>JBBDGT010000230.1:82500-196894 GCA_037306005.1 Rhinophrynus dorsalis
TGGTATAATGCTCCTTTTATTTTCTCCTTTCCATTTGCACAACCCAAACACACAGGCATAATACTGCAATTCTGGCCCAAAGTAAAGGAGAAATAAAAAATAACATTGATTTCATGGTTTCAGGACCACGTGGGGGGGGGGGGGGGGCTGCTACACATTGTGAAGCGATGTCCTCTGGTCCTTAGAGGGCTACATTTACCTTCAAACTCTCTGAATACTGCAGATATTCACTTCAATACCAGATTATTACCTACACAGCACTGTAACGCCCCTACACTAATCCCAGGGAGGCCACAGTCCACACTTCTACACTCCGAACCGACAGATCCGGGGGACCAGCAAGAGCCGGAACCTCCACACACGGGGGGGGGGGGGTTATCACTGTGTCAGTGAAAGAAACAAATGTTGTAACGAGCACCCATCGAGAACGAACAAGATAAAGTGTCTTGTTCTTGGGCAAAGTGACCCCTCAATGGTGCTACAAGTCACGTTTTTCACTCCCATGTGCAATTGCAGAGAGGAAATTTCCATATTCATATCAGACTTGTCCCGCCCACAGACAGTCCAGCTCTGAAATGTCAGGCAAATCCTCCCCGCATGAGAGAATCAGCAAAACCACAGACGTTCGTTTCGGACTATGCGGGCCTCATCATTGTGGTGCAGCTGATTCCCTCCAGGCACACGGAGAGCAAGGGCCCATGCCTGGAATCCCCTTCCACTTAAGGAGACAAATAAACAAATGTTGGGACGAGCACCCATCGAGAACAAACAAGATAAAGTGTCTTGTTCTTGTGCATAGTGACCCCTCAATGGTGCTACAAGTTATGTTTTTCACTCCCATGTGCCACTGCAGAGAGGAAATTCCATATTCACATCAGACTGGTGACGCCCTCAGACAGTCCAGCTCCGAAATGTCAGGCAACTCCTCCCCACACAAGAGAATCAACGAAACCACAGACGTACGTTTCGGCCTATGTGGGCCTCGTCGGTGCGGTGCAGCTGATTCCCTCTAGGCACATGGAGAGCAAGGGCCCACATTTCGGAGCTGGATTGTCTGAGGGCGGGACAAGTGTTATGTGAAAATGGAAATTTCCTCTCTGCAATGGCATATGGGGTGAAAAACGTGACTTGTAGCACCATTGAGGGGGTCACTATGCCCAAGAACAAGACACTTTATCTTGTTCGTTCTCGATGGGTGCGCGCCACAACATTTGTTTCTTTGTCTCCCTAAGTGGAAGGGGATCCGAGGCATGGGCCCTTGCTCTCCATGTGCCTAGAGGGAATCAGTGGCACCACACCAACGAGGCTCACATAGGCCGAAACGTACGTCTGTGGTTTTGCTGATTCTCTCATGCAGGGAGGATTTGCCTGACATTTCGGAGCTGGACTATCTGAGGGCGGGACCAGTCTGATGTGAATATGGAAATTTCTTCTCTGCAATGGCACATGGGAGTGAAAAACGTGACTTGTAGCACCATTGAGGGGTCACTATGCCTAAGAACAAGACACTTTATCTTGTTCGCTCTCGATGGGTGCTTGTCACAACATTTGTTTTTTGTCTTCCTAAGTGGAAGGGGATCCCAGGCATGGGCCCTTGCTCTCCATGTGCCTAGAGGGAATCAGCTGCACCACACTGACGAGGCCCACATAGGCCGAAATGTACGTCTGTGGTTTTTCTGATTCTCTCATGCGGGGAGGACTTGCCTGACATTTTGGAGCTGGACTGTCTGAGGGTGGGACCAGTCTGATGTGAATATGGAAAATTCCTCTCTGCAATGGCACATGGGAGTAAAAAACGTAACTTGTAGCACCATTGAGGGGTCACTATGCACAAGAACAAGACACTTTATCTTGTTCGTTCTCGATGGGTGCTCGTCACATTTGTTTCTTTGTCTCCCTAAGTGGAAGGGGATCCCAGGCCTGGGCCCTTGCTCTCCATGTGCCTAGAGGGAATCAGCTGCACCACACTGACGAGGCCCACGTAGGCCGAAACGTACGTCTGTGTTTTGCTGATTCTCTTGTGCAGGTATCACGGTGCCCGTGATCCCTTTCTGTTACTCTCACTTGTGGTGCTCTCCTATTGCCTGAGGAGGTTTGGCCTGCCCCCGGTGATCTTTTTATACCCAGCCATTGACACCTGTCACTTGCCCTTTCATGGTGTTCCTGAGCCAGTGTTGCTGTTGCTGTCTTCAGTTGATCCTGATTCCTGTGTACCGAATTGGCCTGTCCTGACTACGCTCCTGTGTTCCTGTTCCGTGATCCGACCCGGCCTGGCTGATGTTCCTGTTTGTGACTGATCTTGCTTGTCTGTGAACCACCTCCGTGTACCGACCCAGCCTGGCTGACGTTCCTGCTTGTGACTGATCCGGCTTGTCTGAGAACCACCTCCGTGTACCGATCCGGCCTGGCTGACTTCCTTCTCCATGACCTGAACCGGCTTGTTCCAGTGACCTGCGTGTACTGCTTCCTGCTCTACTGTCGCAGTTGCGACATTCTGACTTCCGCCAAGGCCGAGTACCGGACTGATTGTCTCCTGCCACAGTACTCCTTCTGTGTAGTGCCTCCTGTGCTGAGTCTCCGTTACCGATTGCAGAGCTGTGCTTCCGTACTGAGCCTTCCTGATACTTGCAGAGCATTTCTCTATTACGCTAAGCTTTAGTTCTACGAGCTGCTTAACCTGTTCAGTGCTGGCATACCTTTTGTGAGCCTTTACGCTTATTGCTGAGCCTATTCCTGTCTAACTGCTACTTCTGCCGAGCTGGCCGCTTGTACGCTTGATTTGGACGGCAGCTCAATCATCCACCTAGCAGAGTAGTCGGTATCACTTACCGCGTCCGGTAGTGGCGCTATTGGCTCTAGCATTGTCTCCGGTATACGCCCGTGGGGGCTATTGGCTCACCTCTCGTGCAGTACAGAGTGGTCTCCGGTGTATGCCAGCGGGCTATTGACCATCTCTACCGTTACAGCAGTCTCAGTATTACGCCCGTGGGGGCTATTGGCTGAAGCTCTTGCAGGTTTCTCTGGTATACGCCTGTGGGGGCTACAGGCTCAAATCACTGTATCACTGGTTTCCGTTTTTACGCCCGTGGGGGCTATAGGCAAGCTCTTGCATTATAGCAGTCTCCGTAGTGACGCCCGTGGGGGCTACCGACTCAAGCACTAGCAGATATTGTGGTCTTAGTTGCTAAGCCCGTGGGGGCTACCGACTCAAGCACTAGCAGATATTGTAGTCTTCATTGCTACGCCCGTGAGGGCTATGCACCGCTATAATCCAAGGCAGTGCTGACTGTGCATCTAGCCTTCTATGCACTACCATTTACAGCTTTATTACCATCTTGGGTGTGCCAAACTCCACAACTGAGACTGACTTATTGTTATTTAACCCCTGAGTAGCCTGGCTACTTTGTACCTCACAGTGATATGTTACTTTGACCATTGTGTTCATCTACTTACCTGTAATAGCTAATCTGCTTGTGTTCGCTATTTCTATTGTCACCTGTAGAGGGTGTTCCTTTTCTTTTTATTTAATAAAACTGTGTTTTATTTTACCGGCTGGTCTGAGTGTCTTGAAAACCGTTACAGCAGGGAGGATTTGCCTGACATTTCGAAGCTGGACTGTCTGTGGGCGGGACCAGTCTGATGTGAATATGGAATTTCCTCTCTGCAATGGCACATGGGAGTGAAAAACATGACTTGTAGCGCCATTGAGGGGTCACTATGCCCAAGAACAAGACACTTTATCTTGTTCGTTCTCGATGGGTGCTCTTCACAACATTTGTTTCACTGTGTCAGAGAACCCTCTGTGTCTGTGTGTGAGTGTGTGTATGTCTGTTGTGTGTGTGTCAGCTATGCTGCCCTTCTGCATCCGGCCAGCATCTGAGCGGGAGCACGCCATGGGGGAATCCCTCCAGTGACGTTGTGCTCCGCTCTTAAAGTGTTAGTGCCAATTTTGTGCTCCATCTCAGAGGTATATCTAGACTACCTGGACACCACTTTAGTTTTCCAGTGCAGTCATTGTATTTTGTTTGTGCTCATTGTATGACCCTTGGCTTCTCCTCCGTTTCTTCGGGTGTTCTGTTGTCTGCCATGTCTGACCTGTGGCTCTGGCTGACTACCCACTCTGGCACTGACCTCTGGCTTGTCTGACTACCAACTTGGCTGTTGATTTGTGGCTCTGGCTGACTACCCGCTCTGGCGCTGACCTCTGGCTTGTTTGACTACCCACTTGGGTGTTGACCTGTTGCTCTGGCCAACTACCCGCTCTGGCTCCCTCTGGTACATCCTTGCTAGAACTTGGCTGGGTCCTAACCCCAGTATCTGGGCTATTCTCCTACTGGCGCGTACTGTCCCTACTGGGACATGACTGGGTCCTAAGCCCGGTGTCTGGGTCATTCTCCTACTGGAGCATCCTGTCCTTGCTGAGACTTGGCTGGGTTCTAACCCCGGTATCAGGGCCATACTTCTACTCATGCGTCCTTTCCCTGCTGGGACTTGACTGGGTCCTAACCCCGGTCCGGAGTCATTACTTGGGTTTCTCCTGGGAGACCTTTCCTGAGCAATCTCCTATTTCTGGTAGGACTTTCTTGCTCCAGGCTAGACTCTCCTACGCTATATTTGCTCATCTGCTTCTGCTCATTGTTTATATGTGTCTCCTTCAATAAAGTGATGTTTCATTACTGTACTGACTCATTGTATACTTTTGTCTACCGTGACAGTACGTAAGGGCCATTATGAGTACTGAAGGTATAGGAACCCCAACCGCTCAGAGCATCCTGGCTAGGATGGACAGCCAGGACCAACGTATCAAACAATTGTCTCTTGCCTTGCAGACACTGCTTAATCGTACAACTCACCTTGACCGTCCAATTAGACAACCGGTGGCCTCTGCCGATCCTGCTCCGGAACTGGGTGCTATGGCTGCTCCAGAAGCTACTGTTGCTAGTGGATTGTAGAGTTCTGCCCCGCTTCCACAGTGGTATGATGGTAACCCAGTACTTTGCCGTGGTTTCCTCAATCAAGTAGGCATATTCCTCGATATGGTGCCTCATGCATTCCCTACTGAGCGGAGTAAAGTAGGGTTCTTGATTTTGCTCCTGTCGGGTAAAGAGTTGGCATGGGCCAATCCATTATGGGAGACGGAGAAAACCATTATTTATAATTTTGCGGAATTTGTGGCCTCGTTTAAGCAGGTTTTCCATGTTCCGGCTCGTTCTGCCTCTACTGCCAAAAACCTCATGACCATCCGCTAGGGTAACCGTACGGTGGCCGAGTATGCAATCGAGTTTTGTACATTGACAGCGGAGGTAGGCTGAAATAATGAAGCACAAGTAGCCGTCTTCTTACAGGGGCTATGTGACGTTAATAAGGATAAAATTGCAGCCCGGGAGCTGTCTGATGATCTGGATGACTTGACAGCATTCACCATCCTGACTGACACTCGGATTAAGGAGAGACCCTCTTTTAAGGAGCACCTGCGGAGACCTCCATCACACCTGGCTCCAACCTTTAATCACCCACCCATTCCTCCCTCGCCTCCCATGCCTCCTAGGTCGGACATGGGTGGGGGGGAGCCCATGCAGTTAGGCTTTATTCGTCTCTTGGTGGAGGAGAGGGCTTTCTGCCGGCAGGAGGGACTCTTCCTGTATTGGGGTAAAGCTGGACACTTGATGTGTTCCTCTCCTGTCCTCCCGGGAAACGATCACACCTAGAGTAATGTTGGGGACAAAACCTAGGTGGTGTCTTTCAGTCCCCGGAGGTTCTTCAGGATAAGCCTAACCTTGAAGTCATTCTGTCATGGGCAGCGGGTATTTCATTGATGCCAATTTCGCAGCTAAACACTCTATTCCGCTACAGCCTCGCGTCTCCCCACTGGCGATTGAGGAAATTGATGGTAGGCCCCCACAACCTCCTCAGGTCACGCATGAGACCATTTCGATTTCCCTTCAGGTAGGGGCACTTCACTGCGAGTCCCTCCAGTTTCAAGTCATTCACTCTCCGCATTAAGCAGTCATTCTGGGGTTTCCTTGGCTCCAGAAGCATAACCCTAGATTTGATTGGTGAATGTGTGACTTCTTGTCATGGTCTTCACAAAGTGCCAAGTCCTGTCTCTACCGTCCTAACAGAGTATTGGGTATGGCTGTCTCCTCCTCCGCCTCCTTACCTAAGGAGTATCACGCCTTCATTGATGTATTTAACAAGGTACAGGCCACTACCCTACCTCCTCACAGGCCATACGATTGTAGTATCAAGTAGGTACCAGCTGCCGTTCCTCCTATGGGTTGTGTTTACCCTGTCGGTGTCTGAGAATAAGGCCATGGAGGATTATGTGGGAGATGCTTGCTCCAGAGGTATCATTCGAAAATCCACCTCACTGGCTGGGGCAGGATTCCTTTTTTCAAAAAGAAGGATGGGGATTTGCGGCCTTGCATTGATTCCTGGGGTCTCAATAAACTAATGGTCAAGAATGCCTACCCCATTCCATTGATCATGGAATTGTTTGACTGACTGAGGGGGTTGTCAGTCATCACTAAGCTGGATCTTTGGATGGCTTATAACCTGGTGTAAATCAGAGAGGGCGATGAATGGTAGACAACGTTTAACACCAGGAGCGGCATTACACCGTACTGATGTTGCTAGGGTGTTGCATCTCTTACGTGTCAATAACCTCTTTTGTAAGTTGGAAAAATGCGAGTTCCACCGGTCCCAGGTGACCTTCCTGGGCTACATGATCTCCTCCGCCGGATTGGCTATGGACCCTCTGAAGCTGTCTGCAGTACTCCAATGGCCTCTTCCAGTGGGCTTCAAGGCAATTCAGTGATTCTTGGGCTTCGCCAATTATTATCAGAAGTTTATAAATAATTTCTTGACTATTGTCAATTCTCTCACAGAAATGACAAATAAAGGTGCTAATACTTCCGAGTGGTCTCCGAGTGCGCTTCAAGATTTTGAAACCAGTAAATCGGCTTTTGCCGCTGCTGCCATTTTTAGACACCCTAATCCAAAGCTGCCCTTCATGTTGGAGGTTGATGCCTCTGAGTCTGGAGTAGGCGCCCTCCAGTCTCAGAGGTCATCGCCAGGGGAGGCATTACTTCCTTGTGGGTACCTTTCCAGGAAACTATCTAAGTCTGAGACCTCATATGAGATTGGGGATCGCAAACTGTTAGCCATTGTTCTGGATCTATGTGCGTGGCGGTGCTTACTCGAGGGGACTAGTGTGCCTATCCTCATCCTCACGGATCACAAGAACCTAACCTACCGGTCTGAAGCCAAACGTCTGTCTCCACGGCAGGCCAGATATGCTCTGTTCCTATCCCGCTTCAACTATGTAGTTTCGTATTTGCCGGGGACCAAGAACATTAGGGCTGACACCCTGTCTAGTCAGTTTGGTTTTCTTTCAAAGGAAGATTGTACCCCCATGCCTATAATTAGTGATGAGCGAGCACCCCAATGCTCGGGTGTTTGGGTGCTCTGACCGAGCACCCCCGGAGGCTCGAGTGCTCGGCCGAGCACCCGAGCCCCATTGAAGTCAATGGGAGGACTCGAGCATTACACCAGGCACCCCCTGCTCAGATGAGGGGAGGGTGCCTGGTCCATAGGAAAAGGGAAGAAAATGATGGAAACACCACAGAAATGGTTCAGGGACAGCATAGGGAGGATGTCTGGATGCATCTTGGACTCCAACATCGCTGCTGGGAACGATCTTTCGCCCGTAGTACGCCATTTTTACAGACTGACCGTAAAACACACAAAAAGGAAAATAAAAACGACTTTAGGCGAAAAATTGTTACCAAACAGTATTTGCTGTATATTTACTTGTATATCATCTGCAAATTCTCCCAAAAATTTCCTTGATTTTTCTGAACTGAGGCCATGATTAAGAGGGAAACGTGCGCAGAGGCAAATTCTCCCAAAAATTTCCTTGATTTTTCTGAACTGAGGCCATGATTAAGAGGGAAGCGTGCGCAGAGGCAAATTCTCCCAAAAATTTCCTCGATTTTTCAGAACTGGGGCCATGATTAAGAGGGAAACGTGCGCTGAGCCGACCATCTAAAACATTATGGGTGAGGGTCTGCTGCGGAGCTGACCATCCTAAACATTATATGCGAAGGCCCGCTAGTGAGCTGACGCTATAAAACATTATATGAGAGGGCCCGCTAGAGAGCTGACCCAATAAAACATTATATGAGAAGGCCCGCTGGTGAGCTGACCTATACAAAAATTGTCAAACAGGGCCTGCTGGTGAGCTGGCCCTATATAAAAATTATATCACAGGGCCCGCTGGTGAGCTGGCCCTATATAAAAATTATATCACAGGGCATATGGAAGAGGAGGAGGAGGATGAGAAGATTAAGAGTCAACCATATACCCGTTTTTTGGGTGGAAGGGGTGAATGGGAATACAGAGTATTCCCATCATTGTAAATAACATATATAAAGTGAGTTTATGTTCCCCCAGGGCTTTCCTCCAGTGGAGTGGAGAAGTCAGGGGAAATCCAGGCCTTGTTCATTTTTATAAGTGTCAACCTATCAGCATTGTCGGTGGAAAGGCGGATACGCTTATCTGTTATGATGCCACCAGCAGCACTAAATACCCGCTCAGACAGAACGCTGGCGGCAGGGCAGGCCAGCACCTCCAAGGCGTAGAGTGCCAGTTCATACCACGTGTCCAGCTTGGACACCCAGTAGTTGTAAGGCACAGAGGGATCATTGAGGACGCTGACACGGTCTGATACGTACTCCTTCACCATCTTCCAAAACTTTTCCCTCCTTGTGACACTAGGCTGCGCATCAGGGTGAGGGTGCTGGCGGGGTGTCATGAAGGTGTCCCACGCCTTGGAGACTGTTGCCCTGCCTTTGTCGGAACTGCTGTGTGCTCCCCTTTTCTCCCCTTCTCTGTTGGCCAAGGTAGCACGTACTCTGCCGCCAGCGTTGTCAGATGGAAAATTTTGGAGCAATTTTTCAACAAGAACCTTCTGGTATTGCACCATTTTGCTTGTCCTCTCCACCGGAGGAATGAGAGATGAGAAATTCTCTTTGTAGCGGGGGTCCAGAAGGGTGAACACCCAGTAATCCGTGTTGTCTAAAATGCGTATAACGCGTGGGTCACGGGAAAGGCAGCCTAACATAAAGTCAGCCATGTGTGCCAGAGTACCAACAGTCAAGATTTCGCTGTCCTCACCAGGAGGATGACTCTCAATCTCCTCATCCTCTTCCTCCTCTTCTGCCCACCCACGCTGAAGAGATGGAACTAAAGTTCCATGGCTACCCTCTGTAGCGGAGGCAACCGTGTCTTCCTCCTCCTCCTCCTCCTCCTCCGCCTCCTCCAATTGTCGCTGAGAAGACGAAGTGAGGGTGCTCTGGCTATCACCTTGTGTAAGCTCTTCCTCCCGCATTTCCACCTCTTCCACATGCAAAGCGTCGGTTTTAATTGTGAGCAGCGAGCGTTTCAGTAGACACAGAAGTGGGATGGTTACACTGATAATAGCGTTATCGCCGCTCACCATCTGTGTCGATTCCTCAAAATTGCGTAAAACCTCACAGAGGTCTGACATCCATTCCCACTCCTCACTTCTGATTACAGGAAGTTGAACGGAGAGGCGACGACCGTGTAACAGCTGGTACTCCACTACTGCCCTCTGCTGCTCACAAAGCCGGGCCAACATGTGGAAGGTGGAGTTCCAGCGCGTGCTCACGTCACACAGCAGCCGGTGAGCTGGCAATTGTAAGCGCTGCTGCAGCTTCAACAGGCCGGCTGAAGCTGTAGATGACTTACGGAAATGTGCACACACGCGGCGCACCTTGGTCAAGAGATCATGCACATTGGGGTAGGTTTTTAGAAATCGCTGAACCACTAAATTAAATACATGCGCTAGGCATGGTACGTGTGTGAGCTTGCCGAGCTCCAAAGCCGCCACCAAGTTACGCCCATTATCACACACAACCATGCCTGGTTGCAGGTTGAGTGGCGAGAGCCACTGCTCGGTCTGGTGACTAATCCCCTGCAACAGCTCTGAGGCCGTGTGCTGTTTGTCCCCAAGGCAGATCAGCTTCAGCACGGCCTGTTGACGCTTCCCCACTGCAGTGCTACACTGCTTCCAGCTACCGGCTGATGGGGGAGTGGAGCTGCGTGCAGAGAATTCGGAGGTGGAAACGGAGGAGGAGGAGCCAATAACGTAGGTGCTGGCGGAAACCCTGATGGAGGTAGGGCCCGCAATCCTCGGCGTGGGTAGCACCCGTGCCATCCCAGGGTCCGAGTCGCTCCCAGCCTCCACGACATTCACCCAGTGTGCCGTCAGGGAAATGTAGCGTCCCTGGCCACAAGCACTTGTCCATGTGTCAGTCGTTAAGTGGACCTTCCCAGTAACTGCGTTGGTCAGGGCACGGGTGATGTTACGGGACACATGGTGGTGTAATGCGGGGATGGCACACCGGGAAAAGTAGTGGCGGCTGGGGACCGCGTACCGAGGGACAGCTGCTGCCATCAGGCTGCGGAAGGACTCAGTCTCCACAAGCCTAAATGGCAGCATTTCGATGGCCAGTAATTTGGAAAGGTGTGAGGTTAGTGCTATGGCCTGTGGGTGGGTGGCTGGGTATTTTCGCTTGCGCTCAAATGCCTGGGGTAACGACATTTGGACGCTGCGCTGGGACAGGGAAGTGGATGTGGTCGCTGATGGTGCTTCAGATGGTACAGGTGCAGGGCGGGAGGTATGCGGGCCTGCGCCTTCGACAGGCGATTGGCCGGCACCGAAAACAGGGGAAGAGGAGGCAGTGGTGTGGCCTGCAGACACAGATGGGCGATCCAGGCGTTCCTCCCACTTATTACGGTGCTTGGATGCCATGTGTCGGATCATGCTGGTGGTGGTGAGGTTTCTAGTGTTCATGCCTCGGCTCATTCTGGTGTGGCACAGGTTGCAAACTACAATTCTTTTGTCGTCCGCACTTTCCTTAAAAAAACGCCATACCGCGGAACACCTACCCCTTGGCAAGGTAGATTTACGCAAGGGGGTGCTCCGTGGAACATTTGCGGGCCGGTTTGGTGCGGTCCGCCTTCTTTCTGTAGCCACACCACTGCCTCTTCCAGCCTGTTGCGGTGCTGCAGATGGCTCACCCTCAGGACTGCTGTCATCGCTCGGCTCTACACCTTCCCAGGTGGGGTCAGTCACCTCATCGTCCACCAAGTCCTCCTCCACTTCCTCACTCTGATCATCCTCCTCATGTCTTGATCCCACCACATACTCAGTCATTGACAACTGTATATCATCCTCCTCAACAAGGTCTTGAGACAGTAATAGTGGTTGATTTAATGGCAACTGTGTCTCATCATCATCATCATCCACTACTTCCTTTGACCTTAAATGCCGTTCACATCTGTCATCTTCTTGTGATTGGGTACCCTCTAGAGGTTGTGAATCAGGGCATAAGATGTCATGTTCCTCTGCAAGCGTGCTTGGAGAGAGGGTCAAATGAAGGATTGGTGATGAGACGAGCTCCTCACTATATCCCAGTGTGGGATCACTTCTTTGACCAGACCGTCTATGGTGGGAGGAAGGATGATCAGAGTGAGGATTATGTTGACCAGACTCTTGGCTACTGAGAGTGGACTTGGTGGAAGACAGGGTGGTGCTTAACCGACTGGAAGCAGTATCAGCTGACATCCAACCGACCACCTGTTCGCAGTGGTCGGACCTCGAGAGTGATGTCCTGCGACGCCCTGTAAAATGAGACATGAAGCTAGGTATGGTGGATGTCTTTCTTTCTTGTGCTCTGGCACCAGGCACAGTTTCTACGCGTCATGACCCGCGCCCTGAACTATCAGGATCACGTCCACTTCCCCGTCCCTTTTTACCCGCCTTCTTCATATTACACGGAATATGTGCTGCAAATCTGCAACTGTGCACAGTACACAGAATGTGCTGCTAAACTGCGGTGACGCACACTGAATGGAATATGTGACTTTGATATTTTAGTTTGAAGACTTAACAGTATTTCTTCCTAGTCTGCAACTGTGCACAGTACACAGAATGTGCTGCTAAACTGCGGTGACGCACACTGAATGGAATATGTGACTTTGATATTTTACAGTTTGAAGACTTAACAGTATTTCTTCCTATTCTGCAACTGTGCACAGTACACAGAATGTGCTGCTAAACTGCGGCGACGCACACTGAATGGAATATGTGACTTTGATATTTTAGTTTGAAGACTTAACAGTATTTCTTCCTATTCTGCAACTGCGCACAGTACACAGAATGTGCTGCTAAACTGTGGCGACGCACACTGAATGGAATATGTGACTTTGATATTTTAGTTTGAAGACTTAACAGTATTTCTTCCTATTCTGCAACTGTGCACAGTACACAGAATGTGCTGCTAAACTGCGGCGACGCACACTGAATGGAATATGTGACTTTGATATTTTAGTTTGAAGACTTAACAGTATTTCTTCCTATTCTGCAACTGTGCACAGTACACAGAATGTGCTGCTAAACTGCGGTGACGCACACTGAATGGAATATGTGACTTTGATATTTTACAGTTTGAAGACTTAACAGTATTTCTTCCTATTCTGCAACTGTGCACAGTACACAGAATGTGCTGCTAAACTGCGGCGACGCACACTGAATGGAATATGTGACTTTGATATTTTAGTTTGAAGACTTAACAGTATTTCTTCCTATTCTGCAACTGTGCACAGTACACAGAATGTGCTGCTAAACTGCGGCGACGCACACTGAATGGAATATGTGACTTTGATATTTTAGTTTGAAGACTTAACAGTATTTCTTCCTATTCTGCAACTGTGCACAGTACACAGAATGTGCTGCTAAACTGCGGTGACGCACACTGAATGGAATATGTGACTTTGATATTTTAGTTTGAAGACTTAACAGTATTTCTTCCTATTCTGCAACTGTGCACAGTACACAGAATGTGCTGCTAAACTGCGGCGACGTGAGGTTCCTCCATGAGGTTCCTAAGGTGATTGTCTTGGATCAAGGTAGCCAGTTTGTCTCACGCTTTTGGAGGGCTTTCTGTGTGCAGATGGGTATTCAGCTCTCTTTCTCCTTCGCCTACCACCCTCAGTCTAATGGTGCGGCAGAGAGATCTAATCAGGTCCTGGAACAGTTTCTTCGATGCTATGTCTCAGACCATCACGATAATTGGGCGAACCTGTTACCATGGGCGAAGTTTGCCCAGAATTGTGCCGTGAACTCGTCGACTCAGAGCTCCCCTTTTCTGATTAACTATGGTTTTCAGTCATCGGTACTTCCTGAGTGTTTTGAGACACAGAATATTCCAGCTCTGGAGGAGCATTTAAGGGAACTCCACTACACATGGGTACGGTATCACGGTGCCGTGATTGCTGGCTTTTGCTGTCAGTCAGTTGCTAGTGCTCTCCATTGGCTGCCTGTCATTAGTCTGCCCAGTATTGCCTATATAGACTGGGCTCATGCACCCTTTGGGTGCCCTTTTGTGGTGTCTCTATGTCACTGTTCACCTGCCTATGGGTCCAGTGACTACTGGGCTACTTGAGCCCCTATTGCCACTGTCAGTGTCCTTGCCCAGACGTCCAGAGTCACTCCTGAGTGGTACTTGTTTCCGTTCCTGATCCGGTTTGGCTGCCGTTCCTGCCTCCGTTCCTGATCCGGTTTGGCTGACATTCCTGCTTCCGCTCCTGAACCGGTTTAGCTGTCGTTACTGTTCTAGTATCCTGTCCTGGCCTGACGGTCGTTCCTGCTCCTGGATCCCTACTGACACCGGTAGGGCTTCCGTGTTGTCCAGTACGTGGTACTGGTTTACTCCATATCACTGGTTGCTAGCTGCCTCCATTACAGCACTGGTAGGGCTTCGGTGTTGTCCAGTACACGGTACTGGTTTACTCCATATCACCGGTTGCTAGCTGCCTCCATTACAGCACCGGTAGGGCCACCGTGTTGTCCAGTACGCAGTACTGGTTTACTCCATATCACTGGTTGCTAGCTGCCTCCATTACAGCACCGGTAGGGTCACCATGTTGTCTAGTACACAGTACTGGTTTACTCCATATCACCGGTTGCTAGCTGCCTCCATTACAGCACCGGTAGGGCCACCGTGTTGTCCAGTACGCGGTACTGGTTTACTCCATATCACCGGTTGCTAGCTGCCTCCATTACAGCACCAGTAGGGCCACCGTATTGTCCAGTACGCGGTACTGGTTTGCTCCATATCACCAGTTGCTAGCTGCCTCCATTACAGCACCGATTGAGCTTCAGTGTTGTCCAGTACACGGTACTGGTTTGCTCCATATCACACCGGTTGATAGCTGCTTCCATTACAGCACCGGTAGGGCTTCCGTGTTGTCCAGTACGCAGTACTGGTTTACTCCATATCACCGGTTGCTAGCTGCCTCCACTACAGCACCGGTAGGGCCTCCTTGTTGTCCAGTACGCGGTACTGGTTTACTCCATCTCACCAGTTGCTTACATTACCAACTTTACAGCACCGGTAGGGCCTCCCTGGTTGTCCAGTATGTGATACCAGTTTGCTCCACATTACCATCTATTGCTGATGCTACCTACGTTACAGCACTTGTGGGGTTGTTTACTCAGTCATTGTGTTAGGCTGCCTTGCCCGGTATATTGGCAAGGCCGGTAGAGCCTCATTCATATTGTTGTACCATTCTCAGGCTGCCTTGCCCTGTATATTGGCAAGGCCGGTAGAGCCTCCTGTATTCCTGTGTTGCCAGTTCCAGGCTGCCTTGCCCGGTATATTGGTAAGGGCGGTAGAGCCTACATCTTCTCATTGTGCCAGTCTCCAGGCTGCCTTACCCGGTATTTGGCAAGGCTGGTAGAGCCTACTATACTGTATCATTGTATGAGTTACTATTTTGTACCCATTGTGTGTGTGTCTCATATTTGTATGTTCAGGACCCGCAAGGGTTTTCATTAACTTTTCAATAAAGTTGTGATTTTATCTTAACTCTGTTTCTGAGAGTCAAAACAAACCGTGACATATGGGTCCAGAGAACCCTTCAACGGTCCACTCAAAGGCAGATGAGACAGGCCGATCATAAACGATTGTCGGCACCAGTGTTTCAGGTAGGGTAAAGAGTCTGGCTATCCACACGAAACTTGAACCTCCAGGTACCGTGTAAGAAACTGACTCCTTGGTTCTTTGGACCATTCCGGGTCCTTCGGAGAATCAATCCTGTTGCTTATACCCTAGATCTCCCAGTCAATATGTGTATTTATATGTGTTCCATGTATCCCTAGTTAAGGCCTCGGTCTGTAACCGATATACCTCTGCTCTGGTCTGTCCTGGTCCTGTTAGGGTTGCAGATCACGAGGAGTATAAGGTTCAAAGTATCCTGGATTCTCGAAGGGTCAGAGGTCACCTGCAATATTCGCCTGCAATATTTGGTGCACTGGAAGGGGTGTGGGCCTGTGGAGCGTTCCTGGGTCCAACGATATGCATGCACCCGTTCTCATTCAGAGATTTCATTCCCGTTTTCCTTCTAAGCCTGGGACTCTTCCGCTGGGGAGAGGTCATTGAGAGGGAGGTACTGTCAAGCCGGGCGCCCAGTGCCCCTCTTTGGCGGCCGGCTGGAGTGCTCTCCAGTGCTGGCCTTCCACATCCGGCAGGCGTGCATCATGGGGGAATCCCTCCAGTGACGTTGCGCTCTGCTCTAAAAGTGGTAGTGCCAATTTTGTGCTCCAGCTCCCTGCTTCCAGGGGAGGTATATCTAGACTGCCTGGACACCACTTTAGTTGTCCTTAGGTGGTGTTCCAGTGCAGTCATTGTATTTTGCTTGGGCTCAGTGTATGACCCTTGGCTTGTCCTCCGTTCCATCCGATGTTCTGTTGTCTGGCTTGTCTGACTACCAACTTGGCTGTTGACCTGTGGCTGACTACCCGCTCTGGCACTGACCTCTGGCTTGTCTGACTACCCACTTGGCTGTTGACCTGTGGCTCTGGCTGACTACTGTCTCGGGCACTGACCTCTGGCTTGTCTGACTACCCACTTGGCTCACTCTGGTGCATCCTTGCTGAGACTTGGCTGGGTCCTAACCCCAGTATCTGGGCTATTCTCTTATTGCTGCGTCCTGTCCCTGCTGGGACTTGGCTGGGTCCTAACCCCTGTATCTGGGCTATTCTCCTATTGGTGCGTCCTGTCCCTTCTGGGACTTGGCTGGGTCCTAACCCCGGTGTCTGGGCCATTATCCTACTGGTGCGTCCTGTCCTTGCTGGAACTTGGCTGGGTCCTAACGCCGATATCTGGGCCATTCTCCTACTGGTGCATCCTCTTCCTGCTGGGACTTGGCTGGGTCCTAACCCCGGTCCAGAGTCATTACTTGGGTTTCTCCTGTGAGACCTTTCCTGAGCAGTCTCCTATTTCTGGTAGGACTTTCTTGCTCCAGGCTAGACTCTCCTACACTATATTTGCTCATCTGGTTCTGTTCATTGTTTATTTGTGTCTCTTTCAGTAAAGTGGTGTTTCATTACTGTACTGACTCATTGTGTACTTTTGTGACTGTGTGTGTATGTCTGTTGTGTGTGTGTGTTGCTTTTGTGTGTATGTCTTTTGTGTGTGTATATATCTGTTGCGTGGTGTATGTCTGTTGTGTGTACATCTCTGTTACATGTGTGTATCTTTCTTGCATGTGTGCTCATGTCTGTTGCATGTCTCTGCCGCTCAATGTGTGTATGTGTCTGCCTGTGTGTTGCATATGTCTGTGTTTATCAGTGTGTCTACATTTCACCCACGCACACCTAACGGCAGGGGTCAAGTCCTAGGAAAAAAAGTGTGGGTACTCACCCAAGATTTCCCCCCGCCCAAAATAAATATGTATGTATATGTGTCTGTGTGTATATATTGCTTTCTCAGCAAATAAAGTGCAACATCTCCAAAATTTGTCCATCTCCACACAGTCCATCTCCACATTGCCCCCATTGTCCATCTCCACATTGTCCCCATTGTCCATCTCCACATTGCCCCCATTGTCCATCTCCACATTGTCCCCATTGTCCATCTCCACATTGTCCCCATTGTCCATCTCCACATTGCCCCCATTGTCCATCTCCACATTGCTCCCATTGTCCATCCCCACATTGTCCCCATTATCCATCTCCACATTGCCCCCATTGTCCATCTCCACATTGTCCCCATTGTCCATCTCCACATTGCTCCCATTGTCCATCCCCACATTGTCCCCATTATCCATCTTCACATTGCCTCCATTGTCCATTTCCACATTGTCCCCATTATCCATCTCCACATTGCCCCCATTATCCATCTGCACATTGTCCCCATTGTCCATCTCCACATTGTCCCCATTGTCCATCTCCACATTGTCCCCATTGTCCATCTCCACATTGCCCCCATTGTCCATCTGCACATTGTCCCCATTGTCCATCTCCACATTGCCCCCCGTTGTCCATGTCCACCTCCACATTTCCCCCCATTGTCCATCTCCGCATTGCCCTCATTTTCCATCTCCACATTGCCCCCATTGTCCACATCCACATTGTCCCCCATTGTCCATCTGCACATTGCCCCCCATTTTCCATCTCCACCTCCACATTTCCCCCCATTTTCCATCTCCACATTGCCCCCATTGTCCACCTCCACATTGTCCCCCATTGTCCATCTCCACATTGCCCCCATTGTCCATCTGCACATTGTCCCCATTGTCCATCTGCACATTGTCCCCATTGTCCATCTCCACATTGCCCCCATTATCCATCTGCACATTGTCCCCATTGTCCATCTCCACATTGCCCCCATTGTCCATCTGCACATTGCACCCCATTGTCCATCTGCACATTGCACCCCATTGTCCATCTGCACATTGCCCCCCATTGTCCATCTGCACATTGCTCCCCATTGTCCAACTCCTCATTGCCCCCATTGTCCATCTCCACATTGCCCCCATTGTCCATCTCCACCTCCACATTGCCCCCCATTGTCCATTGCCTCATTGCCCCCATTGTCCATCTCCACCTCCACATTGCACCCCATTGTCCATCTCCACATTGCCCCATATTGTCCACCTCCACATTGCCCCCATTGTCCATCTCCACACCACATTGCCCCCTATTGTCCATCTCCACATTTCCCCCATTGTCCATCTCCACATTGACCCCGTTTTCCATCTCCACTTCCACATTGCCCCCCATTTTCCATCTCCACCTCCACATTGCACCCCATTGTCCATCTCCACATTGCCACCCATTGTCTATCTCCACATTGCCCCTTATTGTCCATCTCCACATTTCCCCCCTTTTTCCATCTCCACCACCACCACATTGTCCATCTCCACCTCCACATTGCGCCCAATTGTCCATCTCCACCTCCACATTGCCCCCTAATGTTCATCTCCACAAAGACAATGGGGGCAATGTGGAGATGTACAGTGGGGGCAATCTCCACATTGCCCCCATTGTCTATCTCCACATTGGCCCCCATTCTCTATCTCTACATTGGCCCCCATTCTCTATCTCCATGGCCCCCATTGTCTATCTCCACATTGGTCCCCATTGTCTATCTCCATATTGGTCCCCACTGTCCTCTCCTACCTGGCTCAGGAGGGAGTGAGGGCTCATCCCTGGTGGTCCAGTGGCATGACAGGAGAGGTCTGTGCCTTCTTCTGCACAGACCTCTGTATGAGTAGCTCCCGCGCAGTCCTCTCTCTTGTAATGCAGAGCGCTGGGAGATGATATCATCTCCCAGCGATCTACATTACTAAATGACTGGGGACTGCGATGAAGCTGTTCAGAGGTCTGGGCTGAAGAAAGCACAGACCTCAGCTTGCCAGGCGCAGCCGCCCATGCACTCCTGCTAGCTGGAATGGTATTCCTGCTGTGCAAAAAGTGCAGGAACGTTGTTCTTGCAGGACTCGACCCCTGCCCAGTGGTCATAACATGATGGGCAATGCTGTCCCACATTGCTAGTATCTATATATAAATGTGTGTGTGTGTGTGTGTGAACTTTTGGAAGTTTGATTCTCTCTTCATTTGGCATTAATTGTGATTTGATAGGTGACGGGTATTTCAGTCCAGTGGAACGGCAGCCTCTGTAAGCCCTGAGGAAGCAGACAGTGACGCCTGTGATACGCGTCAGCAGTCTGGAAGATTGAGTCTAATAGCACACTAAGATATCCAAACTCCAGTACAGGACCGGAGCGGACGGAAAGAACTGGCACTTATTCTTTATACTACACCTACTCGACCGCATAGGAGTGTGGAGGGGATACACCCCGACTCCTATAGAGGTGATCACGGGAGCAACGGCTCCATGCAGGTGGAAGTTGCCACATACCGGTACCTGGAGGAGTCAGATAAGTGTTAGTTATTATTTTATTCTGTAAGCGCATATATGTGTGGTGCATATGAGTTAAGTTATCATAAACTCTGCTTTTAGATGTCCTTGTTTTTGCGCTTCTGTTGTAGATTTTGTATTTGGTCACTTATCCAGTTGGATGTGTTATTGTGCAGTTTACATAATGTTCTGAATAGGAGTAAGCGACAGCACAGATAAAGTAATTTCTCAGTATATATCTTTCCCCCTAAATCCTGCACAACACCTCCATTCTCTATAACTGTCGAGGGCTCCACAATTTACCCTGTAAACAAGGTTCGCTGCCTTGGGGTATCCTTGGACTCTTCTCTTTCCTTCACTACCCACATTAATGAAGTAACCAAAACCTGTCGCTTCTTTCTTTAAAATATTACAAAAATCTGGCCATTCCTCTCTCACTCTACAACAGAAACTCTCATGCATGCTCTTATCCTTTCTCGCCTAGACTACTGCAACTCTTTACTTACTGGTCTTCCTGCTAACCATATTGATCTTCTCCAATCAGTTCTTAATTCTTCCACCAGTATACTCTTCCTCTCCTCCAGAACAGTACTCACCCCACCACTCCTAAAATCACTGTCATGGCTTCCCATAAAGCAGCGTATTACATTCAAAATCCTTATTACCTTCAAGGTTCTCCGTCACTTGTCCCCACCGTATATTTCATCTTGGATATCCCGCCATATTCCTGCACCTCCACTACGCACCACACATGGTGGACGACTCACTGCCCCTTTAACCACTATCACTGTATCATGACTGAAGGCTTTCCCCCTCTCTGCTCCCTACCTCTGGAACTCCCTACCACCCAGTATTGGCCAAGCCTCAACAACTTTACATCCAAGATAAAAGAACACCTCTTAAATGTAGCACTAACGTGATAGGCAAACATTATCTCATATCAAAAACTGCAGTTCCTTCACTACCTGCTCGTATCTGTAAGTCACCCTTCCTATACTTAGACTGTAAGCTCTACGGGACAGGGACCTTTTATTCTAATGTATACTCACCTGATGGTCCCATTATTATTGTCTATATAAGCACTTAATCAACACACAGGCAGACATACACACAGTGAGCGGCAGACACATGCAACAGACATGAGCACACACACATGCAAGAAAGATACACACATGTACACACACATGTAACAGAGATGTACACTTATCATACCTCATCTTTACTAAATGTAAACTGTAAAGTGCCTAGTACACAGGTTGACGTCATACAAATAAAAATATTCATACATACATATACATACATATATTCACTGTATGCCTCTTGGTGGAGATAATTAACCTCCAAGAGAGGGGAATTTAATGGTATATATATTTATATATATATATTAGGGATGAGCGAGCACCCCGATGCTCGGGTGCTCGGGTGCTCTGACCGAGCACCCCCTGATGCTCGAGTGCTCGGCCGAGCACCCGAGCCCCATTCAAATGAATGGGAGCACTCGAGCATTAAACCAGGCACCCCCTGCTCTGATGAGCGGAGGGTGCCTGGTCAATGTCCCCCTTCATCTCCGCTATGCCCCTCTTCCACAATGTCCCCCTTCATCTCCTATGCCATAGCGGAGATGAAGGGGGACATTGTGGAAGAGGGGCATAGCGGAGATGAAGGGGGACATTGTGGAAGAGGGGCATAGAGTCTATGCCCCTCTTCCACAATGTCCCCCTTCATCTCCGCTATGCCCCTCTTCCACAATGTCCCCCTTCATCTCCTCTATGGCATAGGAGATGAAGGGGGACATTGTGGAAGAGGGGCATAGCGGAGATGAAGGGGCACATTGTGGAAGACGGGCATAGCGGAGATGAAGGGGGACATTGTGGAAGAGGGGCATAGAGTCTATGCCCCTCTTCCACAATGTCCCCCTTCATCTCCGCAATGCCCCCTTCATCTCCGCAATGCCCCCGTACCTCCATTCCCTGGTGGTCCAGCGGAGCGTCTTCGGATCTGTGCCTCTTCCGGCACAGATCCTCTTCACCCGAACATGTCGGGCGAGCACATGGCGGTACTCGTACGAGTACCGCCATGTGCCGAGCAGAGCGATGCTCGAGCCGATCCGAGCATCGGCCGAGCACGCTCGCTCAACACTAATATATATATGTTATTAATTTTGTGACTCAATTTTATTTGATCTCTTTTCATTGAATTGGTTGTTGGATTAGATTTCTTTAATGAAATAATTTTAAATATATACAGTTTCTTAATAAGTAATTTATACTGGTTCTATAAGAGTTTGGTATATATTCTGTTTTTGTATGATCTTGTGATAGAGGTCTGTTTTCTGGGCAGCTCTAGAACCAGGCAGAATATTGTGTCTTTTTACATTACTGCGCCACCAAGACATATGTATGACCGCCACAATACTCTATAAATCAAACAACTCCAGGTCCCTCTGTTTGCCTGTTTGCCCCTATACTTGCAAGTCTAAAAATTCAAGCCTCTTTTTCTCCCTCTCCCAAATACAGACAATATGTTGTAAACTGGCACCCCCATTTATACTGGTCAGTTAGCACTGTGGGACTCCAGGATGTTAGTAGGGAACATGATTCTCCAGCTGAAGGGTACTTTCTTGGTTGGGGATAAAAGGAGTTCTGATCTCCAATAGCTGGAGAGCCCCATGTTGCCTACCTCTGATGTAGTCAGCCCAAGTTATTTTATAGTCCCTAGAAGCCCATGTTTGTTGCCACCTTGGGACCATGAAGGTGTTAAATTAAACCTATGAGGAGTCCATTTATCTTTATTAAATGATTAGTCTGTTGGGTCTGTAATGTCTATCTTATAGGATTCAGTGGATATATATATAGAAAAAAAATATATATTTTGTACCAGTGC
Source organism: Rhinophrynus dorsalis (assembly GCA_037306005.1). Taxonomy (NCBI): domain Eukaryota; kingdom Metazoa; phylum Chordata; class Amphibia; order Anura; family Rhinophrynidae; genus Rhinophrynus; species Rhinophrynus dorsalis. The sequence goes on from JBBDGT010000230.1 coordinate 104,679, forward strand.
ATTAACCTCTTGAGTGACAGAGCGGTGCTTAATGCGTTACAAAGCAATGTGTTGCACAGACCTGTGGCACTCATAGGATTAAGTGAATACACTTACACAGTGGGTAGTACTTACCTATCACTAGGACTGTGATGTACTCGGAGATGATAGTATTTCCCATCTGGTTGGACACTTCCACTGTGTACAATCTCACTCCCTCTGTGTCCAGTCTGTAGAGGTACAAGGACCCATTCTTATATATCTCACACCCACATATTGTACTGTTATACTGGATATCAGAGGACTTCCAGATTCTTCCCAGTGTCAGGTAGTCTTCTTCCCAGTGCACCCTGTCTGTCTCAGTGACGGTATAATCTGGTACATCCAGCAGTAGGGGGCTGTTCAGTGTCACATACACAGTGCGTCCTGTAGGAGGAGACAGACCTGTTAGTATCCTCTGTACTGTACCTACCTGGGCTCTATACACAGGTAATAATGATCAGGTGACACTGGACATGACATGTACAATAGTGTAACACCCCTACCCCCCATACTTCCCATAGTAACTGTTTGGGTGCCTTGGCCCAGCTCAGTGTGTGGAGGTAGTAGTAGTTACATGGCTGGTGTCCCCATCAGGTCAGGTTCTCCTATCTCTGGGGTCATTACTCTGTATGGATGGGGTGTGTCCCCATAGAGACGTGTGTGTACGAGGAGGGGTGACAATCCTCACAACAGAACCAAAATGGCCGGTAACAGCACTTGTCACGTTACTCAGGAATTCCCATAGAACATTTTACCTCATAGACACTAATAATTCCATTATATTAATTCCCTAAGATTTCACCCCATTAAACCCAATGGGAATGAAATTCCCCCCATGTTGTCCCTATTGGGATTCTCCTCATTGAACTCTATGGGAATGAAGTTCCTCCTTATTATTTCCCTTAAAGGAACAGTAACACCAAATAATAGCTGGGTTATATACAGTTAAATCCAATGTACTCCATGAAGCATCTGTAATAATGCTTATTTTCTGAGGTGTAAAAACCCAGTCTTACGTGTGTTCTGTGGGAGCTGCAATTCCTGCCTTTTCCATGAGTCACTCACACCCATTACTATAGAGAACTGATAGGTGCTGGGAAGTGATTGTGCTGTTAAACAGAGCTGGGAACTTGCCCGGCTTCACCCAGAGACTCTGGATTTTGGGCCGTGTCTCTGGATGAAGCCTGAAGTTCTCCTGATCCAAGAAAACATTTCTGCTCCTGCGCAGCTTTTTTGTTACAAAAAAAATGAATTAGTCTGAGCTGGCTGACACTGTCCAATGAAACACCAGCTCCTATCACCCGTGATGTTTCATTGGACATGTGACTGGTCACATAAATACTGCGCAGAGGAGGAAGAGCGACAGCGTTCTGATGTTGTGACGTTGGTGGTAGAGTGCGCACCACAAGTGTGAATAGCGGTGTATCTAATCAGCTTGATGATCTGATTACTATTTCTATTAGGTATGATTTCACAGCCTTCTGCCTACCTTCCCTATTGTGTGCACCATGCACTTCGCTTACACAATAACTAACACGCGTGTGCAGGCACCACTAGCAAAACCCTCATCCAAGAGATCCTTGGTAAATGTGCATTCATGTTGTTTTGGCTACTGGCACTCGTACTGCTGGGCATGGCTCAGATGAGTGGTGCCCAGCAGTAATCAGTCACATTGAACTGATGGGTTCTATTGGTACTGGTAGGATTTCCAACACAGATTAACCCTTTGTGTGCCAAAAGGTGACTTTTCTCAGTACACTATGGTCCGCCACTGGAAATCAGGCATCTAAATCCTATATTACTGTAGGTACTTCTGTACACAAAGCATTTTATTTGGGGGGGAGTGGGGTGCACTGCGCTCTGTAAAATCTCAGGGTCACCAAATTCTGAAAGTTCCCAGGTATGACGCTATACTGTCTGCTGAAGACCTGATAGGAGGAACTCGTTATTTCTGAATAGAAGAGCAGTGAGAACTAATTACAATAAATTAACTGCTTTAGCTCTTATCTCTCATTGCAAACAGCACAAACCTAGTTATCTGAATGGGATCGGTATAGGACAGGATACACATGCACTAAATAAAGACTAGGGACGGCGTTGCCCGTCATGTTATGACTGTTGGGTGCACGTGTGTGAAATGTAGACACACTGATAAACACAGACATATGCAACACACAGGCAGACACATACACACACAGTGATAAACACAGATATATGCAACACACAGACAGACACATACACACAGTGATAAACACAGACATATGCAACACACAGGCAGACACATACACACACTGATAAACACAGACATATGCAACACACAGACAGACACATACACACAGTGAGCAGCAGAAACATGCAAAAGACATGCACACACACATACACACACACATACTGGAGATGCACACATGTACACACACATGTAACAGAGATGTACACACATGCATGCAACAGACATGCTCACACACAGATAACATACATATGCACACACACGCACAACAGACATACACGCATGTACAGAGATACACACACTTAGAGAACACTAACACAGTGATAGGCACCCCCCATGTGTGGAGGTTTCGGCTCTTGCTGGTCCCCTGGATCTGTAGGTTCTGAGTGTAAGAGTGGATTAGTGTAGGAGCGTTACAGTGCTGTGTAGGTAACAATCTGATATTGAAGTGAATATCTGCAGTATTCACAGTTAGAAGCCAAATGTAAACCTCTAAGGACCAGAGGACATCGCTTCACAATGTGTTGCAGACCCCCCTGTGGTCTTGAAACTGAAAAATCAGTGGTATTTGTTATTTAGTTTAGTCTGTGGCAGAATTGCAGTATTATGCCTCTGTGTGTTTGGTGTGTAGAAGTGGAAAGAAGAAAATAAAAGATTATGTGAGAGAGACTTATACCAGCATGTTAACCCATAGAGTGCCATGCAGTATACAGCAGTGTGTCATGTCAGTTAACCCATTGAGTGCTGGAAAGGCATCCAATGTGTTGTAGTGCAATGCATTAGTTACCTGTCTGGCACTCAAAAGGTTAAATAGAGTGCTGTTAATGTATAAAGAAGTTGTCCCAATGACATAAATAATGTAGATTCAGCACCCACATTACTGTCCCTGGTACAGAGGAGACACTCTTCTCCCCATGTTACTGTCCCCTGTACAGAGGAGACACTCTTCTCCCCACGTTACTGTCCCTGTACAGAGGAGACACTCTTCTCCCCACGTTACTGTCCCCTGTACAGAGGAGACACTCTTCTCCCCACATTACTGTCCCCTGTACAGAGGAGACACTCTTCTCCCCACGTTACTGTCCCCTGTACAGAGGAGACACTCTTCTCCCCACGTTACTGTCCCCTGTACAGAGGAGACACTCTTCTCCCCACATTACTGTCCCCTGTACAGAGGAGACACTCTTCTCCCCACATTACTGTCCCCTGTACAGAGGAGACACTCTTCTCCCCACGTTACTGTCCCCTGTACAGAGGAGACACTCTTCTCCCCACATTACTGTCCCCTGTACAGAGGAGACACTCTTCTCCCCACGTTACTGTCCCCTGTACAGAGGAGAAACTCTTCTCCCCACATTACTGTCCCCTGTACAGAGGAGACACTCTTCTCCCCACATTACTGTCCCCTGTACAGAGGAGACACTCTTCTCCCCACATTACTGTCCCCTGTACAGAGGAGACACTCTTCTCCCCACATTACTGTCCCCTGTACAGAGGAGACACTCTTCTCCCCACGTTACTGTCCCCTGTACAGAGGACACACTCTTCTCCCCACATTACTGTCCCCTGTACAGAGGAGACACTCTTCTCCCCACGTTACTGTCCCCTGTACAGAGGAGACACTCTTCTCCCCACATTACTGTCCCCTGTACAGAGGAGACACTCTTCTCCCCACGTTACTGTCCCCTGTACAGAGGAGACACTCTTCTCCCCACGTTACTGTCCCCTGTACAGAGGAGACACTCTTCTCCCCACATTACTGTCCCCTGTAGAGAGGAGACACTCTTATCCCCACATTACTGTCCCCTGTACAGAGGAGACACTCTTCTCCCCACGTTACTGTCCCCTGTACAGAGGAGACACTCTTCTCCCCACATTACTGTCCCCTGTACAGAGGAGACACTCTTCTCCCCACATTACTGTCCCCTGTACAGAGGAGACACTCTTCTCCCCACATTACTGTCCCTGGTACAGGGGAGACACTCTTCTCCCCACATTACTGTCCCTGTACAGAGGAGACACTCTTCTCCCCACGTTACTGTCCCCTGTACAGAGGAGACACTCTTCTCCCCACATTACTGTCCCCTGTACAGAGGAGACACTCTTCTCCCCACGTTACTGTCCCCTGTACAGAGGAGACACTCTTCTCCCCACATTACTGTCCCCGGTACAGAGGAGACACTCTTCTCCCCACATTACTGTCCCCTGTACAGAGGAGACACTCTTCTCCCCACATTACTGTCCCTGTACAGAGGAGACACTCTTCTCCCCACATTACTGTCCCTGTACAGAGGAGACACTCTTCTCCCCACATTACTGTCCCCTGTACAGAGGAGACACTCTTCTCCCCACGTTACTGTCCCCTGTACAGAGGAGACACTCTTCTCCCCACGTTACTGTCCCCTGTACAGAGGAGACACTCTTCTACCCACGTTACTGTCCCCTGTACAGAGGAGACACTCTTCTCCCCACATTACTGTCCCCGGTACAGAGGAGACACTCTTCTCCCCACGTTACTGTCCCCTGTACAGAGGAGACACTCTTCTCCCCACATTACTGTCCCCTGTACAGAGGAGACACTCTTCTCCCCACATTACTGTCCCCTGTACAGAGGAGACACTCTTCTCCCCATGTTACTGTCCCCTGTACAGAGGAGACACTCTTCTCCCCACGTTACTGTCCCTGTACAGAGGAGACACTCTTCTCCCCACATTACTGTCCCTGTACAGAGGGGACACTCTTCTCCCCACGTTACTGTCCCCTGTACAGAGGAGACACTCTTCTCCCCACATTACTGTCCCCTGTACAGAGGAGACACTCTTCCCCCCACATTACTGTCCCCTGTACAGAGAAGACACTCTTCTCCCCACATTACTGTCCCCTGTACAGAGGAGACACTCTTCCCCCCACATTACTGTCCCCTGTATAGAGGAGACACTCTTCTCCCCACATTACTGTCCCTGGTACAGAGGAGACACTCTTCTCCCCACGTTACTGTCCCCTGTACAGAGGAGACACTCTTCCCCCCACATTACTGTCCCCTGTATAGAGGAGACACTCTTCTCCCCACATTACTGTCCCTGGTACAGAGGAGACACTCTTCTCCCCACATTACTGTCCCCTGTACAGAGGAGACACTCTTCTCCCCACATTACTGTCCCCTGTACAGAGGAGACACTCTTTTCCCCACATTACTGTCCCCTGTACAGAGGAGACACTCTTCTCCCCACATTATTGTCCCTGTACAGAGGAGACACTCTTCTCCCCACATTACTGTCCCCTATACAGAGGAGACACTCTTCTCCCCACGTTACTGTCCCTGTACAGAGGAGACACTCTTCTCCCCACGTTACTGTCCCCTGTACAGAGGAGACACTCTTCTCCCCACATTACTGTCCCCTGTACAGAGGAGACACTCTTCTCCCCATATTACTGTCCCCTGTACAGAGGAGACACTCTTCTCCCCACGTTACTGTCCCCTGTACAGAGGAGACACTCTTCTCCCCACGTTACTGTCCCCTGTACAGAGGAGACACTCTTCTCCCCACGTTACTGTCCCCTGTACAGAGGAGACACTCTTCTCCCCACGTTACTGTCCCCTGTACAGAGGAGACACTCTTCTCCCCACGTTACTGTCCCCTGTACAGAGGAGACACTCTTCTTCCCACGTTACTGTCCCCTGTACAGAGGAGACACTCTTCTCCCCACGTTACTGTCCCCTGTACAGAGGAGACACTCTTCTCCCCACATTACTGTCCCCGGTACAGAGGAGACACTCTTCTCCCCACGTTACTGTCCCCGGTACAGAGGAGACACTCTTCTCCCCACATTACTGTCCCCTGTACAGAGGAGACACTCTTCTCCCCACTTTACTGTCCCCTGTACAGAGCAGACACTCTTCTCCCCACGTTACTGTCCCCGGTACAGAGGAGACACTCTTCTCCCCACGTTACTGTCCCTGTACAGAGGAGACACTCTTCTCCCCACATTACTGTCCCCTGTACAGAGGAGACACTCTTCTCCCCATATTACTGTCCCCTCTACAGAGGAGACACTCTTCTCCCCACATTACTGTCCCCTGTACAGAGGAGACACTCTTCTCCCCACATTACTGTCCTCTGTACAGAGGAGACACTCTTCTCCCCACATTACTGTCCCCTGTACAGAGGACACACTCTTCTCCCCACGTTACTGTCCCCTGTACAGAGGAGACACTCTTCTCTCCACGTTACTGTCCCCTGTACAGAGGAGACACTCTTCTCCCCACATTACTGTCCCCTGTACAGAGGACACACTCTTCTCCCCACGTTACTGTCCCCTGTACAGAGGAGACACTCTTCTCTCCACGTTACTGTCCCTTGTACAGACGACACACTCTTCTCCCCACATTACTGTCCCCTGTACAGAGGAGACACTCTTCTCCCCACGTTACTGTCCCCTGTACAGAGGAGACACTCTTCTCCCCACATTACTGTCCCCTGTACAGAGGAGACACTCTTCTCCCCACATTACTGTCCCTGGTACAGAGGAGACACTCTTCTCCCCACAATGTGCCTCACAATGTCCAGATCCAGTGCGGGAGGAAGAAGCCGCTGTTGATTGTGAGGGAGCAGGCCTGAGCCTAGGGGCTGGCAGGGGTATCAGCTGTGGAGAGGGCATGCTAGGTGTCTGTGAGTTGAGGAAAGGACAGGGATTCTGGGCATACACTGTCTATCTCCAAAAGAAAAAAATAGACCCAAAAAACCCCAACATGGTCACACTGGAAAAAGTCAAGAGTCTATATTGTTTTAGCCCTTTGAGTGGCAGAGGGATTCTCAAAGCAATGCATTGCGTACCCCTCTGGCACTCCAAGGGTTAACCGTCTGAGTAGCATAGGCTACTCCCTCCCTTGTACATTACTTCCCTGCAAGTCAAGAGCCTATAAGGGTTTAACCCTTTGAGTGGCAGATTGGTGTGCAATGTATTGCAAAGGAATGCTTTGCATACCCTTCTGGCACTGAAAGGGTTGAAAGGAGTGTGACAGAAACCTCAATCACTGGGGCTGAGAGCCAGCCTCCTGCCCACAGACTATGGACCTGGCCCTGGAACAAGGTATGGCCTCCCCCTGAGACTAATCACTGCCCCGTTTGCCCCTTGTCATGGAGGCCTCCTTGCCCTGGGCTCCTGGGGCCCAAACTATAAAGCTATGAGAGTGGTCACAGGAACAGGGTATTGTATATGTTAGGGGAATTCTACTCTTGTCTCTTTGTCAGTTAATTATGTAGTTGATGTAATTAAGTGTGATGTAATTATGTTGTGATGCCTTTTGCCGTTTACAGTCCTTTGTCCCCCATGTGGAGGCTCTCCTTGTAATCCAACCTGTGATCAAGTTATGTGTAAACTCACTCTGGCACCCCATTGTCTTCCCATATGTTGTGAGCAGTAACTTGGATCCTGTTGTATTCTAATGTGTTTATGTGTGTATATACACCCTGTGTTTCACAATAGAGTGTTCTTATTTTCACCCTACACTTTGTTGCGACTAGTGGTTTACGTGACTTGGAGAGATCGGGGGTTCAGTCCCAAGTTGAGGGAGCACAGGTTGGTGGAGCTACCCGGTAGGGGTAGCGGGATTCTGTCACAAGGAGAAGTATGGGTGAGGGCATTTTGTGTGTGTGTGTGTGTGTGTGTATAGCAGGAGGACATTTTGGGCATAGGAGAGGCCCAGGTGAGGGCATTTTGTATGGAGGGGGCATGTTTTTTGGTTGTAGAGGCGGATGTTGAGGGAGGCCAAAGTCCTTGCAGTGATTTTGGCCTCTCCTATCAAAATTGTGCCCCCCTGAATATCCAGGACATGGCAGTATGGAGGAGATATTGATATGCCCTCCTTACTGCCACCCCTGTGGGACAACATTGCTTGTCATGTTACAACCATTGAGCGTACGTGTCTGAAATGTACACACACTGATACACTGGGGCATATGCAACACACAGGCAGACACATACACACAGTGAGACACACACATGGAATAGACATGCACACAAACACACCCATGCATCACACATACACACACATGCAACAGAGATGCATACACACACATGCAACAGAAATGTTCACACATACAGACGCACGCATGCAACAGATATACAGACACACACGTGCAACAGATACACACAGTATCTCTGTAGGTTGCGGCTTTTGCTGGTCCCCTGTATGTGGAGGTTCTGAGTGTAGAGGTGTGTGTGCTCTTGAAACCCTGGGACTGGCATAGGAGCTTCACAGTGCTGTGTAGGTAACAATCTGGTATTGAAGTGAACATGTCCAGTATTGACAGAGTTGGAAGGTAAATGTAGCACTCTTTAAGGACCAGAGGACATTGCTTCACAATGTATAGCATCTCACCCCCCACCCCCGGTCTTGAACCCATTACATCAATGTTATTTTTTATTTCTCCTTTACTTTGGGGCAGAATTGCAGTCTTATGGCTGTGTGTGTGAAAATAAAATGGAGCATTATACAAGCATGTTACCCCTTTGAGTGTCAGAGTTGTTTGCAGTTCATTTCTTTGCAATGTGTTGCACACCCCTCTGGCACTCAAAGGGTTAAGGTATAGAGTGGCATGCAGTATACACTGGTGTGTCATGAGTTAAATAGCAGTGGGAAGTGTATTCATACCTGGGAACTTTGTCTTGTGTAGTCCCTGGAGGGGACTCCTGTGGTGTTGCTGGGGGGAGACCAATGGGGGTATTGGGGTTAAAAAAATGGGTGGTGCTTAATCAAGAGTTGGGGTGTGGCTTCACAGACATGTGAAAAAGTGTTAGTAATAGGCTGGGGAAGGAGGAGAAGTGGGAGGGAAATGCAAGTTTACAGTGTGAGGGGTTTGAGGACACTTCCCCCTATGCTGCTGGTCTGCCCTGTGGGGTAAAAGTTGATACACAACCCTGTGGCAGTCAGTGGGTTTAGTGTGTACCTGATGGCTGTCTGTCGTCTGTCTTGCATGGCAAATGTTGACACCCATGAAATTATTGAGCAAAGAAGGGCTTCATTAACCCTTTGAGTGCCATTACGTTCCCCCGTTACTGTAGCTTCCCTTCAGTGACCGTACAACTGAATCAGCTGAGGCCACTGGGAGTCAGAGTGAGTGAGTGTGTGTGTGTCGCAATGTGTGTATGTATGTGTGTGTGTTTGTCACACCGTGTGTGTGTGTGTGTGTGTATGTGTGTCACAGTATATGTGTATGTATGTGTGTGTGTGTGTATATGTATGTGTATTACGGTGTGTATGTATGTGTGTGTGTGTGTGTGTGTATATATGTATATGTATCACTATGTGTATGTCACAGTTTGTTATGACTCTCAGACACAGAGTAAGATAAAAATCAAACTTTATTGAAAAGTTTAATGGGAAACCTCACGGGTCCAGTACATACACATATGTCACATGTACATAATGGGTTCAAACAGTAGTTAGCAAAATACAGCAAAGTAGGCTCTACCGACCTTGCCAATATACCGGGCAAGGCAGCCTGAAGGATGTCACAAGGAAAGCAAACTGGCTCTACCGGCCTTACAAATATACCGGGCAAGGCAGCCTGGAGGGTACACAAAACACCAAGTGTGGCTCTACCGGCCTTGCCAATATACCGGGCAAGGCAACCAGGAACCAGAGGACAGCTCCACTAATGCTGAGATGGTAGGGCAGCAGCCTAGGATGGAGAGTGGAGTAAACCAGTATTACAGCCCAGGAGACCAAACCGATGCACTAAAGGAGGCAGCCACAACCGGTAGACAAAGGGTTAACAAGTGCTGTCATAGACAACAATGTAGCCCAACCAGTTCTAAGCAGCGGGATCAGCAACCGGTGAATGTGGAGTAAGCCCAACCGGTTCTATACAGCGGAATCAGCAACCGGTGACTGTGGAGTCAACCAGTACTGCATACAGGACAAACGTAACGCCCAACAGGTTCTATACAGTGGGATTAGCAGCCAGTGAATGTGGAGCAAACCAGTACCGCGTACTGGACAAACGTAACGCCCAACCGGTTCTATACAGTGGGATTAGCAGCCAGTGAATGTGGAGCAAACCAGTACCGCGTACTGGACAAACGTAATGCCCAACCGGTTCTATACAGCGGAATCAGCAACCGGTATGTGGAGTAAACCAGTACCATGTACTGGACAAATGAACGCCCAACCGGTTCTATACAGCGGGATCAGTAAACAGTATATGTGGAGTAAACCAGTACCGCGTACTGGAGCAATGGAACGCCCAACAGGTTCTATACAGCGGAATCAGCAACCGGTTTATGTGGAGTAAACTAGTACCGCGTACTGGACAAACGTTTAGCCCAACCGGTTCTATACAGCGGAATCAGCAACCGGTGAATGTGGAGTAAACCAGTACAGCGTACTGGACAAATGTAACGCTCAACCGGTTCTATACAAGCGGAATCAGCAACCGGTGAATGTGGAGTCAACCAGTACTGCATACAGGACAAACGTAACGCCCAACCGGTTCTATACAGCGGGATCAGCAACCGGTATGTGGAGTAAACCAGTACAGCGTACTGGAGCAATGGAACGCCCAACAGGTTCTATACAGTGGGATCAGTAACCAGTATATGTGGAGTAAACCAGTACCGCGTACTGGACAAACGTATAGCCCAACCGGTTCTATACAGCGGAATCAGCAACCGGTATGTGGAGTAAACCAGTACCGCGTACTGGAGCAATGGAACGCCCAACAGGTTCTGTACAGCGGAATCAGCAACCGGTTTATGTGGAGTAAATCAGTACCGCGTACTGGACAAACGTTTAGCCCAACCGGTTCTATACAGCGGAATCAGCAACCGGTATGTGGAGTAAACCAGTACCGCGTACTGGACAAATGAACGCCCAACCGGTTCTATACAGTGGGATCAGTAACCAGTATATGTGGAGTAAACCAGTACCGCGTACTGGACAAACGTATAGCCCAACCGGTTCTATACAGCGGAATCAGCAACCGGTATGTGGAGTAAACCAGTACCGCGTACTGGACAAATGAACGCCCAACCGGTTCTATACAGTGGGATCAGTAACCAGTATATGTGGAGTAAACCAGTACCGCGTACTGGACAAACGTATAGCCCAACCGGTTCTATACAGCGGAATCAGCAACCGGTATGTGGAGTAAACCAGTACCGCGTACTGGAGCAATGTAACGCTCAACCGGTTCTATACAAGCGGAATCAGCAACCGGTGAATGTGGAGTAACCCGTGATCAGAATGTCACCCAGGCGACCAGGCAGCCAGACGGATGACAATCAGGATACAGCAGCAGGAACAGCATACACACCCGGACCACCACAGGAATGACAGGACTGCCAACCAGGTCAGGAACAGAAGCAGGAACAACGCCAGCACCGGATCAGGAGCAGAAGCAGGAATGACAGCCCAACCGGATCTGGAATGGAGGAATCAAGCAGCAGCAGCACTGACTACTGGAGAACGCGGGCACTGGTAGCAGATCGAACAAGCCCAAGGATACAGGTAAGACAGGTGACTGCTGACACAGAGACACCACGAAAGGGCAACCAAAGGGTGCCTCAGCCCATTTTAAATAGGCAGCACTGGGCGGGCAATAGACAGGTGGCCAATGGAGAATACACACACCTGACTGACAGCAAGGGCGAGCAACCACGGGCACCAAGATAGTGTATGTATGTGTGTGTGTCGGACATGTTTTTTTTGGTTAAGGAGGAAGTTGAGTGAGGGCAAACTCCTTGCAGAGATTTTGATAGGAGTGGTCAGGGGCCTTCGGCTCCGGTTCACTTTGAAAATGTCACTCTTTATTGGGCAAGCAACACAACGACGCTTTAAAAATGTTGTTTTGAAAACAGCGATATCAGAATGGCGCCTTCATGAAAATAGCGACATTCCGCTCCTACCAATGTCCCCTAAGTTTCTAATGTTCAACAAAACACACACAATCAAGTAAGCAGTCAATACCAGAGAGGTCATCAAGAGGGTCCTGATGCCCCCAAAGCAGGTCTGAATACATATTTTACAAATTTAAACTGGTGGTCCTGAGGGAGAGATTGCAAATCATACCAGATAGGGGCTTGGCTTCACAGGTGCACATGACCAAGCCTGTATCTGGCATGGGCTTAGCACTCTAAGGGTTTAGACTAGAGGAAAGGAAGGGATATTTTTACAGTAAGGGCAGTAAGGTTGTTGAATTATTTACCTTGGGAGGCTGTGTTTGCATATACTGTAGTTATAGCTCAGAACAATGTAGAAAATTATGGTCCAAAAATGCAAATAGGACATTGATCCAGTAAGATTTCCAAGTGTCTTCTAGAGGCAGGAAGGATTTTAATTGGAAATTGTGTCAGTAGGGTATTTTATTTTTCCTTTCTCTGGATCTATAAGGATGATATGTAAAAGGCTGAACTTAAAGGGGCATGTATTTTTAAGCCTCATCAACTATGTTTCTATGTTACTATCCAGGACATAGATAGGATGTAGCTCTGTGATCATTTAATTGACACACCCCATGATTGTTTAATTATACAACTGGTTACAATGAGGATAGGTTGTTGATCCAGGGAAACATCTGTTTGTTTCTTGGAGTCAATAAAGATTTGTGTTACCCACTTGGAGCATAAATGGAAATGGTTTCAATGGGGTTTCTATTTGCATTCGTCTGGATTAACAAAGGGGATCTGGCAAAGGTTACCGGCCTCATGTCTTTTTTCAGCCTCATGAAATATGTAAGACACACACATTAATATATATATATTATAAAACTTACCATTAGCCGAGTGCAGGAGGGTGCACAGTAGAGAAGCCCAGTGCAGCCACATTCTCCTTCACTAGTGATTTCTCAGTATGATGCGGGGGAGAACTGTACAAATAGGAAAGTTATAGAGAAAGGAAGAAGGACTAAACACGCAATGTAGAGAAATAACCACAAACCTGCAGTAGAGAGGAAATGATTTCTGTAGACTGGTCAGAGATAACTATCTAAATAACACAGTAGGTGGAAAAAATGAATGCCCATCATGTTGAACCTCTGCACCAGTTTATCATAGAAAATAATAAATACATAATTCTTTCCGGCTCCAAGATGTGTTTATTTATCAGAATTCCATTTAATTTACCCAAAACTAACTGTCTGGGTCCCACCCATACTGGTGTAATAACCCTACTATAGCATTACATTTTATATTCACTTATTTTGTACCTGGAATGCCGAATGGGGTAAAATGAAAAATAAATGCCATATTTAATTGATAATGTTTGTTATCTGGGTGTAAAATAAATCTGCTAGTAGCACCGCTGTTATCCCATCACTTTCTATTAGAAGTGAATTGTCACTGTGAGTAGATCTCTCTGCCCTGGTAGGATTTCCACAATGCACTTCTCTGTTGTGAATAAAACCAATGGGCTCTGTTCTGTATGATCCGTTCAGTAAATCAAGAGAAACACATTACCCCACGTGTATCAGGGATAAGATGATACTGATATCAATGGGATTTTACTTCTTTGGTACACTAGGTGGCGCAATTGCTTTGTTCCAGATTTAGTAAGTAATACCCCACAGAGTATAATGACTGTTGTGTGTTTGTGTCGGTCCTGATGTAAAGATTAGCACCCATACGTCTGCACGTGTCTCCATCTTGGGAGTGTCTGATCAGTTCTGACACAAGTAAAAGGAGCTTTGGGATAATCGTGGCCACACCCACAACTCTGAATGTGGGAGTGGCCAGCACAGCTGTTCTGCTCATAATGGGGAGCCGTAGGCAGTTGTCTACCTAATGGGAAATCCAGCCCTGACGCCTGCAGAGGGGATCATCCTCACAGCCCCAGGTGATTTACTACGTCTACTCCAATAGGGATCAGTAAACTTTATTTATGAAAACCCATTTGTTTTCCCTGTTGAATAAAACAAGGGCAGTCCCACTCCCGACAATTGTTTTATTCAGAAGTTATACTGATTCAAACTGTCAGGAAGTGAGTAATAGCTTCATTACTTCCTGAGGATTAGAACTGACAGGAAGTGACTCTCCAGTTGCTATCACTTTCTGTAGAGAACTGCTGTCATTAATTCACCTCTACCACAGAGTGCAACAGAATAATTACCTGAAATCTGCCCACTAGATGGCACTGTTAATGTGAAAAATAACACTTTACATTGTAATAACTCTGGAAAGACACATCTCCCAGCAGTGGAATAACCTTGTTTTACTCATCAGGAGAAATGTACAATACATGATGTTTCCAAAAAAGTGTACTGTTCCTTTAAAAAAAATGGATCAATTCTGGAACAAACCTACTGTATCATAGGGGACAAATAAAACTGTGTTGATGTAAATCTGAGTTTTAACCCTTTGAATGCATGAGAGGTCTCCAACGCACCTCCCTAGCATTCAAGGGTTAACATTTTAAATCAATGTTTATATCACCCCTATTATGCACTTGGTTTGCCCCAGAATTGCTCCACTTTGGTTTCTCTGCATATGGCCCCTTGTGTATTTTATCTTTTATCCTTAATTTTACTCTCTTTTCAGAGTAGATGTTGTCACAGGAACAGGCCCATCCTGCCTGTTTTACAAGACACCAGCCTTTGGATTTTACCCAGGTTGCCCTGGGTGGCAAGTTTAAAGGACCCTCATGGACGTTACATGGAGAAAAATAGGTGTCACCTAGAGATGCACCGATACCACTTTTTTAAGACCGAGTATGAGTACCGATACTTTTTTCAAGTACTCACCGATACCAATTACCGATACTTTTTTTTTTGCGGTCATTTGCCAGTTTTCCAGGTACTTAAAGCGCATATATATATATATATATATATATATATATATATATATATATATGCTTTAGGTACTTGGAAAACTGGCAAATGACCGCAAAAAAAGTATAGGTGAGTACTTGAAATATATATATATATATATATATATATATAATATACACACACACACCACCTCTTGACTGTCCCCTTTTGCCTCTTTCTCCCCCTCTTGATTCCCACCTTTTACTTCATTCTCCCCCTCTTGAGCTCCCTCCTTTTGCCTTGGCTTTTTCTCTCCCTTTTGATCCCCCTTTGTCCCCCTCCTTGACTCTTGATCCCACTCTTTTTCCTCTCTTTCCCTCCTGATCCCCCCTCCTTTTTGCCTCTTCTTGCCCCCCTCCTTTTGTCTCCTGATCTTTACTCCTGTTGCCTTTTTTTTTTTCTTCTTTGTCCCTTTTTCCTCTCCCTCTTGGCCCCCCTCTCTGCCTCTTTCACCACCCGCTCAATGTCCCATCTTGCCTCCCTTACCCTCCTCTGTCGGGTGCTCGCTGTTCTCTCGCAAGCCCCGGCAGAAGTCAGCGTCGGATCGTTGCCATGGTAACCCACGGCAACGCTACAGGAGGGAGAGAGGCAACCGGGGAGCATTGTGAGCAGCTCCCCGGGCTCCCTCACTGCAGCACCGACCCTGACACAGGGTATCGGTGCTGGCATTGGCCGCATTTGCGCGAGTACAAGTACTCACGCAAATGCTGGTATCGGCACCGATACCGATACCAGTATCGGTGTCGGTGCAACCCTAGTGGCACCAGATGGAGTGATTTGGGACTGTACCATTTGACATGTTTATCACTGTGTTGTACATTGTGTGACATGGGGTAATTGTGTGACATGGTGTAGTACTGTGGGTCCTATGGAGGGATTTGGTATCTGGGAGCTAGAGTGCAGAGATAATGGGGGTTGGGCGTTGCTTTCAACATACTCCAGGTCTGTGCTAAGGAATGTTAATTGATTCCTGCTGTGCTTCCTTGACCAATCAGAGGAGGTTATTTATGAGCCAGTTAAGAGTGGCTATTTTTCAAGTCCTAATCTGCATTCTTATCTTGATAAGGGTGTTGGTGGCTGATTGGTCAAGAGAAGAAACACTGTCCCAAGTCCCACTTTGCATGCTGATCTTGATAAGAGTCTCTGTAAGTGGATATAATCTGTGTGTTTGATTGAATAACAGGAGAACTGATTCTAAAGCGATACACTAGTCCTGCCTGGTGATTGTGTAAAACTGTGATATTCCAGCAGAGCAGCCTTGCTCAGGATTGAAGGAAGCAGCGACTGACGGGGACACCCAGACGGGGGGGTCCACTGGTACCGTCACAGATGTCTCTGGGGATCGATTACACTTTACTAGTGAATACAGTCCTGTGTGCATCACCGGATCCTCTCAGTATCATCCTATATCTGTAGAGAAGAGTCAGTTCTCCTTACACAGGCTGGGACACATGCTGGGACAACCCAGCTCAAGCCAGTGAGGAGCCCGCTAGCACTGCAGACAAAGATTATGACTTATTAGATATAGGAGTCAGTCCTGGTAACCTTAAAAGTGCCCAGTGGGAAGATCCCACTTTAGTGGCACCCAGAAACGATATAAAAATTGTAAATGGGGTTCCTACTCAGCCAGGAGAAGCACGGCCGTTTCCTCATTTTGAAGTACTGAATGACCTAATCTATCGTGTGGAAAAAAAGAATTCGATATCATTAAGCAGCTGTTGGTTCCTCAGGTATTCCGAAATACGGTTCTAAAGTTGGCTCATAGCCACATACTAGGGGGGCACCTGGGACAAAACCAGAGAGAGAGTCCTTAGAAGGTTTTACTGGCATGGAATACTTGCAATAATCATTTATGGTGCCACACTGTCAGTCTCTGAGAAGGGTCAAGCGAGGATAGTATGAGAACGTGTCAGGATAATCCAGTCCACAGTACTTCAGAGTTCGAGACTGACTCTGAGGGAGTTTGGAGGTTCGAGGAGGTTCGAGACCGTATCGAATGGAAGTCAGAATACAGGACAGAGTTCCCCTTAATCGAAGGTTTTGGGGTATCGATAAGGTTCGAGGTCTTGGGGTATCGATAAGGTTTGAGGCAGGTTCGAAGTCGACGGACTACTAGTCTATTCTCCGCTGGTTCGAGGTCGAGATGTATGGGAAGGTTCGAGATAGAACCGGAGGTCGACAGACTACGAGTCCACAGATCCTCTACTCGAACATGGAAGCTGCACCAACCAGATGTCGGGGTTGGACTTGAGGCCCAGTAGAACTGCAAGCAGGTAAGGGGTATCCGAGTTCCTACACCCTCGACTGGCCGGGGCAGTCACCGGAGCAACCGGTGATGGCAACCCAAACCACTCGGAGCCCCAGAGGTGTAGGAACGAGTAGACTGGAACCAAACCTTGAGAGCAGTTGGAGGGACTCTTGTTGTGAGGCAGAAAGTTCCGAAGGGGAAGCGTGGTCCAGGATAGCAAGGTCAAGCCGGAATCTAATCAGGAGCCAGAGGGACAGACAGAGACGTGGTCAGGCAAGGCTGGGTCAAGATCCAGGGGCAGTAGACAAGACTCTGTCGGTATTCAAGCAGGGTTCGGTACACGTAATCAGCAAACACGGGAACTCGGCAAAGGTTTCTCTCAAACTTTTGGTGCTAAAATCGAGCAAGGCTTGATGGTAGATCCAGGTACATAAAGCCTGTAGCGCCAATAGAACTGAAGGTAAAAGGAGGAGCGGTCAGGAGCAGCATGACACACATGTCCTGAGTGCCAACACAGGGCTCCTTTCAAGGCTTTTTGTAGTACACTAGTACTCCGCCTATAATTGATGTGCCTTTTGAAAGGATTGCTATGGACTTAGTGGGGCCACTGATAAAATCCACTAAGGGGCATCAATATATATACTAGTCGTCCTAGACTATGCACCTTGCTACCCTTTCGTAATACCTCTGCAAAGTTAATATCAAAAGAGCTTATGCTGATGTTTAGCAGGGTGGGTATCCCTAAGGAAATCCTGACAGACCAGGGAAACCCTTTCATGTCTAGGATCACAAAAGAGTTGTGCAGACTCCTGCAGGTTAAACATCTTAAGACCTCTGTATATCACCCACAGACTGATAGTCTAGTACAGAGGTTCAGTAAAACCCTAAAGAGTATGCTGCATAAGGTGATTGCTGCAGATGGGAAAAATTGGGATTTTTATTGCTATATCTAATGTTTTCCATTAGGGAAGTTCCACAGGTCTCCACTGGTTTTTCTATTTTTGAATTGCTGTATGGGAGACATCCCCAGGGAATGCTAGATATAGCTAAAGAGATCGGGGAGCAGGAGAATACGCCTCACAGGAGTGTAATGGAGCTCAAATGCAGGATACCATGGCCACCATCATGCCAGTTATCAGGGAACGCATGCAGAAAACTCAGCCGGCTCAGAAAAACAGCTATAATCGTAATGCTAGAATCAGGGTATTCCAACCCGGAGACAGGGTTTTGGGACTGGTCCCTACAGTAGAGAACAAGTTCTTTGCGACTTGGCATGGACCATACGAAATAATCAAGAAAGTGAGTGATGTCAATTATAAAGCCAGACAACCTGGGAGAAGAAAGCCTGAACAGTTGTACCAAGTAAATCTGTTAAAACCTTGGAAGGACAGGGAGGTCTTGGTGGCTCTAAAACCTTCAGAACCTCCTACGGCTGAGCCTGAGGTGAACTTACCTGAGACACTATCTGTACATCAGAAGCAAGAGGTCAGGGATTTTATCAGAATAAATCGGCATGTTTTCTCTGTAGTCCCAGGAAAGACTAATGTGATCAAACATGACATAGTAACAGAACCTGGCAAAAAGGGTTCATCTCAAACCATACAGAATCCCTGAGGCCCGGAGGGAAGTAATAAACGCAGAGGTAGAAAAATGTTTAAAACTTGGAGTCATTGAGGAATCCCAGAGTGACTGGAGCAGCCCTATCATGTTATTGCCAAAACCTGATGAGACGTGGAGGTTCTGTAATGACTACCATAAGCTAAATGGCATCTCAAAATTCGATGCCTAGCCAATGCCAAGAATTGATGAATTAGTAGAAAAACTGGGGAAAGCACGTTATCTGACAACACTAGATTTAACAAAGGTTTATTGGCAAGTCCCTCTCACTGAAAGAACCAAAGAAAAAACAGCCTTTTCCACACCCAGTGGCCTGTGTCAGTACACTGTTCTGCCGTTTGGGTTACATGGCTCACCTGCCACATTCCAACAAATGATGGACAGAATTCTTAAACCCCATGCTCACTATGCTGTAACATACTTGGATGATGTTGTCATCCACAGTACAGACTGGGAATCCCACCTCCCAAAAGCTCTAGTGGTGCTTGATGATATTCGCTTGGCAGGCTTAACTGCCAATTCTTCTAAGTGTACGACTGGCTTAGAAGAGGTAAAGTACTTAGGATATTCTATTGGGAGAGGATTGGTTAAAGGGATAGTAATGTTTCATAATAAAAGCAGCTCTAATTAATCATCATAGTATTTGGACTTTGGAGAGTGTTATATCAATTCTGTCAGAGTTGTAGTACAAGAGTAATTCAATGACAAAGTATCCCCCTCCTGCCCCTTTTACTGATGTAACACTGCTCAGCCAGATCAGAAGGGAGGTGCCCAGGTAGACTGCAGAGAGAGACAATCTTCAATTAAGATAAAGGAAAAACCTGAAAAACTTGTCAAGGGGGGCAGGGCTTTCCTTGTTCTCATAGGAAGAAGATTGTCCCCTTCTGTTATCTGTCTGGTCTATGGACTGGATTCCACATCTGAGAAGAGATGGCTTACACTAGGTAAAAGGGGGGCAGGGCTTTCATTGTTCTCATAGGAGGAAGATTGTCCCCTGCTGTTATCTGTCTGGTCTATGGACTGGATTCCACATCT
The DNA here is from genome assembly GCA_037306005.1 of Rhinophrynus dorsalis. Classification (NCBI taxonomy): domain Eukaryota; kingdom Metazoa; phylum Chordata; class Amphibia; order Anura; family Rhinophrynidae; genus Rhinophrynus; species Rhinophrynus dorsalis. The sequence continues at coordinate 124,630 of JBBDGT010000230.1, forward strand.
GAGAGGAGATGGCTTACACTAGGTAAAAGGGGAGGAGGGGAAACTTTACTTGTGAATATCTCTCAAACCATAAAGGTCTGAGAGATAAGACTTGTATCGTTCTTCATGTTTTTTTAATGCCTACAAAATAAAATAAATTTAAAACGAAGTATTACTATCCCTTTAAACCACAGACAACAAAAGTGGAAGCCATTCAAAAATGGCCACAGCCACTAACAAAAAACACAGGTAAAAGAATTTTTAGGCTTCACTGGTTATTGCCAGAGGTTCATTCCAGAGTTCCCTACCATTGCTGCGCCTCTGACAGACCTCACGAAAGCAAAGGCCCCAGTTATGGTTAAATGGTGTCCCGAATCAGAAGAGGCTTTTACACATCTGAAGGAGGCTAGCAGTAGCCAGCCAGTCTTGGTAACCCCTGACTTTTCCAGAGAGTTGATAGTGCAGACAGATGATGTGGGTTATGGGCTGTCCTTTCACAGGAACACCAGGGTGAGGAACACCCTATTTTCTTCTAGAGCAGGAAGTTAAACCCACAAGAGAAGAATTACTCTGTTGTTGAAAAAGAGTGTCTGCCATTAAGTGGGCTTTAAAATCTCTCAAGTACTACCTTCTAGGGAGGAAATTCAGGTTAATAACGGACCATGCACCTCTGACATGGATGTGTCAGAACAAGGAAAGAAACTCCAGGTTTACCAGATGGTTTCTGAGTTTGCAAGCATTTAATTTCACTGTTGAACATGGAAATGCTAATGAGTTCTCCAGGGTGCACTCCCTGATGTCCATGGTAACTCAACCCCTGATGTTCCAAAATGATGGGCAAGCCCCCACTGCACGGGAACACCAGCTAACCCCAGACATACGTTTCGGCCTAGTTGGGCCTCGTCAGGAGGGTGCAGCTGGATTCCCTAGGCACTGAGAGCAATGGGTCAATGTCTGGATTACCCTTCACTCTCAGGGAGACCCCCTAAGAGTATTCAAAATAAATATACAAAATGTGAGAGGCTTCTGGGAATGCACAGGGATCAGCCTGCTGTATTTGGAGAAGCCACTTTTATAAAAACCAGCTAAGAAAGTTGATGGACTGTTTTTCCACCAGGCTTGTTTTGTTGGAGTTTTGAAATATTGATAAGTGTGAAGGCCACCCAATTGTACTCAGCTGTTTTGCTTCTAGTAAGTGCTCAGGCAAGAGCAAGGATTTATTGTCTTTTTATTGTTGTTGTTGAGATATTCAAGAAAATAAAAAGCCGTTCAAACCAGAACTGGAGATTGTCCTGTGTTGCAGCTTACCCTACAAGACTGTGGTTATTTACAGAGACCAGACAAATAAACCTTTAACACAAAAATACAATACAAATACACACACATATATATATATATATATATATATATATATATATATATATATATAATATGGACAAAAAATGGGCAGCACCCGTGGAACTTAAAGACAAAATTTATTATGCACAAATAAGCATATAAACGGTCAACGTTTCGGTCCTTAGCGGACCTTTCTCAAGACCTATATATATATATATATATATATATATATGTCTGTCTATCTGTCTGTCTGTCTATCTATTTAACTATCGATTTATTTAATCTACCTATGTGTCATATCTATCTATCTATTGCATATATATATACTAGCAATTTGGGACGGTGTTGCCCATCATGTACTCAGCCTCACATTAACCCAGAGGGGTACACAATGCATTTCGTACCCTTCTGCCACTCAATAGCTTAAACATTGGATACAAAATAAACAAACAGATGGCTAATGCTTCCCACACTGCTAGTATCTCCTAAAGAGGGACACTTGGGAGGTACGGACCCCTAATATCTCCTAAAGAGGGACATTTGGGAGGTACAGACCCCTACTATCTCCTAAAGAGGGATACTTGGGAGGTACAGACCCCTAATATCTCCTAAAGAGGGACACTTGGGAGGTATGGACCCCTAATATCTCCTAAAGAGGGACAATTGGGAGGTACAGACCCCTAAAGAGGGACACTTGGTAGGTACAGACTCCTAATATCTCCTAAAGAGGGACACTTGGAAGGTACAGACTCCTAATATCTCCTAAAGAGGGACACGTGGGAGGAATGGACCCCTAATATCTCCTAAAGAGGGACACTTGGGAGGAATGGACCCCTAATATCTCCTAAAGAGGGACACTTGGGAGGTACAGAACCCTAATATCTCCTAAAGAGTGACACTTGGGAGATATGGACCCCTAATATCTCCTAAAGTGGGATACTTGGGAGATATGGACCCCTACTATTTCATAAAAAAGGGACACTTGGGAGATATAGACCCCTACTTTCTCCTAAAGAGGGACACTTGGGAGATATGGACCCCTAATATCTCCAAAAGAGGGACACTTAAGAGGTACGGACCCCTAATATCACCTAAGACACTTGGGAGGTATACACCCCTAATATCGCCTAAAAAGGGACAATTGGGGGTGTGGTACATATAATCCCCAAAAGAAGTTCTGCATCATCTAAATTTTTACACCAAAAAACGGCCTTTCCTTGTGGACATATGTGATTTCCAGATCAGTATACACATTGAAAGTACAGGATCGTACTGGGCAGTTCTTGTATGTGACTGAAAACTGGTCATTTGTCCAAAAGCGGACATTATACCCCTGAGAACTGACGACAGTAGAAGGAAGTTTGTTATTCAGATAAATAGGGAACTTTCCAAGAAAGTATTCTCTACATCTTTCATCTAGAGAGAAAAAGGAAGAGAGAAACAGATTCATTACAACCTTTTTAAGTGCCAAAGGGTTGTGTCAGAGACCTCTGCCATCCAGATGTTGCTGTAGAAGATACTATATATATATATATATATATATATATATATATATATATATATAAATATATATATATATATATATATATATATATATATATATATATATAAATATATATACTAGCAATGTGGGACGGCGTTGCCCGTCATATTATTTACACAGAGAGACATTGTGTGAAACAGAAATATGCAGTGTTACAGACACGCACTTAAAGAGACAGAGTGTCACACACTGTGAAACGCATACATACAGAGAGACACACACACATACATGACGTATGTCAGATATGTAGAAAGTGTGTGACAGACGCAGTTGTGATGTAGATATGCTGATAAGAGTTGTAAAAAATGTTTTAATTGCAGCTCTTCAGCTTGATGAATAAGACCCTGTATACTTACAGTTGAAGTGAATGTGCTGTGTTACTTCGTGAATAAGGCCCTGTATCCTTACAGTTGAAGTGAGTGTGCTGTGTTACTTGGTGAATAAGGCCCTGTATCCTTACAGTTGAAGTGAGTGTGCTGTGTTACTTGGTGAATAAGGCCCTGTATCCTTATAGTTGAAGTGAGCGTGCTGTGTTACTTGGTGAATAAGGCCCTGTATCCTTACAATTGAAGTGAGTGTGCTGTGTTACTTGATGAATAAGGCCCTGTATCCTTACAGTTGAAGTGAGTGTGCTGTGTTACTTGGTGAATAAGGCCCTGTATCCTTACAGTTGAAGTGAGTGTGCTGTGTTACTTGGTGAATAAGGCCCTGTATCCTTACAGTTGAAGTGAGTGTGCTGTGTTACTTGATGAATAAGGCCCTGTAACCTTACAGTTGAAGTGAGTGTGCTGTGTTACTTGATGAATAAGGCCCTGTATCCTTACAGTTGAAGTGAGTGTGCTGTGTTACATGATGAATAAGACCCTGTATCCTTATAGTTGAATTGAGTGCACTGTGTTACTTGATGAATAATGCCCTGTATCCTTATAGTTGAAGTGAGTGCGCTGTGTTACTTGATGAATAAGGCCGTGTATCCTTACAGTTGAAGTGAGTGTGCTGTGTTAGTTGATGAATAAGACCCTGTATCCTTACAGTTAAAGTTAGAGTTGCCACCTTTTCCTAAAAAAAATACCGGCCATAGCTGTGCGAGGGCGGAGTCACAAAAGGGAGGAGCCAAAAAAGGGGCAGAACCACTCAATGTTGCATGACCACTCTCAGACTAAGCACTTTCATTCAGACTAAGCACACACTCTCACTCAGACTAAGCACTCACTCTCACTCAGACTAAGCACTCACTCTCTCTCAGACTAAGCACTCACTCTCTCTAAGACTAAGCACTCACTCTCTCTCTCAGACTAAGCACTCTCTCTCTCAGACTAAGCACTCACTCTCTCTCTCTCAGACTAAGCACTCTCTGTCTCTCTCAGACTAAGCACTCACTCTCTCTAAGACTAAGCACTCACGCTCTCTCTCAGACTAAGCATTCACTCTCTCAGACTAAGCGCTCTCTGTCTCTCTCAGACTAAACACTCTCTCTCTCTCTCTCTCTCAGACTAAGCACTCTCTGTCTCTCTCAGACTAAGCACTCTCTCTCTCTCTCTCTCTCTCTCTCAGACTAAGCACTCTCTGTCTCTCTCAGACTAAGCTCTCCCAGGCCAGAGTGGTGAAGGATCCCCTACACACAAAGGTGATCAGACCTCCCAATTAAGCCTTTGATGCCTAGTCAAGTTGCTTGAATACTGGAATACATTGCACTGCATTGAAGGCCCTATTTGTCCCCTATAGTGCAGATGGTTTGCCCAGAATGGATCTACTTTGCCTGTATATATAAGGCCCAGTGTTTGTACACAGACAGGACACAACATTTACTTACTTTTCTCACTCAGTACATGTGTACTACAGGTGTGACATAGATGCACATTGTGTTACCTGTACAAATCACTAAGATTTTAAATACACAAATATCTACATCCCATTAAGACAATTGTAGCGGTGACATTATCTGTTATTGCTAAGATTCATCACAGAAATGCCCTGAACTGTCTCAGTAACCATATGCATCTCTGTAAAATAAAGCAGAGCGACCATCATAAAGGTCATCAGTTACATACTGTAAAATATTTTTTTTCTAAGTTTTTCGCAGATGGGCTGTAGCACTTTTTTATGTTGTAAATACATGTTTGGGGATGGTTTAACTTTGTTAAAAAACGGCTCCCATCCTCTCCACCAGTCAGCTATAGCTGAAGAGCTGTAGGTTGCCTACACTTGGCCAAGGACAACTGAGTGCCTACCAATAAGGGATTATTAACACTAGGCCCGCTTCTTCTGGCCTTCTACCGACCTCTGTCATGTCATACCTGGAAGTGTGTGCGTGCTGAGGGCGGTGCTGTTTACTTCCAAGTTCTGCCAGGGCTGGAGCCGGGGAGCAGGAGAGACTGAGGATGAGCCGAACTGTGTAGGCCGCACACATGGAGTGGTCCAGTGGATTCCGACCAGACTGCCTCCTGTGCACAGTGCACCACAGTCTCTGAGCACTGACACTCTCACAGCGCCTGCATACTGCCACAACCCCTGACTCCCCGTTGTCAGTCACAAGACTCACACACATACACCAGGCAAGCTTGACACACCAGCCAGCCAATGAGGACCATTGATGTCCAAATACTCTTCACTCATTGGCTGGTGATGGTGCGTGGACGCTGACGACTTTAAGCGAGCCACATGAGCAGCTGGCATATAGGGCTGAGTGGAGGAGACTGACTCTGGACACGTCGCACAAACAAATACCAGTAGATATACCGGCACCGGCTCTAAGGTCCTAATTACCGGTTGTGCCGGTAAAATACCGGCTGGGTGGCAAGCCTAGTTGAAGTGAGTGTGCTGTGTTACTTGATAATAAGGTTCTGTATCCTTACAGTTGAAGTGAGTGTGCTGTGTTACTTGATAATAAGGTCCTGTATCCTTACAGTTGAAGTGAGTGTGCTGTGTTACTTAATGAATAAGGCCCTGTATCCTTACAGTTGAAGTGAGCGTGCTATGTACTTGGTGAATAAGGCCCTGTATCCTTACAGTTGAAGTGAGTGTGCTATGTTACTTGATAATAAGGTTCTGTATCCTTACAGTTGAAGTGAGTGTGCTGTGTTACTTGATAATAAGGTCCTGTATCCTTACAGTTGAAGTGAGTGTGCTGTGTTACTTAATGAATAAGGCCCTGTATCCTTACAGTTGAAGTGAGTGTGCTGTGTTTCTTGGTGAATAAGGCCCTGTATCCTTACAGTTGAAGTGAGTGTGCTATGTACTTGGTGAATAAGGTCCTGTATCCTTACAGTTGAAGTGAGTGTGCTGTGTTACTTGATGAATAAGGGCCTGTATCCTTACAGTTGAAGTGAGTGTGCTGTATTACTTGGTGAATAAGGCCCTGTATCCTTACAGTTGAAGTGAGTGTGCTATGTTACTTGATGAATAAGGTTCTGTATCCTTACAGTTGAAGTGAGTGTGCTGTGTTACTTGATAATAAGGTCCTGTATCCTTACAGTTGAAGTGAGTGTGCTGTGTTACTTAATGAATAAGGCCCTGTATCCTTACAGTTGAAGTGAGTGTGCTGTGTTACTTGGTGAATAAGGGCCTGTATCCTTACAATTGAAGTGAGTGTGCTGTGTTTCTTGGTGAATAAGGCCCTGTATCCTTACAGTTGAAGTGAGTGTGCTATGTACTTGGTGAATAAGGCCCTGTATCCTTACAGTTGAAGTGAGTGTGCTGTGTTACTTGATGAATAAGGGCCTGTATCCTTATAGTTGAAGTGAGTGTGCTGTATTACTTGGTGAATAAGGCCCTGTATCCTTACAGTTGAAGTGAGTGTGCTGTGTTACTTGATGAATAAGGCCCTGTATCCTTACAGTTGAAGTGAGTGTGCTGTGTTACTTGATGAATAAGGTCTTGTATCCTTACAGTTGAAGTGAGTGTGCTATGTACTTGGTGAAGGTCACAGTGAGAAGATGTTTGTGAGTAAAGGAATAGTTTAGATTACAGCAGTGGATACTGCAGTACATTTGAAGAAATAGGTTGGCAGACAGAGGGTTAAGTGACAGATGCAGTGATAGATAATGTAATAGTGATGTGGGAGTAAAATGGCGAAATTGGGACTATGGATGAATGGCTAGGGGATAGGTGAGTGGGGGTGACAAGGGAGGAGGAGATGAGAGATTGAGGAGAAGAGGGACAGTGAAGTGTCAAAGTAAAGTAATAGGTGAGGGGGAGAAATGACTATACATAGACAGTGAAGTAGACATGAAATACAGGGCTGTAGGGTTACTGCATTATACACACCTAGTGTAGCAGTTGGTTGGAGTGAAGCACTTTAACTCTGAGTGTGAGAGAGGTATGCAACACATTGCTGTGTAATGAGTTGTATAGTCCTCTGGCAGTAAAAGGGTTAAGTGACACATGTTGGGAGCTTATACACTATGTGGGACGGCGTTGGCCATCATGTTATGACTGTTGGGTGCACCTGTGTGAAATGTAGACACACTGATAAACACAGACATATGCAACACACAGGCAGACACATACACACAGTGAGCGGCAGAGACATGCAAAAGACATGCACACACACACCGGAGATGCACACATGCACACAAATATGTAGCAGAGATGTACACACACACATGCAACATATATGCTCAGAAACACATGCGTGCATGAGTTCTGCACCCCTCTGGCACTCAAATGGTTAAGGTATAGAGAGACATGTCACAGTTAAATAGCAGTGGGAAGTGTATTAATACCTGGGAACTTTGATTTGTGTTGTCTCTGGAGGGGAGTTATGTGGTGCTGATGTGGAGAGACAAATGGGGCAATTTGGGTTAAAAGTGGGTGGGGCTTAATCGCGAGTAGGGGCGGGGCTTAACAGAAATGTGGAAAAGTGTTAGTAATAGGCTGGGGAAGGAGGAGGAGTGGGAGGGAAATGCAAGTTTACAGTGTCAGGGGTTTGAACACACTCCCTGAGGGGTAAAACTTGATACACAACCCTGTGGCAGTCAGTGGGTTAAGTGTGTACCTGATGGCTGTCTGTCCTGTGTCTTGCATGGCAAATGATGACAGTGAAGAAGTAATTCAGCAATGAGGGCCTACCTTAACCCTCTGAGTGCCATTTTGTTCCCCTGGTGCTGCAGATTCTCTTCAGTAGTTGTAGTACAGGCCCTGCTGAGGCCACTGGGAGTCAGGGTGAGTGACTGTGTGTCAGCCATGTTTCTTTCTGGCTGTGTGTGTGTGTGTGTGTGTTGTATATATGGGTGTTTAGTGCTGTGTGAGTGGGGCATGAGTGTGTAATACCTGGGAACTTTGACTTGTGGAGTCCCTCATGTGGTGCTGATGTGGAGAGAGCAATGGGGCAATTTGGGTTAAAAGGGGGCGGGGCTTAAGCGCGAGTAGGGGGCGGGGCTTAAGAGAAATGTTGAAAAGTGTTAGTAATAGGCTGGGGAAGGAGGAGAAGTGGGAGGGGAATGCAAGTTTACAGTGTGAGAGGTTTGAACACACTTCCTGAGGGTTGAAACATGATAACCCACTGACTGCCACAGGGTTGTGTAAGTGTGTACCTGATGCCTGCCTGTCCTCTGTGTTGTATGGCAAATGATGACAGTGAAGAAATAATTGAGCAATGAGGACCTACCTTAACCCTTTGAGTGCCATTTTGTTCCTCAGTGGCTGTAGTACAGGTCCTGCTGAGGCCACTGGGAGTCAGGGTGAGTGACTGTGTGTGTGTGTCAGCCATATTTCTTTCTGGCTTTTGTGTGTGTGGTGCTGTGTGTGTGAGTGGGGCATGTGTGTGTGAGTGGGGCATGTGTGTGTGTGTGAGTGGGGCATGTGTGTGTGTGTCTGGTGCTGTGTGAGTGGGGCATGTGTGTGAGTTTGGTGCTGTGTGAGTGGGGCATGTGTGTGTGGTGCTGTGTGAGTGGGGCATGTGTGTGAGTTTGGTGCTGTGTGAGTGGGGCATGTGTGTGTTTGTCTGTGGTGTAGGAGCAAGTGGCGGCCATATTGTTTTTTTCTGACTTTGATAGTGGTGGGCGGGCTGCATAGTGGGGGCGGGCCAACTCTCTGCATGATTTTCACGCCCCTATTGAATCACCCAATGGGAGCAGTAACCCCTCCTTATAGCGACCCTGGGTGTGTGTGTCTCCTGAGGAGACATAAATTATGTATATAATATACCCACAACACACACAATTTACACATACCCAAGACACACAAAAAAAACACATGAAGTTCACAACACACACACGCAATACACACAATATACCACAACACATACACACACATTAACAAAACACACTATGAGGCAAGGAGGTTGGAGGCAAGCAGTCTTCTAGGGTATCACCCACAATCCACAGTTCTTAAAAAAGACTTGCAAGTTTATTTTGACATTGTATCAAACACAATAAGCAGGCAGTGTTTTACAAAACAAAATGAAAACACACTACAAATAAAAACCTATCTCAACCTGATTACCCTTCTACTTCAAGGTTCTAAAGTAACAAAAAAGCACAGGTCTAACCAACCTTTTCAAGTCCTGCTTTGTTGCTCTGCGCTGCACTTCTTGCTCACAACAAGTCAAACTTGATTTTCTTTTTACAAATGTTGCAGTCTGGGATTGCTAAACCTGCTAATTGGGACAGGTGGGGGGTAGAGACTATGTAGGATTCTGGGTCCTATGTCGCAACACATACATATAGAACAGATAATATGGATAGATAGAGACAGACAGTACAGCAAAAATGCTGTATGTATAACATAATCCAGAGAACATTACACACCCAGAGCTATAGGTTAGGCAGGTGAGGAAAAGGTAAACATGCTGAAACATGTGATAGCTTAATAGCACTACAACTCCCATAATCCTTACCCATATTCAGTGGTTGTGATGAAAAGGGTGATTTTAGCAGACTTAATTGGCTTTATTAGTGAGTGGATGTGAGGTAATCTGTGGGATGATGACTGTAAGTGTAACCCTTTGAATGGCAGAGAGGTACGCAATGCATTGCTCTGCATTCCTCCTCTGGCACTCAAACGGTTAACAACATAGTGTAAGTGCACACCCCTGTGTATGTTGTGGAGTGGCAGTAGGGAGTAGACATGAATATCTCCTCCTTACTGCTGCCCCTGGGTGTGTGTGGCTGGAGACGCGGGGTTCTCTTATATATATATATATATATATGTGTAATGTGGGACGGCATTGCCCTTCATGTTATGACAGTTGGGAGTACGTGTCTGAAATGTAGACACACTGATAAAGATAGACATATGCAACACATAGGCAGGCACATACACACAGTGAGCAGAAGAAACATGCTAAAGACATGCACACACACACAGAGGAGATGCACACATGTAGACACACATGTAATAGATATAGACATACGCAACAGACATGCACAGATACACATGCACTCTTGTGACATGCTCACAAACAAGCAACAGACATGCACACACAAACACACGCAACAGACATACACACATGTGCAACATACATACACACACACAACAGACATGCACACACATGCGACATGCACACACACACAACAGACATAAACACGCAACAGAGATACTCAAACACAGAGGGGACACTGACACAGTGATAGGCGCCCCCGTGTGTGGAGGTTCTATCTCTTGCTGGTCCCCTAGATCTGTAGGATCTGAGTGTAGAAGTGGGGGCTGTGGCAACCCTGGGATTAGTGTAGGAGATTTACAGTGATGTGTAGGTAACAATCTTGTATTGAAGTGGAATATCTGCAGTATTCAGAGAGTTAGAAGCCAAATGTAGTCCTCTAAGAAGCAGATGACATTGCTTTACAACATGTTGCAGACCCGCGTCTGGTTCTGAAACCATTAAATCAGTGGTATTTGTTATTTCCTTTAGGTTCACGCAGAATTGCAGTATTATGCCTCTGTGTGTTTGATGTGTAGAAGTGGAAAGCAGAAAATAAAAGGAGATTGTGTGTGAGAGACTTATACCAGCATGTTAACCCATAGAGTGCCATGCAGTATACAGTAGTGTATATGAGTGCTGGAAAGGCCTCCAATTTATTGTGGTGCAATGCATTAGTTACCTCTCTGGCATTCAAATAGTTAAATAGAGTGCTGTTGATGTATAAAGAAGTTGTCCCAGTGACATAAATAATGTAGATTCAGCGCCCCACATTACTGTCCCCTGTACAGAGGAGACACTCTTCTCCCCACATTACTGTCCCCTGTACAGAGGAGACACTCTTCTCCCCACGTTACTGTCCCTGGTACAGAGGAGACACTCTTCTCCCCACATTACTGTCCCCTGTACAGAGGAGACACTCTTCTCCCCACATTACTGTCCCCTGTACAGAGGAGACACTCTTCTCCCCACATTGCTGTCCCTGGTACAGAGGAGACACTCTTCTCCCCACGTTACTGTCCCCTGTACAGAGGAGACACTCTTCTCCCCACATTACTGTCCCCTGTACAGAGGAGACACTCTTCTCCCCACATTACTGTCCCCTGTACAGAGGAGACACTCTTCTCCCCACGTTACTGTCCCCTGTACAGAGGAGACACTCTTCTCCCCACATTACTGTCCCTGGTACAGAGGAGACACTCTTCTCCCCACATTACTGTCCCCTGTACAGAGGAGACACTCTTCTCCCCACATTACTGTCCCCTGTACAGAGGAGACACTCTTCTCCCCACATTACTGTCCCTGGTACAGAGGAGACACTCTTCTCCCCACATTACTGTCCCCTGTACAGAGGAGACACTCTTCTCCCCACATTACTGTCCCTGGTACAGAGGAGACACTCTTCTCCCCACAATGCACCTCGCAATGTCCGGATCCAGTGCGGGAGGAAGAAGCTGCTGTTGACTGTGAGGGAGCAGGCCTGAGCCTAGGGGCTGGCAGGGGTATCAGCTATGGAGAGGCCGTGCTGGGTGTCTGTGTGTTGAGGAAAGACCAGGGATCCTGGGCATCCACTGTCCATCTCAAAAAGAAAAAAAGGCTCAAAAAAAGCCCAGCATGGTCACACCAGAAAAAGTCAAGAGTCTATAATGTTTTAAAGGGATAGTAATACTTTATTTTACCTCTGAGTCTTTATATTTTTGTAACATTGCACTATATTTAATTAAATACAGTGTTGTAGTTCAAACGCTATTGAAGCCAAAAAGATCCCCCTACCTCCCCTTCTGTCCACCTGCCATTAGATCTGGAATCCATTAGTGGTACCGGACGGAGGCAGCAAGGGACAATCTTCATTCATAGTAGATAAGGCTGAAAAAAAACATGCGTCCATCAAGTCCAGCCCATACCAATAACACTTCTGTTGATCCAGAGGAAAGCAACAAAAAAGCCCTCTGGAGCAATTTCCAGTGTAGGTGTGTAGGTAGGGGTGTGTGTGTGTGTGTGTGTGTGTGTGTGTGTGTGTGTGTGTGTGTGTGTGTGTGTGTGTGTGTGTGTGTGTGTGTGTGTGTGTGTGTGTGTGTGTGTGTGTGTGTGTGTGTGTGTGTGTGTGTGTGTCAAATAGTTCCCCGGATCAATATCCTATTTGCTTTGAAGCCATCTGTCATAACTGTCAATATTGTTCTGTGCTAGATAGGCATCCATTGCTTTTTTGAATGCAGTTACATTATCTGCAAGCACAACATCCCGAGGCAAAGAATTCCATAGCCTTACCGCCCTTACTGTAAAGAATCCCTGCCTATGTTTTAGTCGAAAGCTCCTTTCCTCAAGTCTTAATGGATGGCCTCTTGTTCTTAGCTCAGCTCTTTGCATAAATAATTCATTGGATAGTTCTTTGTATTGACCTTGAATGTATATGTAAATGGTAATCATATCACCCCTTACACGTCTCTTTTCTAATGCAAACAAACCCAGTTTGGCTAGTCTCTCTTTGTAACTCAGATCCTCCAATCCCTTTATCAGTTTTGTTGCATGTCTCTGCACCTTTTCCAGTTCAGTAATACCTTTTTTTAGAACAGGCACCCAAAATTGTACTCCATATTCTAGATGAGGCCTTACCAAGGATTTATACAGAGGTAGGATAATATTAGCATCCCTTGCTTCTACACCTCTTTTTATGCAGGCTAGTACTCTATTTGCTCTTGCAGCAGCTGAGTGACTCTGCACACTGCTGTGAAGACTATGGTCTATCTGTACACCTAAATCTTTCTCTAATGAGGATTTCCCAAGTTGTTTCCCATTTAGAGTATATGTAGCAAGTTTGTTTCTATAGCCCAAATGCATAACCTTACATTTATCTACATTAAATGTCATCTGCCACTTTTCTGCCCATTCACTTAGTTTATCTAAATCCTTCTGTAGGGAAAAAACATCCAGCTCTGTATGTATTTCCTTACATAGCTCAGTGTCATCAGCAAAGATTGAGATGCTACTTTCAATTCCCACTTCTAGATCATTAATAAACAAATTAAAGAGCATTGGTCCCAGGACTGAACCCTGTGGCACCCCACTTATAACCCTAGACCACTTTGAAAAAGTTCCATTTACAACAACTCTCTGCCATCTATCATTTAACTAGTTTTCAATCCATGTACAGATAACACCGCCCAAACCGAAGCCTTCTAATTTATGCAGTAACCTGTTGTGAGGCACTGTGTCAAAGGCTTTTGCAAAATCCAAGTATACTTCATCAACAGCAATTCCACTGTCCAAATTACTACTCACTCTTTCATAAAATGCAAGTAAATTAGTCTGACATGATCTGTTCTTCATGAAACCATGCTGATTCCTACTAATGATATTGTTTGTCTTCACATAGTTCTGAATACTGTCAGTTAATAACCCTTCTAGTATCCTACCCACTATGGAAGTCAAGCTCACAGGTCTATAATTTCCTGGTTTGGATCTTGCTCCCTTTTTAAACAATGGAACTACATCAGCTTTCCTCCAAGCACAGGACACTATGCCTGATGAAAGTGAATCAATAAATATTAAGTATAATGGTTTTGCTATTACTGAACTAAGTTCCTTAAGTACCCTTGGGTGTATACCGTCCGGTCCAGGCGCTTTATTTACTATAACCCTTTCCAGTCTCTTTTGGACCTTGTCCTCAGTAAGCCATGTAGATGTTGGAGGAAATTCCATGGTTTTGTCTGTTTGCCCTCAGCTTGTCATTGCTGCTTCCTTTGTATATACTGAAGCAAAGAACGTATTTAGGGTGTCAGCCATAGCTTTATCCTCACTAATCAATTCACCTGTCTCAGTCCTAAGAGGACCAATATCAACCTTAACTTTTTGTTGTTAATATACTTGTAGAATTGTTTAGGGTTTTTCTTGCTCTCATTTGCAATGTTTCTCTCATTTTCTATTTTAGCTAGCTTAAAGGGATAGTAATACTTAAAATGTAAAAAAATATATGTTTATATGTAGGGTTTATCTCCCTGAGTAAAACAAGAGTACTCCCACTGCTGAAAGGTGTTTCATTCAAAAGTTATTAATTTTCAAAGTAGAATTTTTTAGGTGCAATATCACAGTAGCCTGAAATTGTACAGTGGCGCTGTTGCTACACGATCCTATGGGCTGCTCTGGTCCCGGGACCATAAATCTCCATAGGATGGTGTAGCAACAGTGCCACTGTACAATTTCAGGCCACTGTGATATTGCACCTAAAAAAATTCAACTTTGAAAATTAATAACTTTTGAATGAAACACCTTTCAACAGTGGGAGTACTCTTGTTTTACCCAGGGGGATAAACCCTACAACATATTGTTTTTTACATTTTAAGTATTACTATCCCTTTAATTGCTTGTTTGCAGATTTTATTACATTCTTTATATTTTTTAAATGATGCATCTGACCCGTTTGACTTAAACACCTTAACCCCTAGAGTGCCAGGTGGGTACAATGTACGAGTGAGCACAGCTGTACCTGCTGTGCCACGCTCATACATTTGACAGCTAAAATGCGGTCACTGCTTAAGCCGGTATAACTGGCTGGCAGTGGCCGCATTTCAGCTGAAATGCAGCCTGGCACTCTTGGGAAGACATAAGGATCACTCCTCATGTCCTCCCAGGTATTGATCTCCCAGCCGATCGCGCTGGGACATCAATATCGCCAAGGGAGAAGCTCTGACAAACAGAGCTTCTCCCTCTTCCGCTCTCCTACCCCAAACTTCCGGGTAGGAGTGGGCGGGACCGGGGGAAACCTCCTAACGTCATCGGTGACATGATCACCGATGACGTTAGGGAAGTTTCCCTTAGCCGATTCACTCCTACCGGTGGTAGGAGTGAAAGGCAGGAGAGCTTCTGCTCTCCTGCAGTCGCCAAATTGATCTCCCAGCCGATAGGGGGAGGGGTCCTGATGTCCCCCACGAGGTCTGAATGAGTAAAAAAAAAAAAAAAATTAAAAAAAAATGCAGAAGTAACCCTGTGAGTGCCGCAGGGGTCCCCAGTACATTGCTTTGCAATGTGCTGGAGACCCCTGTGGCAGTCACAGGGTCATTTCTTTGGGGGTTTTTTTTTGCAAGACCTCATTGGGGGGATCAGGGGGGGTCCTGATGCCCCTCAATGAGGTCTATGATTAAAAAAAAATTAACCCTGCTTTTATCATTTCTTTGTTACTAGAGCTTGTTGGGGGGCCATCAGGATTGGTCCTGATGACCCCCCAACAAGCTCTGATTACAAAGTAATAATTAAAAAAAAATTAACCCTCTGAGTGCCAGAAGGGTCCAATGCATTGCTTTGCAATGCGCTGGAGACCCCTGTGGCACTCACAGGGTCACTCCGTTTGTGGACATATATATATTTTTTTTACTAAGACCTCAATGGGGAGGGATCAGGGGGTCCTCATGCCCCTCAATGAGGTATATAATAATAAAAAAAAAAATTAAAACAAAAATTAACCCTGTGTGTGCCACTGGGAGGGGAGTTCAATGCCTACCCACTTCCTGTGGCACACACAGGACTTTTTATCATTACTTTGTGATCAGAGCTTGTTTGGTGGCCATCTGAATACAAAGTAATGATAAAAAAAATATAACCCTTTGTGTGCCACAGGGGCCCAAATGCATTGCTTTGCAATCCACTGGACACCCCTGTGGCACACAAAGGATTTTTTTCCCCCTTTATTTTTTATTTAGACCTCATTGTGTGGGTTCTGATGCCCCCAACGAGGTCTACACAAAAATATTGGGGGAAAAAGCCCCAAAAAATGCACGTGCCACAGGAGGGGGGGGTCCATCGCAGTGCTTTGTATGAGGGGACATACAGTGCACACTGGTAGTCACAGATCTCCCATACACACTATCAGACACTGCCCCTCCATCACCACCATCCTTGCTCCTCTGCTCATACCCACACACACTGCCTAATCCCTCACCCTCCCACACACATTTTGTTAGACTTGTAGTCACAGGTCCGCACGTACACTGGCTGACGCCCTAGCTTCTTTCATCTGTTAGCCATAAAATCACACATACACTGTTTGCTTTCCCATTCCTGTTTCACTGGTAGCTACGCTCCTGTAGTGTAAATTGGTATGTCAACCCACAGCAGTGGGGTACCATTTTTCTTAGGCTGGTAAGAAGTGCTCCTAGGAAATCCCACGCCATTGAACCATTTTAGTATCTTTGAAGTGACTGATGTGTAAAACAAATGTTTGTTTTTCTTTCCTGTAGCACCACATTCTGGAAATAGTTGTGCCAACTAACTTAGGGGTAAAAAGGCAAGTGACCCCTCATTAGATGCAGCAGGTTGTCTTCTTTCCAAAATGGTATGGTTTATCTACCTTTTCTTCAATTCTGAAGGTGTTATAGCCATTTTTGTACAGGCAAGTCACATTTGAGAAAATGTTAGAAACATCAGAGGTTGTAGTAGGTGTGGTTTTCTACTTCTAGCACCCCCTAAGGTAGGTCAACTCATACCAATGGGGTGTCGTTTGACTCCTAAGAGCACTAGCTAATGAATGCAGTTGAAAATTCCATGGTTTTTACAGAGCTCCATACATTTGAAGGGGCAGAAATGTAAGAAAATGCCTTTTTTTTCACTAGCACCACCTCCTGGAAGCATTTGTGCATACCAGCCTTTGGGTAAGAAGGCAAGTGACCCCTCATTAGATGCAGAAGGTTGTTTTATTTCCAAAATGGCATTGTTTCTCTACCTTTCCTGCATATCTATTATGGTTATAACCATTTTAGTGCAAGCAGATAATTTAAGAAACAAAAGTGTCAGGTTTACGTACGTGTTCCTAGCACCCACATATTGTATGTTAACCCACACAAATGGGCTACCATTTTTATCATGTTGGTAGCAGGTACTGAATACAGCAGGAAATGTTATGGTTTTCAAAGATTTTAGTATCTTTGAAGTGGTGGAAATGTAAAAAAACATGTATTTATTCCCATAGCGCCACCTTTTGTAAATATTTGTGCACTTCAGCCCAGGGGGTAGAAAGGCAAGTGACCCCTCAATTGATGCGGGAGAATGTCTACTTTCCAAAATGGTATACCTTTTATACCTTTCCTTCATGTCTCTAACAGTTATGGACATTTTATTACAAGCCGCCATTTTCAAAGAAGCAAACAGGTAGGTGTAGTGATGTGCTTCTGGCACCCCTAAGGTAGGTCGACTCATTCCAGTGGGGTGTCATTTTTCTCCTAAGAGCACTAGCTAATGAATACAGTTGGAAATTCCATGGTTTTCACAGATTTCCATACAGATGAAGGGGCAGCAATGTAAGAAAATGCCATTTTTTTAATTTAGTGCCACCTTCTGGAAGAATTTTGGCACAACAAGCTTGGGGTAATAAGGAAATTCACCCCTCATTATATGCGGCAGGTTGTCTTCTTTCCAAAATGGTATAGTTTGTGTAGCCTTTCTTCACTACTCTACTTGTTATAACCATTTTTGTACAGACAAGTAATGTTTGAGAAAATGTTAGCAAAATTAGAGGTTGCAATAGGTGTAGTTTGGTACTTGTAGCTCCCCCTAAGGTAGGTGAACGCATACCAATGAGGTATCATTTTTCTCCTAAGAGCACTAGCTAATGAATACAGTTGTAAATTCCATGTTTTTCACAGATTTCCGTACAGATGAAGGGGCAGAAATGTAAGAAAATGCCATTTTTTTCCTATAGTGCCACCTTCTGGAAGCATTTGGGCACAACAGGCTTGGGGTAAGAAGGCAATTCACCCCTCATTTGATGCTGCAGGTTGTCTTCTTTCCAAAATGGTATGGTTTGTGTACCCTTTCTTCACTTCTGTAGTTATTATAACCATTTGTGTACAGACAAGTAATGTTTGAGAAAATGTTAGAAAAATTTGAGGTTGTAGTAGGTGTCGTTTTGCACTTCTAGCGCCCCCTGAGGTAGTTAAACTCATACTAATGGGGTGTCATTTTTCTCCTATGAGCACTAGCTAATGAATACAGTTGGAAATGCCATGGTTTGCACAAATTTCAGTACATTTGAAGGCGCAGAAATGTAAGAAAATGACTTTTTTTTCATTAGCGCCACCTTCTGGAGGTATTTGTGCACTCCAGGCTTGGGGTAACAAAGCAAGTCACCCATAATTAGATGCAGCAGGGTGTCTTCTTTTCAAAATGGTATGGTTTGTGTACCCTTTCTTCACTTCTGTAGTTGTTATAACTATTTGTGTACATACAAGTAATGTTTGAGAAAATGTCAGAAAAATTTGAGGTTGTAGTAGGTGTGGTTTTGCACTTCTAGCGCCCCCTGAGGTAGTTAAACTCATACCAATGGGGTGTCATTTTTCTCCTAAGAGCACTAGCTAATGAATACAGTTGGAAATGCCATGGTTATCAAGCACTTTAGTACATTTGAAGGGGCAGAAATGTAAGAAAATGCCTTTTTTTTTCATTAGTGCCATTTTCTGGAGGCATTTGTGCGCACCAGGCTTGGGGTAAGAAGGCAAGTTGCCCCTCATTAGATGCGGCAGGTTGTCTACTTTTCAGAAATATATAGTTTTATATAGTTATTCCACTGTTTTAGGGTAGTTTTACCACAAAAACCCTAGAATGTGCATATCCTATATAATAATTCGCTAAATTGTGTGTAATGCCGCAACATGCGCAGTAGAGACTGCCCACGTCGTGGCTGATACAGAGCTGGGTGCTCCAAAGGAGCGTCCAGCTCTGTATCAGCCGTGGCGCGGGCAGTCTCCACTGCGCGTGACTGCCCTGCTACCGGCTGCCAGAGGCACTGTGGCCCGTGTAACGGGCTGTTCAACTAGTTACTTTATAAAGTTGTAAATGTCATTTTGTGCTGCTGGTGATTAGGGCTCTACGCTAGCCATGGACGTAGGTAAAACTATACAAATTTGGTATTTTTTTACTCGGGGGAATCGGGGCTTTTTCAAATAATTGAAACTTTTTCAATCAAGGTAAATGTTTTTGATACATATTATGTGATTTTAGCAAAATGAGTAAATTTTCACTTTTTTGTCATTATGACATCATAGCTTTTTGCACGATGTAAAATTCTCTTGTGCTTATTCCCCAATGGTATATATTGATGTGTATATTTGCCCAAGAGCATTTTAAATACATTCCATGATTCTTGTGCATTTTTATCTTTGAAAATTACATCCCACTGGATATCCTTTAACGCTTCTTTTAACTTTGTAAAATTAGCCTTTTTGAAATTGAATGTTTTGGTTAAACTCTTGCTATTGGGTTTCTCATAACAAACTTCAAAGGATACAATATTGTGGTCACTGCTGCCCAAATGTTCCCTTACCTGCACATTGTTTACAATGTCAGAATCGTTTGAGAGCACTAGGTCAAGCAAGGCCTCTTTTCTAGTTGGCTCCTCTACTAGTTGGGACATAAAATGATCATTTATCATACTTAGAAAAATATTTTCCTTTGTTGTGCCTGAAGTCATATTGCTACAGTCAATTTCAGGGTAGTTGAAATCTCCCATTATAATTACCTTTGCTGACCTAGCAGCCTTTTCTATTTGCAGTAAAAGTTGGGCTTCCTCCATCTCCCCAACATTAGGTGGCTTGTAGCAAATCCCCACCAATATTTTTTTTATTATGTGTGCCCCCAGTGTGTATTTCAACCCACAAGGTCTCTACCTTTTCATTGGACCCTTCATTTATATCTTCCCTTAAACTAGGTTTTATGTCTCATATATCTATCTATCTATCTATCTATCTATCTATCTCATATCTATCTATCTCATTATCTATCTATCTATCTATCTATCTATCTATCTATCTATCTCATATCTATCTATCTATCTATCTATCTATCTATCTATCTATCTATCTCATATCTATCCATCTATCTATCTATCTATCTATCTATCTATCTCATATCTATCTATCTATCTATCTCATATCTATCTATCTATCTATCTATCTATCTATCTATCTATCTATCTATCCATTTAGATAAATTAAAGTTTAAATGAAGATTACTGTTTTACTGATGTGGATTAATGTGATACACATATACACACAGCACACAGTCTGATCTTCTAAAACAAAGGACAAAGAGGGACAGAGGCATTTGGGTCTGAAAGAGGCACACTTGGTAGGCATGTACCCCTAATATCTCTTAAAGACGGACACTATCTATCTGTCACATATCTATCTATCTCACATCTATCTATCTATCTATCTATCTATCTATCTATCTATCTATCTCATATCTATCTATCTATCTATCTATCTATCTATCTATCTATCTATCTCATATCTATCTATCTATCTATCTATCTATCTATCTATCTATCTATCTCATATCTATCTATCTATCTATCTATCTATCTATCTACCTATCTATCCATCTCATATATATCCATCTCATATCTAACTATATATTTATCTATCAATCACATATCTATCTCATATCTGTCTATCTATCCATCTCATATATATATATCACATATCTATCTACCTATCTACCCATCTCAAATCTATGTATCTATCACATGTCTGTCTATCGCATGTCTGTCTATCACATATCTGTCTATCTATCCATTTCATATCTATCCATCTCATATCTATCCATCTCATATCTATCAATCACATATCTATATATCGCGTCTATCTATCTATCTATGCATCTCATATCTATCCATCACATATCTATCTCATATCTGTCTATATATCCATCTCATATCTATATATCACGTCTATCTATCTCTAGCTATCTATCTATTGTATCTATCTAGATATATATAAAAGAAGACTTTGTGCCTGGCAAAACACACCCAGGGGTGGCAGAAAGGAGGAGTTACAGCTCCCGTTGGGTGATTCAATGGGGATGTGATTTTTGGCCCGTCCCCTTATCCAGCCCACCCACCACTATCTAAGGCTGAAAAAAAAAATGGCTGCCACTCACTCCTACACCACAGACACACACACACATGCCCCTCACACACTGGCAGACACATACACACACTCATACAGAGACACACACACACGCACGCTGAGCAGCTGAGGATGATGGGAACTATGTTCAAGCTACAGCTGGAAGGCCATGGTCAAAATCTGTATTATGCATCAGGGTTCACAGCACATAGATACAAGGTTATGGGCTGAGCTGGTAAATGGCAGAGACATGATCAGGCAGTGCAGAGCAGGGCTTCAGCTGAGCTGGTAAATGGCAGAGACATGGGTGTGACTGTATTTATATATTGCACAAAGAGAGAGAAAGAGATCAGATTGTTTGTCAGTCTGTCTGTAAGTAGAGGTGTCAGTTCCTGCAATCATCTCCATGCTGTACACATCTCACTGTATAGCATGTATGACAAACTATTTATATATGGTCTGGCATTGTATAGTATACAGTCTGCATGTGTCTGTGTATAAGGACTGGCACTATACAGTATAGGAGGGACAGTCCCTGTTTGACACCCAAATCCCTCTGCTCCTCTATTTAGGAGATCACACTGTGTGGTGTATATACCAGTGTATCAGATTGCTCCACATCAATAAAACCCACAGTAATGTGGGTATAAACTTCTGTATATATCTGTAAAATTAGTCTGTGTAAAGAATACTTTCATCTTCTTCTAAATCATTCACTTACACAAAGAGTAACTTAACCATTTCAATGCCAGAGGGGTATGCAATGCATTGCTTACCCCCTGGCACTTAAAGGGTTAAAAATTCTCTAAAATACACCACCAGCCACGCCCCCAGTAAGACCACCTAAAACACAAGTGTCCCTCTTTGGCCATGTGAAATGTTGGGAGATATGTCACTTACACTGATCACACTGTATGTATGTATGTTCTGATTTGCACCCGTGTGTCACTGTTTGTGTATGTCAGTGCATGTGTGTGTATGTATGTATGTATGTATGTTGCATGCCTCTCTATCACTGTGTGTCCCCCTGTATATGTGTTTGCACACGTGTCTGTGTATCAGTGTGTACATTTCTGACACGTACACCCTACACCATATTTCACTATGATAACATTTATTAAAAAAAAACAAAAAACAACATTCCCTGTATAACATGACGGTCAACGCCGTCCCACACTGCTAGTAGAATATGAAATGTGTTGGCATAACACAGAAAATAGAAACAGATACTTATCAACCCCAAAATCTTGAACAGGGTATGGAAAAGGTATGAAAAGGGGACTGCAAGCTGAAGAGGATCATCCGGCCGTGCTGACCATCCCTACGCGTGTCGCCAAAATGGCTTCGTCCGAGGATAACGGTCATGTGCAATCCTAAACACATTTAAATGTTTCAGAGGCCAATTGTGCTCTATCAAAATATCACATGATCCACATTCGTAATCCCAAAAGTAAATAAAGACAAGTCAAATGGCAATCTTAACCCCTTAAGGACCAGCGGTCCTGGGGTGTGTGGTCCTTTAGGGAAGTTTGACGTGCCGCCACACGTGACTGATCACGTGTGCCAGCACACCGAACGAGGGACTGAAAGAGACCGCTCCGGTCTTGGAGCGATCAACTTCAGTCCCCGGTATTACTCACCGCACTCCTGCAGGAGCACATTGAGTAAAAGTATGTGATGTACCAGGACCGTCACTGGTCCTTAAGTGCCGGACCTGCGTGATGGTCCGGGTACGTCAATGGTCCTTAAGGGGTTAATGGGATCCGTGTGCATCCGGTACTCACTCCCCATGTAATAAAGCCCATACAGAAAAGTTCCGAGGTAATACATGAGCATCTCAAGGTTATGCCGAGTAAGTTTGCATATAGTATGTTATTATATTCTCGGCGCATGATCTTCCATGACACCATTTAAGGTGCATGTATAATATGGAAATGAAAAAGGTAAAGTAATTTAAACACAAAAAAGTTGTATTTGTATTTACTCATTTACCGTTCCAACGCATGCGCAATGTTAATAAGTAAAACAAGTAAACACAAAGATGGCATAACAAACGATATAAAAATAATACAAATGGGGACTTTAGTATCGGATTCTTGTGGGTGATGTAAAGCAATCAGGCCATATTAGAGACTAAAGTAAAGACTCACCATCTAACAATACAACGATACAAAACTTTTCACCAGGATACTCCTGATTGTAATGCACATGCGCAGCATCCCCATGCGCCCTAACCGCATTGCATTCTGGGAAAGATATAACCAAGTTATGTCTATAAAGTACGTTGTATATAGTTAGATTAGGATTTTATATATATAGTAGAAAAAGTATAACGTTTGTTAGTGGATATCAAAATATAACCTTGTCACTATTGGCTGAATAATTTTGTACACGCTTTGGACCCTAGAACAAAATAGCAATCAATACATTTACAAAACTTTTTTGCAACAGAAAGAATAGTCAAAAATACACAAAATCTTAAATTCACAATAGTGGTCACATATATAATCATTTAAAGTCACAATATGACTAGTCCTATATAATAATTTGAAAGTCACAATATAACTGATGGTTCCTCTTAAAGACAAATATGGGTCCTATTATGATAGCCATGGTTTCAAAATCCTTAATGCGCCTCTAAATATTCCGCAAGAAGTTCATTTTAAAATGATTTCAATTTTCTTTCTTACATATAATAATAAAGATAACAAAAGAGTTTTATTCGTCCATCATCTAAAAAGGAACCAATATCTTCTCAACTGTCCAAGATGGTACCACATATAGTTCAAAGGAATCTTCATGTGTCTTAGAAAGGTTAACCGCCCATATCCCTCAATTGTCTCCAAGATTATCAAATGAACTTCAGAAACTGTTAGTTCGCAATCTCATATTTCCATGTTTGGAACCATAATCCACAAAACCTTGGTATTCATATCTCCTTCTGAGATTTTTTCGATGGCTCAAGATACGGACAATGTTGCTCCATTATAGATGTCTGGCAAAACTAGAGGAAACAAATATTAGATTGTCTGATAAAATACAGCTTTAAGCTCAATATACACTCAAGTATGCAACATATAAATCCACCATAATTCACGTCTGAGAAGCTGTCTAATGACATTCCCCTTCCGTATCCCCAACTGTATCTTCTCCAAACCAAATATTTTGACATTTTCCATGGAACAATCAGGTATCTGTAAAAAATGTGACGCTACACCCATTAATACTATGCCTATCAGCGCTTCTGTCAACGCCGTTGGCAGCGTTCCTGAAGTACGCAAGAAAATAGAAGGAATGTATGCTTACTGAACCGTGCCCTAAGGGAAATGTATTACCCCAGAGAGGACCAGCAGAAAGCAAGATAATAAGGCAGAAGAGGGAAGCAGCAAGTAGTAACGGATGAATAAGAACCCAGTAGCAGATACGGCCAGAACCAAGGAAGAAACCAGAACAAACTGGAGCTTCCTAGGCTAACAGCTCAGAAGAACAGGTGGCCAGAGTCAGAGACCTGGAGACAGCTTCAGAAGAGAGAGAGTTCCCGAACAGATGAGGAGAAAGACCAGGAGCTGGAAGGCCAACAGAGGAGATCTGGAGTGGTGTGTGGCCGACAATGGAGCGTGGACACGGAAACAGCCAGCGGACAGAGCGAGATGGAGAACCAGGAGGGTAGGTCCAGAGAGCAGCCAGAGGTCAGGGCAGGCAGAGATCCAGATGGGCTAGTCAGAGGTTTAGCCAGAGGTCAGGGTAGGCAGAGATCCAGATAGGCTAGTCAGAGGTTTAGCCAGAGGTCAGGGTAGGCAGAGATCCAGATAGGCTAGTCAGAGGTTTAGCCAGAGGTCAGGGTAGGCAGAGATCCAGATGGGCTACTCAGAGGTTTAGCCAGAGGTCAGGGTAGGCAGAGGTCCAGTTAGGCTAGTCAGAGGTCTAGCCAGAGGTCAGGGTTGGGTAGAGTTCTAGACTAGCAGAACAGGAGATCCTACTAGTCAGGGAGCCTAAGTATAACTAAGCATCCACTGCACCGTGATGCCTAGCTATATGGAGGAGGCCCCCTGACGTCACGAGTGACGCGCCTACGTCTGACGTCACCACGCCCCGCCCTGTGAAGCCGCAGTGACGCCGAGCACCAACAGAGCCCGGCGCGCCGCCGACCTGCTCCGGAACGCCGCGGACGCGCCAGACGCCGACAATGCCCTTTTGTGCATCTGTCTGAGCATTCATATCAGAGAAAAATGCTTTTGTATATGACTTTTTAGCATTTGTGTTGTCTGACCAACGTAATATTTCTGACAGGGGCATTGTATTGCGTACACACAATTCCTAGTCCGGCAGTTGATAAAATGAGACAAATTCAATTCTCTATCCTTCACTGGACTATCAATCTTATTAGATCGACAAATAAATCTACATATAGTACAATTACCACAAGGGAAAGTACCTGTACATCGTTGTCCAATCGTTCGACAAAGTGACGGTCTAAAATGACTATGTACCATCCGATCTCCAATAATAGGTCCCCGTCTCGCTATTAATGATGGTCTTTGAGAAAGATGTTGCTCCAGAAGCGGGTCACTTCGTAAAATATGCCAATGTCTGCAAAATAATTCTAGAATGTCATTCCATTGGGTATTAAAAGTAGTAATTGGTTGTATCTTTAAATCATTTTTCTTATCTCGTTTACCTGTGAAGATTAATTCTTGTCTATTCGCTTTTCTCACTCTATCATAGCCTTTTTTTAGGCTGCTCAAAGGATAACCTCTATCTAAAGATTGCTGTTGCAGGTCCTGAGCATTTTGCTTGAAACAGATGTCTGCTTTCGATGGAGAGTTGTTTGGATACAACATAGAAACATAGAAACATAGAATTTGACGGCAGATAAGAACCATTCGACCCATCTAGTCTGCCCAATAAAAACCACACACACAACCTCAAACCTTTTTTGGTCCTTGGTCTTTTCTTATGTTAAGGACAGCCTTATGCCTATCCCATGCATGCTTAAATTCTGTCACTGTATTGACATCTACCACTTCTGCTGGTAGGCTATTCCACTTGTCTACTACCCTCTCAGTGAAGTAAAACTTTCTTACATTACATCTAAACCTGTGTCCCTCTAGTTTTAGACTATGGCCTCTTGTCCTAACGTTTTTACTCTTTTGAAATGTACTTCCATCCTGTACTTTGTTGAATCCCTTCATGTATTTGAATGTTTCTATCATATCCCCTCTCTCTCTTCTCTCCTCCAAGCTGTACATATTCAGATCCTTTAGTCTATCCTGATATGTCTTTTCCTGTAGACCAGTCACCATTTTAGTAGCCCTTCTCTGAATTCTCTCTAGAGTATCTATATCCTTCTGGAGATGGGGTCTCCTGTACTGTACACAATACTCTAGGTCTTCAGTACTGTACACAATACTCTGGGTCTCCTGTACTGTACACAATACTCTAGGTCTCCAGTACTGTACACAATACTCTAGGTCTCCTGTACTGTACACAATACTCTAGATCTCCGGTACTGTACACAATACTCTAGGTCTCCGGTACTGTACACAATACTCTAGGTCTCCAGTACTGTACACAATACTCTAGGTCTCCTGTACTGTACACAATAGTCTAGATATCCTGTACTGTACACAATACTCTAGGTCTCCTGTACTGTACACAATACTCTAGGTGAGGTCTAATTAGAGATCTGTAGACCACCTCCCTTTTTCTGCTACTAATGCCCCTAGTTATACAACCCAGTAAGTACCCTGCTTGCATTCCCCACAGCTTTATTACATTGTCTGCCTACCTTTAAGTCATTAGAAATAATTACTCCCAAATCCCTCTCCTCTGGTGTCTCTGACAGCACAGTACCCTTAATGCTTCATCAATACTAATCAAGAGGTCCAAAAATTCAAGTTGTGTTACTGAGTACTGGAAGGTGAGACGTATATTAAAATTGTTGTTGTTAAGTCTGGCAAGGAATTCCTTTAACAAAGTAGAACAACCCTGCCAAACAATAAAAATATCATCAATATATATATATTTATAAGTGTGGAATGTCACGCTGTATCACTTGTAAATTTATAGCTCATAACAATAAAGACTTTACAGATGGACAGGGGAATATTCATACCGTTAGAAGTTTTATTAATTGTAATACAAGCCATGTGGTATACAGTATAAAATGTCCATGTGATAAGCTTTATATTGGCCGCACTAAGCGAAGGTTAAAGGATAGGTTCCTTGAACATAGGAGGGCCATCATTTCTACAGATCATAAATATCCATTGACTCTACATTATAGGGACTATCATCAAGGTAACATAGAAGGTACCACTCTTCTCCCCCTGGAACATATTTCTAATCATTTGAATGAGGGGGAACGATTTCGACTCCTTTGCCAAAGGGAGACCTATTGGATCTATCATTGTGATTCCATTGTTCCAGGAGGTCACAATGATAGATTGCATTTGTCCACCTTCATTTGATCAGGTTTTAAATGTTTTACACACATTTTACTTTTTTGCTTCTTTTCTTCTATTATCTATTCTTTTTTTTTTATTTCTCTTTATTTGATTTTATAAATTTTAAAACACAATCACTACATTAATTAACATACTTATACAAACAATTCCAAGTTAAAACGTAAATCTACAACCATTGCCTATACAAACCATCCATTCACACCTCACAAACCACCTCTTACGTAATGGGGAGTTTTCATCTTTCTCGTATCTAACACTTTTTTAAGGGGACGTCTTCTAATACCTGTAGTCAAAACAAATTCGCAGAGATTCACCTCCAGTATCTGAAGTCTAACCTCTAATTTCTTGTTGATAGTTAATATCCGCTTTTCTTTGAAGCCACAAATCCCAGGTTTCCTTATAGTTCTTACTCCTGGCCTGGTTTCTATTAAAAAGATATCGTTCACAATCACATTGAAAATTGATTTGAGCCTCAATTTCGTTCCAAGTCGGAACTTCCTGTCGCTTCCAATATCTCACGATTCCTAGCTTAACTGCCGGTAGCATATTAATACATAAATATTTATTATTGAGCTTTGTAACAGGAAGGTCCATATGAAACAAAAATAATTTAGGGCTCAAAACAACCCAAATCTGAAATCATTAAAAAAATAATTCAACTAAAGTTTCCTTAAGACCAACAAGCTTAGGGCATTCCCACCAGATATGCATCTGAGTGCCTGCCGCTGCCGAACATCTCCATACATTGATTTGGAAGTCCGGCCTGAAACCTGCATAAAAGATGCAGCACCCTGTACCATCTGTGCGTCAGTTTATAATACAGTTCTATCAAGCCTATACAGTGAACAGAGCGCCTAGTAATCCTCCATGCTTCATACCAATCTTTTAAAGGAACAAAGATTTCAAGCTCTGCTTCCTAATTCCGAAAGGCTCGCGGTTTCTGAGGTGGAACTATTTTACCAGAATATCTTTAACTCTAGAGATAGTATGACTACCTGTATGAGACTTACCTATTATCACTCCAATATCTGAATTTGGAATATTTTCCATAGATAAAATGTTTTTAATCTAATATATTTGAAGAAGTCACTAGAAACCACTCCATACTTCTGCTGCAGTTCCAGAAATGGGAGCAAAGAATCTTGATCAAAAAGGTCTGAGATCTTATTGATACCCAACACAAGCCAACGGTCAAGGTCCAGATTTTCCAAGTAGAGAGACAATGCCTTAACCGAAATAGAGTGATTCAAATAACTCTCCCTGCCAGAGGATCAATGTTTTTTCCGAAATGTATAAATCCAAGTCATTAATCCATCCACAATTTTATTATCTACCCTCAGTTTCTTAAAGCGACTGGGTTCCAACCAAAAAAAGAGAAAGGGTTCTTAACCCGCACTTTTAACCACTTCTAT
This sequence comes from Rhinophrynus dorsalis, assembly GCA_037306005.1. NCBI lineage: Eukaryota > Metazoa > Chordata > Amphibia > Anura > Rhinophrynidae > Rhinophrynus > Rhinophrynus dorsalis. The sequence goes on from JBBDGT010000230.1 coordinate 153,621, forward strand.
ATTGTACCAACCCAATCCCATTCCCCTCTTAGTTTCCCACACAAGAAAATGGGAAAGCATACATGCCTCATGTACCTTAAGCAAGTCAGGATATCCCACACCATCTGACTTTTTTAACGAATCTATAGGAAGTCTAGGTTTTATTGATTCCCAAACATAGCTAGCTATAAGTTTGTCTAATTCTCTTAAAGTCCCTGCAGGGACCGGAATCGGAATGGCCCTAAAAAGATAAACTATCTTAGGCACCCAATAAGATTTAACTATATTTATTTGCCCCATCCACAAAACTTCTAAACCTCTCCATCTCAACGTCATCTCCCGTAGCGTCTTGAGAAGTATAGAGTAACTCTCCTCTACGGTTTGACTAAGATCCAAACTGATCTGTAATACCAGATAAGAAATTACCCTTCTATCCGAATCCATCTGAACCTGTCTTCTCAATTCAGCAAGTCATGGCTCCGATATATAACAAGAAATGATTTGCGTTTTAGAAAAATTTAGTTTATAATTAGAATATCCACTATATAATTCCAATAATTCTAAAACCCTTGGAAAAGAAGTTTCTGGAGAGGACAGGGTCAACAAGACATCATCAGCATATAATGAAATTCGATGATCCTGTGATCCTATCTTTATTCCTTGTAGTCCTGAGGAAACACTAAGCATAGAAGCCAACAATTCTATCGTCAGGGCATACAAGAGTGGTGCCAACGGACAGCCCTGGCTAGTGCCATTCCGAATTCCAAAATTCATTGATCTCAAAAATGGACCTGTCACTTTCGCCTTCAGAACCGTGTATAAAGCCATTATGAATTCAAAAATTCTTCCCCTTAACCCAAACGCTCGCAAAGATTCAGCCAAACAAACTCCAATTAACCCTATCAGAAGCCTTTTCGGCATCCAAAGCTATACAAATTGAGGGAATCTTCTTGTGTTGAATATGATCCAATATATCAAAAACGCTATGAGTATTATCTTCCCCCACTCTCCCAGCCATAAATCTGACCTGATCTGGATGGATCAAGTCCAAAATCACCGAATTCAACCTCAGGGCCAAAATCTTAGAGTAAATCTTAATAACATAATTTATCAAGGAAATAGGCCTATAATTACTGACTAGGGTTGGGTCCTTTCCTGGCTTTAAAATCGGTAATATTGTTGCTTCTAACATTTCTACGGGGAACCCCCATACTCCCCCAATGGTGTTATAGACCCGCTCCAAAAGCGGCGTGACCTGGGCTTCTATCACTCTATAAAAACTTGAGGTAAATCCATCTGGTCCCGGCGCTTTCCCACTTTTCAAAGTTCGTATCACCCTAGAAATCTCTTCGGTAGTAATTGAACTATTTAACATGGTCAATCTTCTATCCTCTAAAATGGGCAAATTAAGACCTGCTAAGAATTCGTTCATTTCCAAATTTGTCCTATGTGACTCTGGAAGATTATACAAAACTTCATAATATGATCTAAAAGCCTCGTCGATCTGCAGGGGAGAGACACAAGACTTACCACCATACATTATCTGTTTAAAGGGGAACTACCACCCCGCAAAAACTTTATATTAATTAAGTCTTCATCTGGCGACTAGCTGCTTAGTAGCGCTAGTCGCCAGAAATATTACCGGGTTTAAAAGTTTTTTGAGTTTTTCGGAGGCTAACAGTAGCAGGAAGCACGGACATCTTGCCATAGTGACATCCGTGCGCCTGCGCTGTCAGTCCCTTTTGGAGCCGGCAGGCTCCTCCTGCAATTCAACTCTCTTCCTACTAAACTCCACCGTGGGGGCTGCCTTGTCGCTCCTCTCCAGAGTGGTGAGTAAAATATACAGTTCCGCTAAAGATCTACCCTGCTGTTTCTTATTATAAGCTCCCTGCTTTATTAGATACCCTCTAACAGAACTCTTCATGGCACACCATAACGTAAAATCAGATACCTCATTATTGTCATTTTCACTCAAAAACCTCTCCGCTTCGATTATTAATTCTGCTTGACTTGATGGAGACAAAAGTAATTTTTCATTTAATTTCCAGCTAGAACGAACATTATAACTAGGATTATCTTTCAAACCCAGAAAAACTGGTGCATGATCCGACCAGCTGATGTTACCAGTAAGTGATTTATCACACAATTCCAAATCTAATGGTCTCATAAGAAAAAAAATCACTTTTTGAGTATGAAGCATGAGGATTTGAGTAGAAGGTAAAATTCCTCTCCTCAGGATGTTGCACACGCCAAACATCGTAAAGATTATTTCTAAACAACATAGATGACATTTCCTTTGCCTGGAGCTTAAGTCTATTTCTCCCATGTAAACTATTTGCAGAGCTTTTCTTATCTAAATCAAAATTAACTATACAGTTCAGATCACCTCCTATGATGACCCTACCCTTACTAAATCGATTACAAGTTTCTATAACAGACTCCAAAAAAGACACTGGACCATCCGAGGGGGCATATAAACTTGCTATAGTAAAGCATACATCGTTCAATTTACAAACCAGTATAACATATCTACCAGAGTTATCCTTCTCATGATAAATGTACTCAAACTTAACTCTATTAGAGATGACTATTGCCAACCCCCTCTTTTTCTTACACTGCATTGAAGACGTATATACATGCGGATATTTACGCTATTTCCAGAGATCTTTATCCAGAGATCTCCAATGCGTTTCTTGTACTAACGATACATCTACATGATTCCTAACTAGGAGATCATACAGACATGCCCGCTTAAATGGGGAGTTCAACCCCTGCGAATTTATAGTGACAAAGGTCACAGGCATCGATTCCTCACCCCCTTATCTCGCCCCCTTATATCAGAATTAGAAAACTCTCCACAACTACCTACCCAATCCTTACACCATTCATACACTCCACTCATACTACAACACTTACCCAGTCAATCTCTAACCCAACCCTTTTCTGGACACTAATGTGGCAGACTGAACCACCCATCACCCGCCAGAAACAAATATCCCCACTTCTACTGAGGACCACTGGAGATACGATGTTCCAAAAAATATAATTTAACATTTACATATACGAAGCGTGGGAAAAGAACAAGAGATAGTTGAAGGAAAGAGAGGAAAGAAGGATAAAAAAAAGAAAAAAAGAGTGGGAAAGCATAAGAGACCACTCAGGATACCATAAATCCCCTTTGTGGCTCTAATTAAATAATACTTCAAGACACATTGAGACTACCCAGGAAGTCTAAGGATAAAACCCACCGAGCTCCACAGTGTCTACAATCAACCTGTCACCAATGAATCACTCTCCCTGTTTTAATAATTCCCCCCTACATTCAATAACCTATACCCAAAATCCCCCCGCATGTTAATTCACACAAATAAATGTTACATGTATATATACTCCTACGGAGTAACACCTCGGGAAAACCCTAGGGATCTCCGAGGTGTCACAACCATCACATCCCTTACATATTATACCCGGATAATAGTGCACTAATCCAACCTTCCCCCCAATCATTACATACATCTTACAATCCATAACATTAACAAAATTCACAAAATGAGAGAAAACATTCCCCTTTCCTTTCCATTATCCTCCTATCTACCCACCCCCTCCTCCCTTACATTCCCTTGTTCCCCTTTCCCTTATCCCGTCAAAATTCTACCATTCCAATACCCCAATCGTGAAACGTGAATAACTCAAACAATAATACCTTTTACTTCATTAACCCCAATTAGCCAGTTAATGTTCCTGGGCAAATTGGCTCTGTGGGACAACATCAGGGACAAGCCCCAAGGAATCCCACAGTGTCACAGCCCCATCACAACCTATCGGGCTTATAACTAATCGTACTAAACAATCATAGTATTTCAGCTGTGCCCTACCTCCTACCAGACCCCACTCTATCCTATACCTTTACCTCACATGTGACCTTACATCTATACTACCACCAACTCCCATACTAAACAATACTAATCCACCTATCCTACATTACCTAACCTCCCAACCTAATAGGTCCTCACATGTGCACAATTCCCCTGTGATCCAAAGTCTAATTCGAAAGTGAATCAGTCACATGTGCTATGTCCAATCCCCTATAGTAAAAAGTATACTGCACCTATCCAGTTCTATACACTGAGAATCGGACAGCCCTCCTCTTTCCCACCCCATAAAAAAAAATTACTTTAACTTAATTTTTTCTCCTCTCATCTCCCTAATACCCTACATCTCCCCCTCATCCTGTCTCCCTAACCCTCCATCCTTAAAGGGATAGTAATACTTAAAATGTAAAAAAATATATGTTGTAGGGTTTATCCCCCTGAGTAAAACAAGGGTACTCCCACTCCTGAGAGATATTTTATTAAAAAATTATAACCGTTCAAACTTAAATTTTTTTAGGTGCAATATCACAGTGGCCGGAAAATTTACAGTGGCGCTGTTGCTACACCATCCTATGGAGATTTATGGTCTAAGGACCAGAGCTGTCAATAGGATGGTGTAGCAACAGCGCCACTGTAAATTTTCCGGCCGCTGTGATATTACACCTAAAAAAAGGGGCGGGAGGGGGAAACTTTGTCATTGTATTACTCTTGAACTACAACTCTGACAGAATTGAAATAACACTCTCCAAAGTCCAAATACTATGATGATTAGAGCTGCTTTTATTATGAAACATTACTATCACTTTAACTCTACGGGTATTAAACCCAGCTATAACGTCTCTTGATCCTGTTGAAATATTAGGTGGCTTAGGTAGTCTATGGGCCAGTTCAATTGGAATCTCCCCTAAAATTTTGGGGTCAACGAAGCTTTCCAAACATTCCATTAATTACCCATTTAAATCGCTAATGTCCTCAGGTATACCCCTGATCTTCAAGTTTTGCCTTTTAGATCTTTCTTCAGTATCTGCCATTTTCCCCTCCAACCTCTGAATGCATCCTGTAAGGAGCTCATTCTGCTTTTGTAACTCCAAATATTTCTTCGCTAATTGAGCCAACTCATCTGTCATAGTTTGACGAATCTGTGTGATTTCATGCCTAAGATCGCCAGTGTTTTTTTCCAGATCTATTTTGATTTTAGTGTGTAAGAACTCTAAGGCTTGATTCAGGCCCAAAATAGTTATTCCACCTGAGGCCTCTAAGTCACTTTCCACTAGGAATTGTTCCGGGGATGATGACTTAGCAAGAGAAAGCTATGTTCTCTGGCTGTACCCTAGACAAACAAAATGGACTAATAGGCTGAGATTTGGATTTGTCCACTTTGCCAGACCGCTCTGACTTTTTCATTTTGTCCTTTGGACTCATCACGATAAAAATAAGCCACTTCTTTTTATTGCACATACACAAACACTATTAGCATGACCTCTTTATTAGTGATGAGCGAGCACCCCAATGCTCGGGTGTTCGGGTGCTCTGACCGAGAACCCCCTGAGGCTCGAGTGCTCGGCCGAGCACCCGAGCCCCATTGAAGTCAATGGGAGGACTCGAGCATTACACCAGGCACCCCCTGCTCTGATGAGGGGAGGGTGCCTGGTCCATAGGAAAATGGCAGAAAAGGATGGAAACACCACAGAAATGGTTCAGGGACAGCATAGGGAGGATGTCTGGATGCATCTTGGACTCCAACATCGCTGCTGGGAACGATCTTTCGCCCGTAGTACGCCATTTTTACAGACTGACCATAAAACACACAAAAAGGAAAATAAAAACGACTTTAGGCGAAAAATTGTTACCAAACAGTATTTGCTGTATATTTACTTGTATATCATCTGCAAATTCTCCCAAAAATTTCCTTGATTTTTCTGAACTGAGGCCATGATTAAGAGGGAAACATGTGCAGAGGCAAATTCTCCCAAAAATGTCCTTGATTTTCAGAACTGAGGCCATGATTAAGAGGGAAACGTGCACAGAGGCAAATTCTCCCAAAAATTTCCTTGATTTTCAGAACTGAGGCCATGATTAAGAGGGAAACGTGCGCAGAGGCAAATTCTCCCAAAAATGTCCTTGATTTTCAGAACTGAGGCCATGATTAAGAGGGAAACGTGCACAGAGGTAAATTCTCCCAAAAATTTCCTTGATTTTCAGAACTGAGGTCATGATTAAGAGGGAAACGTGCGCAGAGGCAAATTCTCCCAAAAATTTCCTTGGTTTTCAGAACTGAGGCCATGATTAAGAGGGAAACGTGCGCAGAGGCAAATTCTCCCAAAAATTTCCTTGATTTTATTGAACTGAGGCCATGATTAAGAGGGAAACGTGCGCTGAGCTGACCATCTAAAACATTATGGGTAAGGGTCTGCTGCAGAGCTGACCATCCTAAACATTATATGCGAAGGCCCGCTAGTGAGCTGACGCTATAAAACATTATATGAGAGGGCCCGCTAGAGAGCTGACCCAATAAAACATTATATGAGAAGGCCCGCTGGTGAGCTGACCTATATAAAAATTGTCAAACAGGGCCCGCTGGTGAGCTGGCCCTATATAAAAATTATATCACAGGGCCCGCTGGTGAGCTGGCCCTATATAAAAATTATAGCACAGGGCCCGCTGGTGAGCTGGCCCTATATAAAAATTATATCCCAGGGCATATGGAAGAGGAGGAGGATGAGAAGATTAAGAGTCAATCATATACCCGTTTTTTGGGTGGAAGGGGTGAATGGGAATACAGAGTATTCACATCATTGTAAATAACATATATAAAGTGAGTTTATGTTCCCCCGGGGCTTTCCTCCAGTGGAGTGGAGAAGTCAGGGGAAATCCAGGCCTTGTTCATTTTTATAAGTGTCAACCTATCAGCATTGTCGGTGGAAAGGCGGATACGCTTATCTGTTATGATGCCACCAGCAGCACTAAATACCCGCTCAGACAGAACGCTGGCGGCAGGGCAGGCCAGCACCTCCAAGGCGTAGAGTGCCAGTTCATACCACGTGTCCAGCTTGGACACCCAGTAGTTGTAAGGCACAGAGGGATCATTGAGGACGCTGACACGGTCTGCTACGTACTCCTTCACCATCTTCCAAAACTTTTCCCTCCTTGTGACACTAGGCTGCGCATCAGGGTGAGGGTGCTGGCGGGGTGTCATGAAGGTGTCCCACGCCTTGGAGAGTGTTGCCCTGCCTTTCTCGGAACTGCTGTGTGCTCCCCTTTTCTCCCCTTCTCGGTTGGCCAAGGTAGCACGTACTCTGCCGCCAGCGTTGTCAGATGGAAAATTTTGGAGCAATTTTTCAACAAGAACCTTCTGGTATTGCACCATTTTGCTTGTCCTCTCCACCGGAGGAATGAGAGATGAGAAATTCTCTTTGTAGCGGGGGTCCAGAAGGGTGAACACCCAGTAATCCGTGTTGTTTAAAATGCGTATAACGCGTGGGTCACGGGAAAGGCAGCCTAACATAAAGTCAGCCATGTGTGCCAGAGTACCAACAGGCAAGATTTCGCTGTCCTCACCAGGAGGATGACTCTCAATATCCTCATCCTCTTCCTCCTCTTCTGCCCACCCACGCTGAAGAGATGGAACTAAAGTTCCATGGCTACCCTCTGTAGCGGAGGCAACCGTGTCTTCCTCCTCCTCCTCCTCCTCCTCCTCCTCCTCCGCCTCCTCCAATTGTCGCTGAGAAGATGAAGTGAGGGTGCTCTGGCTATCACCTTGTGTAAGCTCTTCCTCCCCCATTTCCACCTCTTCCACATGCAAAGCGTCGGTTTTAATTGTGAGCAGCGAGCGTTTCAGTAGACACAGAAGTGGGATGGTTACACTGATAATAGCGTTATCGCCGCTCACCATCTGTGTCGATTCCTCAAAATTGCGTAAAACCTCGCAGAGGTCTGACATCCATTCCCACTCCTCACTTCTGATTACAGGAAGTTGAACGGAGAGGCGACGACCGTGTAACAGCTGGTACTCCACTACTGCCCTCTGCTGCTCACAAAGCCGGGCCAACATATGGAAGGTGGAGTTCCAGCGCGTGCTCACGTCACACAGCAGCCGGTGAGCTGGCAATTGTAAGCGCTGCTGCAGCTTCAACAGGCCGGCCGAAGCTGTAGATGACTTACGGAAATGTGCACACACGCGGCGCACCTTGGTCAAGAGATCATGCACATTGGGGTAGGTTTTTAGAAATCGCTGAACCACTAAATTAAATACATGCGCTAGGCACGGTACGTGTGTGAGCTTGCCGAGCTCCAAAGCCGCCACCAAGTTACGCCCATTATCACACACAACCATGCCTGGTTGCAGGTTGAGTGGCGAGAGCCACTGCTCGGTCTGGTGACTAATCCCCTGCAACAGCTCTGAGGCCGTGTGCTGTTTGTCCCCAAGGCAGATCAGCTTCAGCACGGCCTGTTGACGCTTCCCCACTGCAGTGCTACAGTGCTTCCAGCTACTGGCTGATGGGGGAGTGGCGCTGCGTGTAGAGAATTCGGAGGTGGAAACGGAGGAGGAGGAGCCAATAACGTAGGTGCTGGCGGAAACCCTGATGGAGGTAGGGCCCGCAATCCTCGGCGTGGGTAGCACCCGTGCCATCCCAGGGTCCGAGTCGCTCCCAGCCTCCACGACATTCACCCAGTGTGCAGTCAGGGAAATGTAGCGTCCCTGGCCACAAGCACTTGTCCATGTGTCAGTCGTTAAGTGGACCTTCCCAGTAACTGCGTTGGTCAGGGCACGGGTGATGTTACGGGACACATGGTGGTGTAATGCGGGGATGGCACACCGGGAAAAGTAGTGGCGGCTGGGGACCGCGTACCGAGGGACAGCTGCTGCCATCAGGCTGCGGAAGGACTCAGTCTCCCCAAGCCTAAATGGCAGCATTTCGATGGCCAGTAATTTTGAAAGGTGTGAGGTTAGTGCTATGGCCTGTGGGTGGGTGGCTGGGTACTTTCTCTTGCGCTCAAATGCCTGGGGTAACGACATTTGGACGCTGTGCTGGGACAGGGAAGTGGATGTGGTCGCTGATGGTGCTTCAGATGGTACAGGTGCAGGGCGGGAGGTATGCGGGCCTGCGCCTTCGACAGGCGATTGGCCGGCACCGAAAACAGGGGAAGAGGAGGCAGTAGTGTGGCCTGCAGACACAGATGGGCGATCCAGGCGTTCCTCCCACTTACTACGGTGCTTGGATGCCATGTGTCGGATCATGCTGGTGGTGGTGAGGTTTCTAGTGTTCATGCCTCGGCTCATTCTGGTGTGGCACAGGTTGCAAACTACAATTCTTTTGTCGTCCGCACTTTCCTTAAAAAAACGCCATACCGCGGAACACCTACCCTTTGGCAAGGTAGATTTACGCAAGGGGGTGCTCCGTGGAACATTTGCGGGCCGGTTTGGTGCGGTCCACCTTCTTTCTGTAGCCACACCACTGCCTCTTCCAGCCTGTTGCGGTGCTGCAGATGGCTCACCCTCAGGACTGCTGTCATCGCTCGGCTCTACACCTTCCCAGGTGGGGTCAGTCACCTCATCGTCCACCAAGTCCTCCTGCACTTCCTCACTCTGATCATCCTCCTCAAGTCTTGATCCCACCACATACTCAGTCATTGACAACTGTATAACATTCTCCTCAACAAGGTCTTGAGACGGAAATAGTGGTTGATTTAATGGCAACTGTGTCTCATCATCATCATCATCATCCACTACTTCCTTTGACCTTAAATGCCGTTCACATCTGTCATCTTCTTGTGATTGGGTAGCCTCTAGAGGTTGTGAATCAGGGCACAAGATGTCATGTTCCTCTGCAAGCGTGCTTGGAGAGAGGGTCAAATGAAGGATTGGTGATGAGACGAGCTCCTCACTATATCCCAGTGTGGGATCACTTCTTTGACCAGACCGTGTATGGTGGGAGGAAGGATGATCAGAGTGAGGATTATGTTGACCAGACTCTTGGCTACTGAGAGTGGACTTGGTGGAAGACAGGGTGGTGCTTAACCGACTGGAAGCAGTATCAGCTGTCATCCAACCGACCACCTGTTCGCAGTGGTCGGACCTCGAGAGTGATGTCCTGCGACGCCCTGTAAAATTACACATGAAGCTAGGTATGGTGGATGTCTTTCTTTCTTGTGCTCTGGCACCAGGCACAGTTTCTCCGCGTCCTGACCCGCGCCCTGAACTATCAGGATCACGTCCACTTCCCCGTCCCTTTTTACCCGCCTTCTTCATCTTACACGGAATATGTGACTTTAATATTTGAGTTTGAAAACTTAACAGTATTTCTTACTATTCTGCAACTGTGCAGAGTACACAGAATAGGCTGCTAAACGGCGGTGACACACACTGAATGGAAAATGTGACTTTAATATTTGAGTTTGAAAACTTAACAGTATTTCTTACTATTCTGCAACTGTGCAGAGTACACAGAATAGGCTGCTAAACGGCGGTGACACACACTGAATGGAAAATGTGACTTTAATATTTGAGTTTGAAAACTTAACAGTATTTCTTCCTAGTCTGCAACGGTGCAGAGTACACAGTATAGGCTGCTAAACTGCGGTGACACACACTGAATGGAAAATGTGACTTTAATATTTGAGTTTGAAAACTTTACAGTATTTCTTACTATTCTGCAACTGTGCAGAGTACACAGAATAGGCTGCTAAACTGCGGTGACACACACTGAATGGAAAATGTGACTTTAATATTTGAGTTTGAAAACTTAACAGTATTTCTTCCTAGTCTGCAACGGTGCAGAGTACACAGAATAGGCTGCTAAACTGCGGTGATACACACTGAATGGAAAATGTGACTTTAATATTTGAGTTTGAAAACTTAACAGTATTTCTTCCTAGTCTGCAACGGTGCAGAGTACACAGAATAGGCTGCTAAACTGCGGTGACACACACTGAATGGAATATGTGACTTTGATATTTTAGTTTGAAGACTTAACAGAATGTGCTCTAATCTGCAACTTTGCACACTAAACAGAATGTGCTCTAATCTGCAACTTTGCACACTAAACAGAATGTGCTCTAATCTGCAACTTTGCACACTAAACAGAATGTGCTCTAATCTGCAACTGTGCACACTAAACAGAATGTGCTCTAATCTGCAACTTTGCACACTAAACAGAATATTTTTTTTTTTTTTTTTTTTTTTTTTTTCCCCCCACACAAAATAACCTGCTGCCCCCACACACAGTAGTCCTAAAAAGGACTTTTGGTTCTTTTTTTTCACAATTTTGGTTTTTTTCCTCCCTACACTGCCTTTCCCTTCCTATCCTCAGCTCTCCCTGGCTAAGACTGAGCCGAACTCGATGGTCAGGTGCTATACAGCACCCGACCACGGGTTCTGGCCAGCCAATCAGTGTAATGCCAGCAGCCAACATGGCTGCTGGCATTACACCGATGTCAGAGCCTCCCTGCACATTTATTGGCTGCGCAGCAGCCGCAAAACGTGCGGGGAGGAGACCCGAACATGGCGGGCGAGCACATGCGGTACTCGTACGAGTACCGCCATGTGCCGAGCAGAGCGATGCTCGAGCCGATCCGAGCATCGGCCAAGCATGCTCGCTCAACACTACTCTTTATAGACCATTACGTATCTTACACGTCTTTGCCAATAGGTTCATCTAATTCAGCTCCTCCATCACAGTTATACCATCTAATTATATAAGTAATATTCTCCTTAGTCTGTCCCATGACTCAGATAGGTTCCAATTATGCTCTGCCACTATTGAAAACTGACCAAACAGAATTGAGAAATCAGCTTGTAAGTAACCAGAGTCCATGCTCACGGGGGGATGCCTTCCACGGTCAAAACAAATCACTTATTGCAGCAAACCTTAATGCTTCCGTTGACTCTGTTGGCCATATGCACGCCAGCCGTGCCAGAGGGAGGAAAATCTGGACTTTACACTCGTGCCAGTTATCCTACCTCCGGAATCATTGTACCATTCTTTATTATGCATTCCATCTTGGCTGTTTAATATTCCCCAAGACAATAGAAGATGCCTCTACAGTCAAAGGCTGCCTCCGTGATCACCAGCGGCAAACCCCCTTTGCTTCTAGCTCTACTAGTGGCTGAAACCTGCAGTCGCCATTCAGTATCCACCAAGCATCAGTACAGCGACCAATATTCCTCCTGACAGAGCGTACTTCAACCTTTACAGAGGAGGATTATACAAAAGAGAGGGCAGGTAGAAACTAAGCCCCATCGCTTTGTTGTCTCGGTCCTACATCGGAACACCGCACCTCCCCCTAACGCATAAGTGCTACATCATCACGCCCCCTCTGCAACCCTTTATTACCTATTCTTATGCACACGTTACACTTCTAGCAATTTCTTTTTCTTATCTGCATCTTGGGCATTTTAATGGAATTTTTGGTTTCCACTGTGTGTGATCTCCTTTCCCACATGTTATATACAGGAGATCCATTTAGATGAAAGTGGGAATATCTATTTTTGATATGTATTTTTGATATTTATCATAGCCCTATGGCTATAGTGTGTAGTAATGATATGTACATACCTTATTTCCCACTTTCTCTAATAAATAGGGTCAGGTTTTTATTGTAGTTATGTGATCATGTTTTTGCAGCACTAGACACAATGTATGTGTTGATTCATTATAATTAACACGCTTCACCTGGATTTGCTTCATTTGCTCAGACCATTGATTGGTCAAAACAGAATGATACTACTATTTAACTGACATTAAATCTATTGCACTCATATCCCTGAAGAAGTATCTACGGATACGAAACGCGTCAGACCTTGCTGACACCATTGTGCTTCTATATAGTTTTTATTTCATTACAACTTTTATACAGTCTCATGAATACTTGGAATTTTATACTCGTATAGCCGGGAGGTGCTGTGGATTGTGGTTTACAGACCAGCCTGATTGTGCTCACCTGGAAGTATCAGCTGCTGTCCACTGCCTCTGAGACAGACTCCTGCTGGGATTCAGACTCAGACTCAGGGAGCACTGACATATGTGCCTGAAAAACGTACACCTCTGCCCGCTGCTGAATAAGTAAGATCCTTATCCCTAGGAAATGGATCCCTAATGATACAGCCGTGAAGACGGGAGAGATTCAGTATATCAAGTGTGAATATCATCTATAAGGCACCTGCCCGCTGGATATTAGTTTATTTACAGTAACGTTTTGTTATGTATGAGACTATTTTTTGAACATTGCACATCAAGGGGTTAATGCTTTTTTTATTTCTTTTTTCTTTTCCCTTTTGTTTCTCTTATTTTTATTGTTATTAGTGAATTCACTAATTTAAGCTAGTTTTTCTAGGATAGTTTATTTTATTAAAGTGAATGTTATTTAGATATTCTGTATCCCAGGCTTTATGCATTAAACTGTCCGTGATTATGTCACTAGCGCTCTCCTCTCATTACCGTTCTTGTGGTTATTTACTCTGTGCACCTCCAGAACGAGGATTACAGCGACAGTGCGTCATTCATTTTTTATCTTTTTCATAAGGGTTTCAGCGTATCTGGATAGTCGCCATTACATATACTTATTGTTTGTTTGGATATATATATATCTATTTATCTCATATCTATCTATCTATCTATCTATCTATCTATCTATCTATCTATCTATCTCATATCTGTATCATATCTATCTATCTATCTATCTATCTATCTCTCATATCTATATCATATCTATCTCTCAATGTATCTGTCTATATGTCCTGATAATGCACAGTCAGATCACTGAATTATATAGTAACCAGCGCTGTCTGAGCCTGTCCTGATAATGTACAGTCAGATCACTATACATTATATAGTAACCAGCACTGTCTGAGCCTGTCCTGATAATGTACAGTCATATCACTACATTATATAGTAACCAGCAGTGTCTGAGCCTGTCCTGATAATGTACAGTCAGATCACACTACATTATATAGTAAGCAGCACTGTCTGAGCCTGTCCTGATAATGTACAGTCAGATCACACTACATTATATAGTAACCAGCACTGTCTGAGCCTGTCCTGATAATGTACAGTCAGATCACTACATTATATAGTAACCAGCTATAGTAACCAGCACTGTCTGAGCCTGTCCTGATAATGTACAGTCATATCACTACATTATATAGTAGCCAGCACTATCTGAGCCTGTCCTGATAATATACAGTCAGATCACTACATTATATAGCAACCAGCACTGTCTGAGCCTGTCCTGATAATGTACAGTCAGATCACTATACATTATATAGTAACCAGCACTGTCTGAGCCTGTCCTGATAATGTACAGTCAGATCACACTACATTATATAGTAACCAGCACTGTCTGAGCCTGTCCTGATAATGTACAGTCATATCACTACATTCTATAGTAACCAGCAGTGTCTGAGCCTGTCCTGATAATGTACAGTCAGATCACACTACATTATATAGTAAGCAGCACTGTCTGAGCCTGTCCTGATAATGTACAGTCAGATCACACTACATTATATAGTAACCAGCACTGTCTGAGCCTGTCCTGATAATGTACAGTCAGATCACTACATTATATAGTAACCAGCTATAGTAACCAGCACTGTCTGAGCCTGTCCTGATAATGTACAGTCATATCACTACATTATATAGTAGCCAGCACTATCTGAGCCTGTCCTGATAATATACAGTCAGATCACTACATTATATAGCAACCAGCACTGTCTGAGCCTGTCCTGATAATGTACAGTCAGATCACTATACATTATATAGTAACCAGCGCTGTCTGAGCCTGTCCTGATAATGTACAGTCAGATCACTACATTATAGAGTAGCCAGCACTGTCTGAGCCTTTCCTGATAATGTACAGTCAGATCACTACATTATATAGTAACAGCACTGTCTGAGCCTGTCCTGATAATGTACAGTCAGATCACTACATTATATAGTAACAGCACTGTCTGAGCCTGTCCTGATAACATACAGTCAGATCACTATACATTATATAGTAACAGCACTGTCTGAGCCTGTCCTGATAATGATATCTAGCCCCGCTGTCACTCTGTGGGTTGGATACACCTATAGGCAATAGTCTTATCAGTGGATCCATCTCCATGTTCCCCAGCCCAGTAGAAATCAGAGAGGAAACCCAGTGACAATCACATGTGCCCCCGGTGGTGGAGGAATCCAGGTCTGGCCTTGGGGCAGATCATTATGGATCCTTATTACAAGTATATAATATTGTACTTCCTTTCACTTTTGGGGGTGTAGAGATTTTGATATTGAGTAGTATATCACAGTTACTGCTCCGGTTCACCCCACCATAGCACTGTATTGTGATTTGGGATCATTATGGATCCTCCTGTTTCACCTGCTGCCTGGAGGGACCGGACGGCAGCTCACCTCCCTCCCCCATCTACTGCAGGGCTGTGGGCTCGGCTGCTCCTTTCTGTCTTCCTCATACCAGAGGATCTGATGGTGTCTGGGACACTCCTAGTGAGAGGCAGCAGACGTGAGCTCCACCTGATCTCACTACACCTGCCTGAGTGTCACAGTCCAACACCATCATCCTCTGGGGAGTTCACACTCAGCACTCAACATGGTGACGATTGGGAAGGTGATCTTCAGGATGTAAGTCCATCTGGGGGACGGGAACATACTGACATGTGACAGAGGGTCAGTGTGATAATTGGTGATGTTTTAGGGAGGTTTGTGGTTTTTTGCGCTAGTGTGAGACAAATTGATGTGTTAGAGGTGTGTGTGTGTGTTCTAGTGTTAGTGTGTGAAATATTGATCTTGTTGGGAGGTTTGTGTGCACTACTACTATTGTGTGTGTGATACACAATCATGTGCTAGAGGTAAGTGTGTGTGTGAGTGTGATACACAACGAAGCGTTAGAGGCGTGTGTGTGTGTTAGTGGTGTGTTTAGGGAGGTTTGTGTGCACTACTACTAGTGTGTGTGTGATACACAATTATGTGTTAGAGGTGTGTGTGTGTGCTAGTGTGAATGTGCTACACAACGATATGTTAGAGGTGTTTGCGTGTGTTAATGTGATACAGAGTTATGTGTTAGAGATGTGTGTGTACTAAAGTGTGATACACAATGATGAGTTAGAGGTGTGTGTATACTAGTGGTAGTGTGATATGTAATGATATTAGGGGTGTGAGTGCACTAGTGTTAGCGTGATACACAATGATGTTTTAGGGATGTGTTAGTCTTAGTGTGATATACAGTTATATGTAACAGTTGTGTTTGTTAGTGTGTGATACCCATGACATTTTCAGTATATGTGCTAGTGTTAGTATGATACACAATGATGTGTTAGTCTTAGTGTGATACACAATGATGTGCTACAGATGTGTGTACTTGTGTGAGTGTTATACACAATGATGTGTTAGATGTGTGTGTGTGCTAGTGAGTGTGTGATACACAATGTTGTTTCAGGTTGTGCTAATGTGAGCGTGATGCAAAATGATGTTTTAGGGATGTGTTAGTCTTAGTGTGATATACAGTTATATGTAACGGTTGTGTTTGTTAGTGTGTGATACCCATGACATTTTCAGTATATGTGCTAGTGATAGTATGATACACAATGATGTGTTAGTCTTAGTGTGATGCACAATGATGTGCTACAGATGTGTGTACTTGTGTGAGTGTTATACACAATGATGTGTTAGATGTGTGTGTGTGCTAGTGAGTGTGTGATACACAATGTTGTTTCAGGTTGTGCTAATGTGAGCGTGATGCAAAATTATGTTTTAGGGGGAGCTAGTGTGAGTGGTATACACATGTTATAGGGTGTGTGTATGTGCTACTTTGTGATGCACAAGGATGTGTTACTGGGGTATTTGTACCAGTGTGAGTGGGAAACACAATTATGTGTTAGAGGTGTGTGAATGTGATACACAATGATATTTTGGGGGTGGTACTAGTGTTGATGTGATACACAATGATATTTTGGGGGGTACTAGTGTGAATGTGATACACAATGATATTTTGGGGGTGGTACTAGTGTGAATGTGATACACAATGATATTTTGGGGGTGGTACTAGTGTGGATGTGATACACAATGATATTTTGGGGGGTGCTAGAGTGAATGTGATACACAATGATATTTTGGAGGTGGTACTAGTGTGAATGTGATACACAATGATATTTTGGAGGTGGTACTAGTGTGGATGTGATACACAATGATATTTTGGGGGGTGGTACTAGTGTGGATGTGATACACAATGATATTATGGAGGTGGTACTAGTGTGGATGTGATACACAATGATATTTTGGGGGTGGTACTAGTGTGAATGTGATACACAATGATATTTTGGGGGGTGGTACTAGTGTGGATGTGATACACAATGATATTATGGAGGTGGTACTAGTGTGGATGTGATACACAATGATATTTTGGGGGGTGGTACTAGTGTGAATGTGATACACAATGATATTATGGGGGTGGTACTAGTGTGAATGTGATACACAATGATATTTTGGGGGTGGTACTAGTGTGAATGTGATACACAATGATATTTTGGGGGGTGGTACTAGTGTGAATGTGATACACAATGATATTATGGAGGTGGTACTAGTGTGGATGTGATACACAATGATATTATGGAGGTGGTACTAGTGTGGATGTGATACACAATGATATTTTGGGGGGTGGTACTAGTGTGGATGTGATACACAATGATATTATGGAGGTGGTACTAGTGTGGATGTGATACACAATGATATTATGGAGGTGGTACTAGTGTGGATGTGATACACAATGATATTTTGGGGGGTGGTACTAGTGTGGATGTGATACACAATGATATTTTGGGGGGTGGTACTAGTGTGGATGTGATACACAATGATATTATGGAGGTGGTACTAGTGTGGATGTGATACACAATGATATTTTGGGAGGTGGTACTAGTGTGAATGTGATACACAATGATATTATGGAGGTGGTACTAGTGTGAACGTGATACACAATGATATTTTGGGGGGTGGTACTAGTGTGGATGTGATACACAATGATATTATGGAGGTGGTACTAGTGTGGATGTGATACACAATGATATTTTGGGGGGTGGTACTAGTGTGGATGTGATACACAATGATATTATGGGGGTGGTACTAGTGTGAATGTGATACACAATGATATTTTGGGGGGTGGTACTAGTGTGGATGTGATACACAATTATATTTTGGGGGGTGGTACTAGTGTGAATGTGATACACAATGATATTATGGAGGTGGTACTAGTGTGGATGTGATACACAAAGATATTTTGGGGGGTGGTACTAGTGTGAATGTGATACACAATTATATTTTGGGGGGTGGTACTAGTGTGGATGTGATACACAATGATATTTTGGGGGGTGGTACTAGTGTGGATGTGATACACAATTATATTTTGGGGGGTACTAGTGTGGATGTGATACACAATGATATTTTGGGGGGTGGTACTAGTGTGAATGTGATACACAATTATATTTTGGGGGCTGGTACTAGTGTGAGTGTGATACACAATGATATAAATGAAGGTTTATTGTAGTCAGGAGAATGGAAATCATCTTTAGTAACAGGGCCATGTTTACTAAGTGCTATTATGTTACGATGAGCCGTGGGCTGTCTGTCACTAACTGTATCTCTGTTTAGTGTTCCTCCATATAATCTAGAACAGCAGTTCTCATACTGCTTGCAGTGGTGGAACCCTTCTGTTTCCAATGAAATCCCAGTGCACCCCAATAATCAAACACTTCATTTCTTTGAACTCTACAGAGGACTCCAAAGTAGGGTTTCTCTAAGCATTATACATCACTATAGCTTACAAAGTGTTAAACTTGTACCAGTCTTTAATGTATTAGACTTTGTGTTGGTATTAGCAACTTAAACTCAATTATCAGGCTAAAATGCATTGAGTGAGAGATATACCATAGATGTACCTGATAGTTTAGCTTTACTAGATGAGATAAGGTTATAGATATCATTACAAGAGCAGTCTTACATAAATCAGGATTGTGTAAATTGATTCAGTCTTGCACATGTCCACTGGTAGTCACAGACCCACACATACACTGTCTGACACCCCAGCCTTGTTCCACTGGTAGTCACAGACCACACATACACTGTCTGATACCCCAGCCTTGTTCCACTGGTAGTCACAGACCCACACATACACTGTCTGATACCCCAGCCTTGTTCCACTGGTAGTCACAGACCCACACATACACTGTCTGACACCCCAGCCTTGTTCCACTGGTAGTCACAGACCCACACATACACTGTCTGACACCCCAGCCTTGTTCCACTGGTAGTCACAGACCACACATACACTGTCTGACACCCCAGCCTTGTTCCACTGGTAGTCACAGACCCACACATACACTGTCTGACACCCCAGCCTTGTTCCACTGGTAGTCACAGACCACACATACACTGTCTGATACCCCAGCCTTGTTCCACTGGTAGTCACAGACCCACACATACACTGTCTGATACCCCAGCCTTGTTCCACTGGTAGTCACAGACCCACACATACACTGTCTGACACCCCAGCCTTGTTCCACTGGTAGTCACAGACCCACACATACACTGTCTGACACCCCAGCCTTGTTCCACTGGTAGTCACAGACCACACATACACTGTCTGACACCCCAGCCTTGTTCCACTGGTAGTCACAGACCACACATACACTGTCTGACACTCCAGCCTTGTTCCACTGGTAGTCACAGACCACACATACACTGTCTGACACTCCCGCCTTGTTCCACTGGTAGTCACAGACCACACATACACTGTCTGACACACCGGCCTTGTTCCACTGGTAGTCACAGACTCACACATACACTGTCTGACACACCGGCCTTGTTCCACTGGTAGTCACAGACCCACACATACACTGTCTGACACTCCCGCCTTGTTCCACTGGTAGTCACAGACCCACACATACACTGTCTGATACCCCAACCTTGTTCCACTGATAGTCACAGACCCACACATACACTGTCTGACACACCGGCCTTGTTCCACTGGTAGTCACAGACCCACACATACACTGTCTGACACCCCAGCCTTGTTCCACTGGTAGTCACAGACCCACACATACAATGTCTGACACACCAGCCTTGTTCCACTGGTAGTCACAGACACACACATACACTGTCTGACACCCCAGCCTTGTTCCACTGTCCACTGGTAGTCACAGACCCACACATACACTGTCTGATACCCCAGCCTTGTTCCACTGGTAGTCACAGACCCACATATACACTGTCTGACACACCAGCCTTGTTCCACTGGTAGTCACAGACCCACATATACACTGCATGACACCCCAGCCTTGTTCCACTGGTAGTCACAGACCCACATATACACTGCATGACACCCCAGCCTTGTTCCACTGTCTACTGGTAGTCACAGACCCACACATACACTGTCTGACACCCCAGCCTTGTTACACTGGTAGTCACAGACCCACATATACACTGCCTGACACCCGAACCGTGTTCCACTGGTAGTCACAGACCCACACATACACTGTCTGATACCCCAGCCTTGTTCCACTGGTAGTCACAGACCCACACATACACTGTCTGACACACCAGCCTTGTTCCACTGGTAGTCACAGACCCACACATACACTGACACCCCAGCCTTGTTCCACTGGTAGTCACAGACCCACATATACACTGCATGACACCCCAGCCTTGTTCCACTGGTAGTCACAGACCCATATATACACTGCCTGACACCCCAGCCTTGTTCCACTGTCCACTGGTAGTCACAGACCCACACATACACTGTCTGACACCCCAGCCTTGTTCCACTGGTAGTCACAGACCCACATATACACTGCATGACACCCCAGCCTTGTTCCACTGGTAGTCACAGACCCATATATACACTGCCTGACACCCCAGCCTTGTTCCACTGTCCACTGGTAGTCACAGACCCACACATACACTGCCTGACACCCGAACCTTGTTCCACTGGTAGTCACAGACCCACACATACACTGTCTGACACCCCAGACTTGTCCCACTGGTAGTCACAGACCCACACATGCACTGTCTGACACCCCAGCCTTGTCCCACTGGTAGTCACAGACCCACACATACACTGTCTGACACCCCAGACTTGTCCCACTGGTAGTCACAGACCCACACATGCACTGTCTGACACCCCAGCCTTGTCCCACTGGTAGTCATAGACCCACACATGCACTGTCTGACACCCCAGCCTTGTCCCACTGGTAGTCATAGACCCACACATGCACTGTCTGACACCCCAGCCTTGTCCCACTGGTAGTCATAGACCCACACATGCACTGTCTGACACCCCAGCCTTGTCCCACTGGTAGTCACAGACCCACACATGCACTGTCTGACACCCCAGCCTTGTTCCACTGGTAGTCACATACCCACACATGCACTGTCTGACACCCCAGCCTTGTCCCACTGGTAGTCACAGACCCACACATGCACTGTCTGACACCCCAGCCTTGTTCCACTGGTAGTCACAGACCCACACATGCACTGTCTGACACCCCAGCCTTGTTCCACTGTCCACTGGTAGTCACAGACCCACACATACACTGTCTGACACTTCAGCCTTGTTCCACTGTCCACTGGTAGTCACAGACCCACACATACACTGTCCAACACCCCAGCCTTGTTCCACTGGTAGTCACAGACTCACACTTACACTGACTGACACCCCAGCCTTGTTCCATTGGTAGTCACAGACCCACACATGCTGTATGACACCCCAGCCTTGTTCCACTGGTAATCACAGACCCACATACACTGTCTGACACCCCAGCCTTGTTCCATTGGTAGTCACAGACCCACACATACACTGTCTGACACCCCAGCCTTGTTCCACTGGTAGTCACAGACCACACATACACTGTCTGACACCCCAGCCTTGTTCCATTGGTAGTCACAGACCACACATACACTGGTGACTGGTAGTGCAGAATGTCGGTGTAGTACAGGAGGATCAGGTTACAGAGTGAGGTCTCTGGGACCTGTTGCACCATAGAGGCCTCCCCAGGTTGGGGAGGAGTAGGGCCACAGGAGCTGCTACTCCAGGCCCCAGCTTTGTGGCCTGAGGCTGGGTCCTTCCAACCAGAGGCTAAAGAGAAGGATGTGCATGTGATAGAGAAGGTGAGGACAGTCCTGTAGGAGCTGCACTATGTGATCTGCCATTACCAGCAGATTATTGTGAGTAGGACTTTCATCTCTTACTATGTGACATATTGTTTTTATTCCATGTGTTATATGTGATACATTTGTCTCTATCTCTTGTGGTATATGTGATACATTTGTCTCTATTCCTTGTGGTGTATGTGACACATTTGTCTCTATCTCTTGTGGTATATGTGACACATTTGTCTGTATCCCTTGTGGTATATGTGACACATTTGTCTCTATCTCTTGTGGTATATGTGACACATTTGTCTGTATCCCTTGTGGTGTATGTGATATATTTGTCTGTATCTCTTGTGGTATATGTGATATATTTGTCTCTATTCCTTGTGGTGTATGTGATACATTTGTCTCTATTCCTTGTGGTGTATGTGACACATTTGTCTCTATCTCTTGTGGTATATGTGACACATTTGTCTGTATCCCTTGTGGTGTATGTGATATATTTGTCTGTATCCCTTGTGGTATATGAGACACATTTGTCTCTATCTCTTGTGGTATATGTGACACATTTGTCTCTATCCCTTGTGGTATATGTGATACATTTGTCTCTATTCCTTGTGGTGTATGTGATACATTTGTCTGTATCCCTTGTGGTGTATGTGATACATGTGTCTCTATCCCTTGTGGTATATGTGACACATTTGTCTCTATCTCTTGTGGTGTATGTGATACATTTGTCTCTATTCCTTGTGGTGTATGTGACACATTTGTCTGTATCCCTTGTGGTGTATGTGATACATTTGTCTCTATCCCTTGTGGTATATGTGACACATTTGTCTCTATCTCTTGTGGTGTATGTGATACATTTGTCTCTATCTCTTGTGGTATATGTGACACATTTGTCTGTATCTCTTGTGGTATATGTGACACATTTGTCTGTATCTCTTGTGGTATATGTGATACATTTGTCCGTGTCCCTTGTGGTGTATGTGATACATTTGTCTCTCTCCCTTGTGGTATATGTGATACATTTGTCTCTATCCCTTGTGGCATATGTGATACATTTGTCTGTGTCCCTTGTGGTATATGTGATACATTTGTCTCTATCCCTTGTGGTGTATGTGATACATTTGTCTCTGTCCCTTGTGGTATATGTGATACATTTGTCTCTATTCCTTGTGGTGTATGTGATACATTTGTCTGTGTCCCTTGTGGTGTATGTGATACATTTGTCTCTATCCCTTGTGGTGTATGTGATACATTTGTCTCTATCCCTTGTGGTGTATGTGATACATTTGTCTCTATTCCTTGTGGTGTATGTGATACATTTGTCTCTGTCCTTTGTGGTATATGTGATACATTTGTCTCTATCCCTTGTGGTATATGTGATACATTTGCCTCTATTCCTTGTGGTGTATGTGATACATTTGTCTCTATTCCTTGTGGTGTATGTGATACATTTGTCTCTATTCCTTGTGGTGTATGTGATACATTTGTCTCTATCCCTTGTGGTGTATGTGATATATTTGTCTCTATCCCTTGTGGTATATGTGATACATTTGTCTCTATTCCTTGTGGTGTATGTGATACATTTGTCTCTGTCCTTTGTGGCATATGTGATACATTTGTCTCTATCCCTTGTGGTGTATGTGATATATTTGTCTCTATCCCTTGTGGTGTATGTGATACATGTGTCTCTATTCCTTGGGGTGTATGTGATATATTTGTCTCTATCCCTTGTGGTATATGTGATACATTTGTCTCTATCCCTTGTGGTATATGTGATAAATTTGTCTCTATTCCTTGTGGTGTATGTGATACATTTGTCTCTATCCCTTGTGGTGTATGTGATATATTTGTCTCTATCCCTTGTGGTATATGAGATACATTTGTCTCTATCCCTTGTGGTATATGTGATAAATTTGTCTCTATTCCTTGTGGTGTATGTGATACATTTGTCTCTATCCCTTGTGGTGTATGTGATATATTTGTCTCTATCCCTTGTGGTATATGAGATACATTTGTCTCTATCCCTTGTGGCGTATGTGATACATTTGTCTCTATCCCTTGTGGTGTATGTGATATATTTGTCTCTATCCCTTGTGGTGTATGTGATACATGTGTCTCTATTCCTTGGGGTGTATGTGATATATTTGTCTCTATCCCTTGTGGTATATGTGATACATTTGTCTCTATCCCTTGTGGTATATGTGATACATTTGTCTCTATCCCTTGTGGTGTATGTGATACATTTGTCTCTGTCCCTTGTGGTGTATGTGATACATTTGTCTCTATCCCTTGTGGTGTATGTGATACATTTGTCTCTATCCCTTGTGGTGTATGTGATACATTTGTCTCTATCTCTTGTGGTGTATGTGATACATTTGTCTCTATCCCTTGTGGTGTATGTGATACATTTGTCTCTATCCCTTGTGGTGTATGTGATATATTTGTCTCTATCCCTTGTGGTGTATGTGATACATGTGTCTCTATTCCTTGGGGTGTATGTGATACATTTGTCTCTATCCCTTGTGGTATATGTGATACATTTGTCTCTATCCCTTGTGGTATATGTGATACATTTGTCTCTATCCCTTGTGGTGTATGTGATATATTTGTCTCTATCCCTTGTGGTGTATGTGATACATGTGTCTCTATTCCTTGGGGTGTATGTGATACATTTGTCTCTATCCCTTGTGGTATATGTGATACATTTGTCTCTATCCCTTGTGGCGTATGTGATAAATTTGTCTCTATTCCTTGTGGTGTATGTGATACATTTGTCTCTATCCCTTGTGGTGTATGTGATATATTTGTCTCTGTCCCTTGTGGTGTATGTGATACATTTGTCTCTGTCCCTTGTGGTGTATGTGATACATTTGTCTCTGTCCCTTGTGGTGTATGTGATACATGTGTCTCTATCCCTTGTGGTGTATGTGATACATTTGTCTCTATCCCTTGTGGTATATGTGATACATTTGTCTCTATTCCTTGTGGTGTATGTGATATATTTGTCTCTATCCCTTGTGGTATATGTGATATATGTGTCTCTATAGGTCACTACAGCATTTTTTTGGAGATCACTCTTCCTCTGTCTCAGGTATCACTACTTTACCTGTCACTACTGTGTGTAGAAGTGTATTGGTCTCTATAGCAGTTCTGTCCTGTGGTTCAGTTAGTGACACATTGATACCTGTGCACTAGGTCAGGTGAAGATCTGCAGCTGTTGGTGACTACAACTCCCATCATGCCCCACCAGCTGAAGGGCCAGCAATTGACTACCATATTGGCCTAATCCCTGGGTTGTTTGGGGAAGCCCTGGTGTTTTGGGAACCTTACGATTCTCCTGGGGAACTCTACATAAATCTGTGTTCTTCAGAAGCCGAACAGTGTAAATGTAGGGTGACCATGTGTCCTGAAATGCCCGGGACTGTTCCTTAATTATGCTCCGTGTCCGGAATCATTCCCCCACTGGGACAATGAAGAGTTCCAGAATGGCACCCTCCTCCAATGCTTTCACTCACTTAGCCGATCAGCCTATTCTGCCTCCAGTGCCAGAGGGGTGTACAAATACACTGATACAATTAGAATACACATAGGGCAACTTTAGGTCAGATAAATACCTCAACTGTCTCAAAGCCAGTCTGTAACCCTTTGTGTGCCAGGGCCCCCAGTGCCAGAGGGTATGTAATGCATTGCTTCACAATGTGTTGCATACCCCTCTGGCACTCAGGGTTAACCCTATGAGTCTCTCTTATTTTATAGGGGAGTTATATCAGTAAACCCCCTTGTATGGGGCCTGATTTTGCCGTGACTTGTTCATGAATTGTGTGTCCCTGAATGGCAGAAAGTAAATGTGGCCACGCTCTATAAACGGTAAAGTGTAGTGGGAGCTGCAGGGTTAAACAAGTTAAAATCTCACCTTGGATGAATCTATAAAGGAAACACGAAGGTCACATTGTATCCAGAGCAGTTTTACTGAGTCTAAACAAGTCACGTGTCTGAGCCATAAAGAACCAGCAGCTGCCTCACTCAGGGACCTACTGGGCACTGGGACAAGATCTGAGTCTGTGTTGGACATCCATCTGGTGCTCAGAGGTTAATGGAGAGATGTGAAGGGGGCTCCCCAACAATAGACTTATCCTTCTGGCTGGCAGAGGCTGTGTGTGATGATGTCATCAGCTGTGAGACAAGATAGGGAACAGGTCTGAGTGTAAGGGGGTTAGTGCAGGGTAGTGCAGAGCTGGCGGCCCCATCAGAACTGCACCCTGTGTAGTTACACCCCTGGACTGGGCAACTGTCGTGGAAATATACAAGGCTCAAAGTCCTGTGAGGCCGAGCAGACAACTGTCTATTGTAGGCATGGGCAACCTGAGGCTCTCCAGCTCCCTTCATCCCCAGCCAGCCACTGGGAGCTGTAAACCACACCAGCTGGAGGGCCTTGGGTTGCCTAACCCTGTCCTAGATCACAAGGCTCCAGGGGACATCTCTGCCTTGCTTGCCTGGCTTCCCAATGGTTTTGGAGACCTCTCCAGCATTCAAAGGGTTAATAGTCCTATTACAACTGCTGTCCTGGGGTGCTGTAGGTTTAATCCAGAATTGTTCCCCTTTTCTTTGTATGTGAATGTCTTATTTTTGCAGAGAGGTACAAATAAGGATCCTGTGTTAAATGCTGATCTTGTAACTCTGGTCTCTGTTTAGCTTTTTCATGAAGGAAGGAGAGATGTGGAAGTGAAGAGGTCAGTGACTGTCCGCTCAAACTCTACAAGTCAGTTTGGGATCCTTTTCATAATAATAAAATATATATATATAATATACACTAGCAATACTGGCACGGTGCTTCCCATGTGGTTCATAATACAATGAGTGCTTTAATGAGTGGCATGTTACTTCCATTATTGGGTTTGCGAGTTCTGCCTGAACCTATTAACTGCATGCAAAGGGTTAATATGGCAGTGTTTATAGATGTGCTCAAATATATAATTGTCCGACCGGGAAGTGGGAGTGAGGATAATAGAAACAGAGGTGATTATTAAACACTGGAAAAGTGACCCAGAGAGTGGACGTGTAGATGACCTGTATCCGCTATATTCACTTGGAGTGCAATAAAATGTGTTTATCTTGTACTGGCGAGTGTGTAGCACCTGGGTCTGTAGGGCTGCAATATAAAATGAGGCTAAGGGGGCTGGCGGCGTTAGTCTGGCATGTTTTTTGGGGGGGGGGATTTGTTGTTGTTTGTTTTTCCAAGGGCAGATATGAGGGTCTTTTGTGTTTGGACACTTAAAGTAATAGTAATGTTTCAAAAACCAGCAGCTCCAATGAATCTTCATAGTATTTGGTCCATGGAGAGTGTTATATCAGTACTGTCAGAGTTGTAGTTCAGGAGTAATTGAATGATAAAGTATCCCCCTCCCGTCCCTTTTACCTAGTGTAACACTGCTCACCTCAGATGTGCAATCTGGTCTCCTGACCGGACAGGTCACAGCAAGGGACAATCTTCTTACTGTGATCATAAGGAAAACACTGCCCCCCTTGACAGTTTTTTCAGCTTTTATCTTATGATCACTGAAGATTGTCCCTTGATCCATCCAGTCAGTCTTGCTGCTCTGAGGTGAGCAGTGTTACATCAGTAAAAGGGGCGGGAGGGGGATACTTTATCATTCAATTACTATTGTACTACAACTCTGACAGAATTGATATAACACTCTCCAAAGTCCAAATACTATGAAGATTAATTGGAGCTGCTTTTATTATGAAACATTACTATCCCTTTAAGTTTCCCTCTATAGCCATGTTGAATGGAATGTGTTAAAATGTCATGTGTGAAACTGGCATTTAACCCTTTGTATGTCACTTAAAGGTATAAAAGCAAACAGATGTTGAAGAATGTGTCTCTGATGCACATGAATTAGTGGTGAGGTTTGTGTTTGTGTGTTTGTCTGTGTGTATATGTGTGTGTCTGCATGTCTGTGTGTATATGTGTGTCTGTGTCTGTATGTGAGCGCACGTGGCCAGGATTTGGGAGAGAACTGTGTGTGTGTGTGTGTGTGTGTGTCAAATATTTTTTTCCCTTTCTTTTCTTCCAGGCTGACGGACAGGCAGTATAGAGAGGATATTAATATCTCCTCCTTACTTCAACCCCTGGGTGTGTGTGTGTGTGTGTGTGTGTGTGTGTCAGACACTCATACTACTTTTATTATTATACTAGCAATGTGGGACAGCGTTACCACTCATTTTATTTACACAGAGAGACATTGTGTGAAACAGAAATATGCAGTGTTACAGACACGCACTTAAAGAGACACAGCGTGTCACACTGTGAAACGCATACATACGGAGACACACACACATAGGCATATGATGTCACATATGTAGACAGTGTGTGACAGACGCAGTGGGGATGTAGATATGCTGATAAGAGTTGTAAAAAAGGTTTTAATTGCAGCTCTTCAGCTTGATGAATAAGGCCCTGTATCCTTACAGTTGAAGTGAGTGTACTGTGTTACTTGGTGAATAAGGCCCTGTATCCTTACAGTTGAAGTCAGTGTGCTGTGTTACTTGGTGAATAAGGCCCTGTATCCTTACAGTTGAAGTGAGTGAGCTGTGTTACTTGGTGAATAAGACCCTGTATCCTTACAGTTGTAGTGAGTGTGCTGTGTTACATGATGAATAAGACCCTGTATCCTTACAGTTGAAATGAGTGTGCTGTGTTACTTGATGAATAAGGCCCTGTATCCTTACAATTGAAGTGAGTGTGCTGTGTTACTTGGTGAATAAGGGCCTGTAGCCTTACAGTTGAAGTGAGTGTGATGTGTTACTTGATGAATAAGACCCTGTATACTTACAGTTGAAGTGAGTGAGCTGTGTTACTTGGTGAATAAGACCCTGTATCCTTACAGTTGAAGTGAATGTGCTGTGTTACTTGGTGAATAAGGCCCTGTATCCTTACAGTTGAAGTGAGTGTGCTGTGTTACTTGGTGAATAAGGGCCTGTATCCTTACAGTTGAAGTGAGTGTGCTGTGTTACCTGGTGAATAAGGCCCTGCATCCTTACAGCTGAAGTGAGTGTGCTGTGTTACTTGATGAATAAGGCCCTGTATCCTTACGGTTGAAGTGAGCATGCTGTGTTGCTTGGTGAATAAGGCCTTGTATCCTTACTGTTGAAGTGAATGAGCTGTGTTACATGATGAATAAGGCCTTGTACCCTTACGGTTGACATGAGTGTGCTGTTACTTGGTGAATAAGGCCCTGTATCCTTACAGTTGACATGAGTGTGCTGTGTTACTTGGTGAATAAGGCCCTGTATCCTTACAGTTGAAGTCAGTGTGCTGTGTTACTTGGTGAATAAGGCCCTGTATCCTTACAGTTGAAGTGAGTGAGCTGTGTTACTTGGTGAATAAGACCCTGTATCCTTACAGTTGTAGTGAGTGTGCTGTGTTACATGATGAATAAGACCCTGTATCCTTACAGTTGAAATTAGTGTGCTGTGTTACTTGATGAATAAGGCCCTGTATCCTTACAATTGAAGTGAGTGTGCTGTGTTACTTGGTGAATAAGGCCCTGTATCCTTACAGTTGAAGTGAGTGTTCTGTGTTACTTGGTGAATAAGGGCCTGTATCCTTACAGTTGAAGTGAGTGTGCTGTGTTACCTGGTGAATAAGGCCCTGCATCCTTACAGCTGAAGTGAGTGTGCTGTGTTACTTGATGAATAAGGCCCTGTATCCTTACGGTTGAAGTGAGCATGCTGTGTTGCTTGGTGAATAAGGCCCTGTATCCTTACGGTTGAAGTGAATGAGCTGTGTTACATGATGAATAAGGCCTTGTACCCTTACGGTTGACATGAGTGTGCTGTTACTTTGTGAATAAGGCCCTGTATCCTTACAGTTGACATGAGTGTGCTGTGTTAATTGGTGAATAAGGCCCTGTATCCTTACAGTTGAAGTGAATGAGCTGTGTTACCTGGTGAATAAGACCCTGTATCCTTATGGTTGAAGTGAGCGAGCTGTGTTACTTGGTGAACAAGGCCCTGTATCCTTACGGTTGAAGTGAGCGTGCTGTGTTACTTGGTGAACCAGGCCCTGTATCCTTATGGTTGAAGTGACCGTGCTGTGTTACCTGGTGAATAAGGCCCTGTATCCTTACGGTTGAAGTGAGCGTGCTGTGTTACCTGGTGAATAAGGCCCTGTATACTTACGGTTGAAGTGAGCGTGCTGTGTTACCTGGTGAATAAGGCCCTGTATCCTTACGGTTGAAGTGAGCGTGCTGTGTTACCTGGTGAATAAGGCCCTGTATCCTTACGGTTGAAGTGAGCGTGCTGTGTTACCTGGTGAATAAGGCCCTGTATCCTTACAGTTGAAGTGAGCGTGCTGTGTTACCTGGTGAATAAGGCCCTGTATCCTTACGGTTGAAGTGAGCGTGCTGTGTTACCTGGTGAATAAGGCCCTGTATCCTTACGGTTGAAGTGAGCTTGCTGTGTTACCTGGTGAATAAGGCCCTGTATCCTTACGGTTGAAGTGAGCGTGCTGTGTTACCTGGTGAATAAGCCCTGTATCCTTACGGTTGAAGTGCGCGTGCTGTGTTACCTGGTGAATAAAGCCCTGTATCCTTACGGTTGATGTGAGTGTGCTGTGTTACTTGGTGAAGGTCACAGTGAGAAGATGTTTGTAAGTAAAAGAATAGTTTAGATTACAGCAGTGGATAGTCATTATGAGAACTCCTGCAGTGTGTGGGAATGTCTAGCCATTAGGAGAAATCCTGCAGGGAGTGGGAATTTCTAGCCATTAGGTGAACTCCTGCAGTGAGTGAGAATTGCTAGCCATTAGGGTAACTCCTGCAGGGAGTGGGGATTTTTAACTATTAAGCGAACTCCTGCAGTTAGTGGGAATTGCTAGCCATATGGGGAACTCCTGCAGTGAGTGAGAACTGATAGCCATTAGGGTAACTCCTGCAGGGAGTGGGAATTGTTAACTATTAGGGTAATTCCTGCAGAGAGTAAGAATTGTTAGTCATTAAGGAACTCCTGCAGGGAGACGGTAATTTGTAGCCATTAGTGGAAGCAGGAGTTGGAATTATTAGCCTTTAGGGGAACGCTTGCAGTGTGTGGGAATTAGTACCCATTAGGAGAACTCCTGCAGGGAGTGGGTGGGATGTTTTATACCTGTGTATCTGCTTCCTTATAATGACACTCAAACCTGTGTGAGTCTGTTCCACCCACTCCTATTTACTGCACAATGAGTGTATGATAAAACTTCCCAGTTTAGGTAACATTTGTACAGACCAATAATCTATCCAGGAAAATATTACCGCTACAATAGAATCTGCACCTTTAGGTCTCTACTATAATAGTCAATAACTTCCCAAACAGATATAATTCATACCAGTGCAGAGTACTGCCATTCGTATCAGTAAAGTCTACTAACATATACAGGATATGGGGTAAAAGCTGCTGGAATGAGGACGAAATAAGAGAGATTGTGAATTGAAAAACTCACAGCACTAAAAACTGTAATTATAATGGGCTCCTTGGTGCATAAAGGGGAAGTAACACCTCCTAATATTAACCCTTTGAGAGGCAGAGGAGTAAGCAACATAATGCAATGCGTTGCAAACTCCATTGGCAACCCTCACTTACCACGCTGTGCCCATAAAATCCTAATGTCCCTAATTAATTTTTCCCTTGTGCCTGTCTTGAAGAGATAACATCTTGAATCAGAGCTGGATGATGTCCACGGAGGCCGACATGACGGTTGCTAGCAGCATTGTATTCTCTTGTAAACCTGATTGAGGTCACAGACGTGTTCCACACAGAGTCTGTGTCACAGAGCGATACTTAGATTGTAAGCTCTTCAGGGCAAGGACCGTTTATCCTAATGTATACTCACCCGTTGTTCTACTTATGATTGTCTTTATAAGCACTTAATCCCTTAACAACCACGTGCCGTGCTATGACCATCACGCGTTTTTTGCGTTAAGGACCGGTGACGGTGAAAGCACGTCACGTACATTTTACTTACTCCTCCGGGAGCCCTGTAAGTAAAAACTGGGAGTGACTGGAGCGGTCTCTCTCAGTCCCCAGTGCGGTGTGCCGGTACAAGTCACGTGTGCCGGCACGTCGGAATCCTCAAAGAGGTCATTAAGGGAAGGTTACTTCCCAGGACAGAGGACGCCAAGGGGTTAATAACCGCACTTATCATACACCTTCTATATTAAGTATAATCTGTAAAGTGTCAGATACACTGGTTGGCGCTATATGAATAAAATATACATTACAACAGGCCAGCTCCCTTTATTTAAATGGCCTTCTGGAAAAGTGAGCTGGTTGGTAAGGGCTCTCCAGTCAGACTTGGAGGGCCACCAGCTTTTCTCCCACTTCCTCTGTGTGCCCACAGTCTCCAAGCACTTCCTGCTTCAGTGCGCCAACAACCACACACGGAGCGGCTCATTCTTTTTCTTTCCCCTGCTCCTGTGAGAGTGGCATCACCCGCAAGTGTGCCCCAGGCATCCCACTCCACGGCTCACCACTGTGCTGATTGATAGGCAACCGCTCTCGCTGCCAGCCACCTTGCTTCATCACTAGCAGGACCAATTGACCTTGAATTTTGAAGGTTTAGAGATTTAAAAATGTGGTATGCATTATAACAAATTAAATTGCACCTCATGGATAAAATCCAAACATGCTAGAAGGCACCGATGTTGTACAATGAATGCTCTTATAAATTATTTACTTTACTGATGTCCTCTATCATCATCAGAACTAGCACTGTATTCAGCACTTGACCCTTATGTACTCTGTATGTCTCCCATTACCACTTTAGATTGTAAGCTTTAGGGAGGGGACCTCGCACCCAATGTTTCACTCTACAAAGCACCTGTAACCCTATATTGTTTAAACCTTAAATTGTAAAGCGCTGCGTACACTTGTGGCGCTATATATATATATATATATATATATATATATATATATATAAATAACAAAAAGGATATGCACTCCACGCTGAAAGAATTCTTTTGAACACCGGGTGCTACAGAATTCAAATATACCAGTCTCAAGCTGTGCACTCACGGATTTTTTAAATAATTTATTTCCATTACAATAAAGCAACGTTTCGGTCACAGGGACCTTTGAGTGCACAGCTTGAGACTAGTAGATAGATATAGATATATATATATATATATATATATATATATATATATATAATTATATAGAGATTCATTCATTCAATTGAACAATCATATACAGAGGTGTTTTTTTTTTTTTTTTTTACATTCTCTCTTTAACCCCTTAAGGACCAGCGCGATCCCGTGCGGCCGGCACTTGCGGACCACGGGGCATTTTTTTTTTATTATAGCTTCCAGTTCAGGGCTTCCGGTGCGGTGTGCAGCTGCGCCGGGAGCCCTGAACTCCATGCCGTGCCAGGACCGTCATTGGTCCTTAAGTGCCGGACTACCATGACAGTCCTGGCACGGCAATGGTCCTTAAGGGGTTAAACTGTGCAACCAGAAACCTCAGCATGGTTTTTATCCAGACCCCGGTATTTGCTTTCATACTGTGTGTTTGTGTTAGACCGGAGCTGTCACATACAGGACTGATTACTCACAGCCCTGGTCTCACACACACACACACACACACACAGGCGTTACTACAAATAACTCACACAAAGGTACTGATCAGAAAAGTGAGAGGTGGAAAGGCCCCGGCCCAGCTAGAAATTCCTGTCCTGTGGGTCTGACTGAGCCCTGAGGGAGGTGTCCTGAGCAGGGCCGGCCCAAGACATGGTGCAGTCTGGGTCCAAGGATGAAATGCTAACCCCCACACACACACACACACACACCAAAACCACGCCCACCAAACCGCACCCACCACACCACGCCCACCTCCAGGATGTTATATCACGATAGTTAAAACTAAAAGGAAAAGTATCAGGAAGCGATCATTTACATGTAACAGAACCTGGTTTCTGTGCAAAATTACATGAAATACCATTACATTACATTCCAAACCGCAAACTCCATTATTCCTTTTATATATAGCTTTATTTATATAAATAGTTTTAACCCTTTGAGTGCCAGAGGGGTAAGTAACGCATTGCAAAGCAATGTGTTGCGTACTCTCTGGCACTGAAAGGGTTAATTTACAGCTCCCACCTTCCTAATCTGATTTATGTGATTTATGGTCACCTGACAGCTGAAGTGCCACATGTTGCTCACACCCACTCTTCCAATCTTTATACTGCGCCTCTCCAGCTGTTCTTGGTCTGCAACTTCTATCACCTGTAGAACGGCTAAACCCAAGATTTCTAGAAAGGGGGTTCAAAATAAAATGAAATGAGCTCACAATGAGACTGCCTAGTATTTAACCCTTTCAGTGCCAGTGCGTTTCAATGCTTTGGATACCATTCTAGCACTCAGAGGGTTAATTTGTGTGATTCTACATTCAGATGTTATTGCAGCTGCTCCTGCCTAGACCAGGTGCGCGGAACTGCTGTGGCGTTGCTCCACCTATTGCTGGACTACAATTCCCATCATCCTCAGTGGCCCGTTTGCTGAAGGCGATGGTAGCTCTAGTCCAACAACATCTGAAGGGCTATCACGATGCCCAGTCCTTGCCTTAAGGGACACGTGCCACAAGCCTGCATGATCCCAGTCTGCCCATTGTCCTTTAACCCCTTGAGTGCCAGAGTTATCCAACACATTGCATTGCACACCTCTTTCACTCATAGGGTTAACCCACAGGGGCCCAGACAGCTGTGAAGGGTATAGAGCTCCCCACTGGTTGTTAATAAACGATAGATGACAAATCAGTCCGACCATCGTCTGTCAGGTGTCCAGCTTCCGAAATGCAGTTTTTCCTCTGGAAAACACACAGTACTATTGCCCCTCACTGGTACATTCTGCAGTCTGTATATAGACACAGATCCCTCAGGGCAGATAATGAAGAGGAAGCCTGCATGGTGCCCAAAGGATATTCCAGTCAAAGTGCCATCTGGGTCCCATGGACCCCCAGGACCCATGTAAGCGCCGACTCTGGTCCTGATCAGTCAGAGCTGAGGAATCATCACTGCAAATTAACTGAAAACAAAGGGGAATATAGACGTATAGTAGGAATATATACGTATAGTAGGAATATATATATATATATATATAGTAACATAGTAGATGAAGCTGAAAAAAAGACCTGTGTCCAACAAGTCCAGCTCACGTCAGATCACCCAGAGGATGGCATAAAATTATGTCCATCTCATCACCCAGAGGATGGCATAAAAACATGTCCATCAAGTCCAGCTCATCACCCAGAGGATGCATAAAAACATGTCCATCTCATCACCCAGAGGATGGCATAAAATCATGTCCAACAAGTCCAGCTCATCACCCAGAGGATGGCATAAAAACATGTCCATCTCATCACCCAGAGGATGGCATAAAATCATGTCCAACAAGTCCATCTCATCACCCAGAGGATGGCATAAAAACATGTCCATCTCATCACCCAGAGGATGGCATAAAATCATGCCCATCTCATCACCCAGAGGATGGCATAAAAACATGTCCATCTCATCACCCAGAGGATGGCATAAAATCATGTCCAGCTCATCACCCAGAGGATGGCATACAATCATGTCCAGCTCATCACCCAGAGGATGGCATAAAATCATGTCCACCAAGTCCATCTCATCACCCAGAGGATGGCATAAAATCAAGTCCATCTCATCACCCAGAGGATGGCATAAAAACATGTCCATCTCATCACCCAGAGGATGGCATAAAATCATGTCCAACAAGTCCATCTCATCACCCAGAGGATGGCATAAAAAACATGTCCATCTCATCACCCAGAGGATGGCATAAAATCATGTCCAGCTCATCACCCAGAGGATGGCATAAAATCATGTCCAGCTCATCACCCAGAGGATGGCATAAAATCATGTCCACCAAGTCCATCTCATCACCCAGAGGATGGCATAAAATCAAGTCCATCTCATCACCCAGAGGATGGCATAAAATCAAGTCCATCTCATCACCCAGAGGATGGCATAAAATCATGTCCATCTCATCACCCAGAGGATGGCATAAAATCATGTCCACCAAGTCCATCTCATCACCCAGAGGATGGCATAAAATCATGTCCATCTCATCACCCAGAGGATGGCATAAAAACATGTCCATCTCATCACCCAGAGGATGGCATAAAAACATGTCCATCAAGTCCATCTCATCACCCAGAGGATGGCATAAAAACATGTCCATCAAGTCCATCTCATCACCCAGAGGATGGCATAAATCAAGTCCATCTCATCACCCAGAGGATGGCATAAAATCATGTCCAGCTCATCACCCAGAGGATGGCATAAAATCATGTCCAACAAGTCCAGCTCATCACCCAGAGGATGGCATAAAATCAAGTCCATCTCATCACCCAGAGGATGGCATAAAATCATGTCCAGCTCATCACCCAGGAGGATGGCATAAAAACATGTCCAACAAGTCCATCTCATCACCCAGAGGATGGCATAAAAACATGTCCATCTCATCACCCAAAGGATGGCATAAAATCATGTCCATCTCATCACCCAGAGGATGGCATAAAAACATGTCCATCTCATCACCCAGAGGATGGCATAAAATCATGTCCAGCTCATCACCCAGAGGATGGCATAAAATCATGTCCAGCTCATCACCCAGAGGATGGCATAAAATCATGTCCACCAAGTCCATCTCATCACCCAGAGGATGGCATAAAATCAAGTCCATCTCATCACCCAGAGGATGGCATAAAAACATGTCCATCTCATCACCCAGAGGATGCATAAAATCATGTCCAACAAGTCCATCTCATCACCCAGAGGATGGCATAAAAACATGTCCATCTCATCACCCAGAGGATGGCATAAAAACATGTCCATCAAGTCCATCTCATCACCCAGAGGATGGCATAAAAACATGTCCATCAAGTCCATCTCATCACCCAGAGGATGGCATAAAATCAAGTCCATCTCATCACCCAGAGGATGGCATAAAATCATGTCCAGCTCATCACCCAGAGATGGCATAAAATCATGTCCAACAAGTCCAGCTCATCACCCAGAGGATGGCATAAAATCAAGTCCATCTCATCACCCAGAGGATGGCATAAAATCATGTCCAGCTCATCACCCAGAGGATGGCATAAAAACATGTCCAACAAGTCCATCTCATCACCCAGAGGATGGCATAAAAACATGTCCATCTCATCACCCAGAGGATGGCATAAAATCATGTCCATCTCATCACCCAGAGGATGGCATAAAATCATGTCCAGCTCATCACCCAGAGGATGGCATAAAAACATGTCCAACAAGTCCATCTCATCACCCAGAGGATGGCATAAAAACATGTCCATCTCATCACCCAGAGGATGGCATAAAATCATGTCCATCTCATCACCCAGAGGATGGCATAAAAACATGTCCATCTCATCACCCAGAGGATGGCATAAAATCATGTCCAGCTCATCACCCAGAGGATGGCATAAAATCATGTCCAGCTCATCACCCAGAGGATGGCATAAAATCATGTCCACCAAGTCCATCTCATCACCCAGAGGATGGCATAAAATCAAGTCCATCTCATCACCCAGAGGATGGCATAAAAACATGTCCATCTCATCACCCAGAGGATGGCATAAAATCATGTCCAACAAGTCCATCTCATCACCCAGAGGATGGCATAAAAACATGTCCATCTCATCACCCAGAGGATGCATAAAATCATGTCCAGCTCATCACCCAGAGGATGGCATAAAATCATGTCCAGCTCATCACCCAGAGGATGGCATAAAATCATGTCCACCAAGTCCATCTCATCACCCAGAGGATGGCATAAAATCAAGTCCATCTCATCACCCAGAGGATGGCATAAAATCAAGTCCATCTCATCACCCAGAGGATGGCATAAAATCATGTCCATCTCATCACCCAGAGGATGGCATAAAATCATGTCCACCAAGTCCATCTCATCACCCAGAGGATGGCATAAAATCATGTCCATCTCATCACCCAGAGGATGGCATAAAAACATGTCCATCAAGTCCATCTCATCACCCAGAGGATGGCATAAAAACATGTCCATCAAGTCCATCTCATCACCCAGAGGATGGCATAAAAACATGTCCATCAAGTCCATCTCATCACCAGAGGATGGCATAAAATCATGTCCAGCTCATCACCCAGAGGATGGCATAAAATCATGTCCAACAAGTCCAGCTCATCACCCAGAGGATGGCATAAAATCAAGTCCATCTCATCACCCAGAGGATGGCATAAAATCATGTCCAGCTCATCCCCCAGAGGATGGCATAAAATCATGTCCACGAAGTCCATCTCATCACCCAGAGGATGGCATAAAATCAAGTCCATCTCATCACCCAGAGGATGGCATAAAATCAAGTCCATCTCATCACCCAGAGGATGGCATAAAATCATGTCCATCTCATCACCCAGAGGATGGCATAAAATCATGTCCACCAAGTCCATCTCATCACCCAGAGGATGGCATAAAATCATGTCCATCTCATCACCCAGAGGATGGCATAAAATCATGTCCACGAAGTCCATCTCATCACCCAGAGGATGGCATAAAATCATGTCCATCTCATCACCCAGAGGATGGCATAAAAACATGTCCATCAAGTCCATCTCATCACCCAGAGGATGGCATAAAAACATGTCCACCAAGTCCATCTCATCACCCAGAGGATGGCATAAAATCATGTCCAACAAGTCCAGCTCATCACCCAGAGGATGGCATAAAATCATGTCCACCAAGTCCATCTCATCACCCAGAGGATGGCATAAAATCAAGTCCATCTCATCACCCAGAGGATGGCATAAAATCAAGTCCATCTCATCACCCAGAGGATGGCATAAAATCATGTCCAGCTCATCACCCAGAGGATGGCATAAAATCATGTCCATCAAGTCCAGCTCATCACCCAGAGGATGGCATAAAAACATGTCCACCAAGTCCAGCTCATCACCCAGAGGATGGCATAAAATCATGTCCATCTCATCACCCAGAGGATGGCATAAAAACATGTCCACCAAGTCCAGCTCATCACCCAGAGGATGGCATAAAATCATGTCCATCAAGTCCAGCTCATCACCCAGAGGATGGCATAAAAACATGTCCACCAAGTCCAGCTCATCACCCAGAGGATGGCATAAAAACATGTCCATCCAGTCCAGCTCATCACCCAGAGGATGGCATAAAATCACGTCCACCAAGTCCAGCTAATCACCCAGAGGATGGCATAAAATCACATCCATCAAGTCCAGCTAATCACCCAGAGGATGGCATAAAATCACGTCCATCAAGTCCAGCTCATCACCCAGAGGATGGCATAAAATCATGTCCATCAAGTCCAGCTCATCACCCAGAGGATGGCATAAAATCATGTCCACCAAGTCCATCTCATCACCCAGAGGATGGCATAAAATCATGTCCACCAATTCCTCTCATCACCCAGAGGATGGCATAAAATCATGTCCAGCTCATCACCCAGAGGATGGCATAAAATCATGTCCACCAAGTCCATCTCATCACCCAGGAGATGGCATAAAATCATGTCCACCAAGTCCAGCTCATCACCCAGAGGATGGCATAAAATCATGTCCACCAAGTCCAGCTCATCACACAGTGGATGGCATAAAATCATGTCCACCAAGTCCAGCTCTTCACCCAGAGGATGCATAAGATCATGTCCACCAAGTCCAGCTCATCACCCAGAGGATGGCATAAGATCATGTCCATAAAGTCCAGCTCATCACCCAGAGGATGGCATAAGATCATGTCCACCAGTCCATCTCATCACCCAGAGGATGGCATAAAATCATGTCCACCAAGTCCAGCTCATCACCCAGAGGATGGCATAAGATCATGTCCACCAAGTCCAGCTCATCACCCAGAGGATGGCATAAAATCATGTCCATAAAGTCCAGCTCATCACCCAGAGGATGGCATAAAATCATGTCCATAAAGTCCAGCTCATCACCCAGAGGATGGCATAAGATCATGTCCATAAAGTCCAGCTCATCACCCAGAGGATGGCATAAGATCATGTCCATCAAGTCCAGCTCATCACCCAGAGGATGGCATAAAATCATGACCACCAAGTCCAGCTCATGTCACATCCCCATGAGACTGCAAAAAAAGCCCCTGAAGCCATTTGCAATGAAGTCACAAGTGGGTGAAAAATTCCTTCCTGACTCCACATGGCAGACATATCGTTCCCTGGATATATATATATATATATATATATAGATAAGTGTGGGAGTAATTCTGGGGCAAAACTATTGCACAACAGGGAAAAATAAATCCAGGACATTGCGGCACAAAGCATTAGAGGGGTCTATATTATACTAGTGTAAAAGCCCGTGTACACGGGCCAAGGTCCAGGTAGTGTTAACCACTGAGTGCCAGGGCGGTACGCAACGCATTGGCTGGCACTCAAACGGTTAAGCGGCCGTTACCTCACTGCTCCACGTGATGTAATCAGGCGCAGTAGAGACTGTCCGAACGAGTACAGTCTCTACTGCACATGACTGCTTCTGACAAACATCCTAGCGAGTTATTATATAGGATGTCTCTCTCTCTCTCATATTATACATATAGATATAGATATTAACCCATTTTTGATTTTCTACAAATTCCTCCAACTTCCTCTTGAATAGATTTGGAGTAAACAGTATTTTCTCCCCAAATCCTTGAATTCATATAGTCTCATATAGTCTCCTTTCTGAGATCAATCCGTTCCCTTCAAGTCCATCTCCTTTCTATTCTACTGGATCAGGCAAGTCAAACATGTGGTCCATGGGCCATGTGTGGCTCTCTCCTATTCTCTCCCAGTGTGGGGGAGGCAATGAAGGGGACCTGGAGGCTGGAGTAGTCTGCGGCCCATTGTATAGCAATGATTTGAGACCTCTCTACCATGCAGAGTGTTGATGAAGATTCTCTGTGTCTACCTGTGCAGATCTGAAGGTGTCACTTCCCCCAGGCAGATAGCATCATGCATGGCCCCAGCCAATGAGTGTGTCTCTCCTGTGTCTTGGTATCGTATTAAAATGTCACCACCTACATGGAAACCCTGAAAAGGGTGACATCAGAATGTTGTGAGCATCATAAGGAGGACATCTAAATGTCACCCGCTTACAGGTCGCCCAGAGGAAACTGCTGCTACACGCCAGCGTAATGAGCGGCAATGCGGGTGCAGTATTCCCTCATGTTGATTTGCAACGTATTTCAGACTATTCTACCATTCAGAGGGGTTAAACACGTACAAGGCTGGAGTAATACATGGGTTATCAGTGCAACAAGGCCGGTTTGTCAGTACAACAAGGCTGGTGTGTCAGTGTATGTCTGTATCTACCAGTGGACAGTGGAACAAGGCCGGTCTGTCAGTACAACAAGGATGGTGTCTGTACCTACCAGCATATATTAAAAGTCAGAGATGCTTGACTAGGAATGAACCTGCAATACAAATTTGCAGGCTCTATAGGAATGGTGTCCTACCCAGGTAACAGTCTCTTATAGCCCACTAGTGCCTTTCACAGAGAGAAAATATCCTAAAACATATCATATTGGTTCTGCCATTACAGCAGTCCAACCACGAAACGCCAGGCAATTCCTCTGGACAAGAGAAGCAGTCAACCCCAGACATACATT
Source organism: Rhinophrynus dorsalis (assembly GCA_037306005.1). Lineage (NCBI taxonomy): Eukaryota > Metazoa > Chordata > Amphibia > Anura > Rhinophrynidae > Rhinophrynus > Rhinophrynus dorsalis. The sequence continues at coordinate 195,297 of JBBDGT010000230.1, forward strand.
TCAGCCTTGTTGGGCCTTGTCAGTGAGGTGTAGCTGATCTCTCTTAGCACTGAGAGCAAGGGGTCCAATGCTGGGTTCCCCCTATTACCCTTGGGGTGACTAATCCCAAGGGTAATTTACATATGTATATTAAGTCAGAGGTTCTCAACTAGGAATGAACCTGCAGTACACATTTGCAGTGGGCTAACAGATTGCACCCTGGGTAGGACACCCATTCCTAGAGAGCCTATAGGGGGAATCAAGGCTGAAACATACGTCTGGGGTTGGCTGCTTCTCTTGTTCAGAGAGGAATTGTCTGGTATTTCGTGGTTGGACTGCTGTTATGGTAGGATCAGTATGATGTGCTTTAGGATATTTCCCCTCTGTGAAAGGCACTAGTGGGCTAAAAGAGACTGCACCCTGGGTAGGACACCATTCCTATAGGGACTGCTAATTTGTATTGCAGGTTTGTTCCTAGTTGAGCATCTCTGACTTTCTAATATACATGTACCTACCAGTGGACAGTGGAACAAGGCCGGTCTGTCAGACAGTCCATTGTTGTGACTGCCTGTGGAAAAAGACTGAGGTGTCAGACAGTGTATGTGTCATTCTGTTACTACCAGTGGACAGTGGAACAAGGCTGGGGTTTCACAGTGTATGTGTAGTTCTGTGACTAACAGTGGAACAAGGCTGGGTTGTCAGACAGTGTATGTGTGGGTCTGTGACTACCAGTGGACAGTGGAACAAGGCTGCGTGTCAGACAGTGTATATGTGGGTCTGTGACTACCAGTGGAACAAGACCGTGGTGTTATACAGTGTATGTGTAGGTCTGTGACTACCAGTGGAACAAGACTGTGGTGTTATACAGTGTATGTGTAGGTCTGTGACTACCAGTGGAACAAGGCTGGGGTATCAGACAGTGTATGTGTGGGTCTGTGACTACTAGTGTGATAATGGAACAAGGCTGGGGTATACAACAAAGTATGTGAGGTTCTGTCATTATAAGTGGACAGAGGAACAAGGCTGAATGTCGGTGTATATCTGTTTCTTGTGACTACCAGTGGTCAGTAGGACAAGGCTGAGATGTCAATGTATATATATCTGGTTATATGACTACTAGTGGGACTGTATAACAAGGCTGGGCTGTCAGACAGTGTATGTGTGGGTCTGTGACTACCAGTGGGACTGTATAACAAGGCTGGGCTGTCAGACAGTGTATGTGTGGGTCTGTGACTACCAGTGGGACTGTATAACAAGGCTGGGCTGTCAGACAGTGTATGTGTGGGTCTGTGACTACCAGTGGGACTGTATAACAAGGCTGGGCTGTCAAACTGAGTTTTCTGTGTTATTTACGAGCTAGCCAGTTAATATTTGATTTGAGAACCTCTTTGCTGTTCACACTGTAGCTTGGTTTGAATTGGTGCAGATTTGTATTTCCAGTTTCTGTTTATCTACGTTTGCTGCAATCTTGAGAGACACAGTTAAGTTTGTTCTTCTTTAAAAGATTTTCAGTTGTCTCTTAATTTGGTTTCGTATTACAATTTCTAATTGCTTGCAAACCAAGCACACTTTATAGACGGTTCCAGCGAAGGATTTATTTTTCTATCTTGCGATCTCAA
>JBBDGT010000077.1:0-195353 GCA_037306005.1 Rhinophrynus dorsalis
TACATAAAAAGATACACATCCTCATACACAAATAACACACAGACATATGTACTAGCAGTTGTTGCACAGCTTCGCCTGTGTGATAAACCCTTGTAAAAAACAAACAAAAAAAAAGTTGAACCCTTTGAGTGCCAGTGAGGATTGCGTTACAATGCGTTGGGTACCTCTGTGGCACTCTAAGTCAGACCTTGTGGGGGGGGGGGGGGGGGGGATCAGGACCCTCCTGAAGCCTCTCAGCTATTAATCTCCCAGCCAGCTTGTCTGGCAGATCAACAGAGGCAACCCAGGGGAGCAAGAGCGCACCCCTACATCCGTCCTACCCCAAGTACCGGATAGGAGTGGGCGGGATCATCAGATCCTCTCCCATCAATGTGGAACGTGTCCCTCATTAACGTGCATGTGTCTCCCCATCGTGCCCCTTCTCCTATCCGGCAGTTCGGGTAGGATGGAAGTAGGGGAGATCTGTTGCTCCCCCTGCATCACCTCTATTGGTCTCCCTTCCAGCAGTAGCTGGGGGGCATGAGGAGGGGTCCTGATGTCCCACCATGAGATTTGATTCATTTGTTTACTCGCCTATTCACCAAAGAGAACAGGATAGCCCCTCCCTTTTGCCGTGGCCCCTCCCCTTTAGCACGGTGAAGGCAGGCAGTTAGGTGAAGGGTTTGACTGAAGAGGCAGGGGGTGAAGGGGAGGGGTCTGGCTGAGGAGAGCTGCGGCGAAAGGAATGGGGCCACCATGTCTGTCCATGCGTGTGTTTACACCCATCAGAGGAGTGCACCGTGGCCCCTCCCCTTTGCCACACTGTCACGGTTTCTCAAGAATAACTCAGGATTCAGAACGTTATAGTAAAAGTAACAATTTATTAAACAAATACAATAAGAGAAATCACAGTACAAGGAATAACAAACAGGCAATAATCACGGAGAGGCAGTAGAGGTCCCACTAGAGGTCAGCAACTCTATCAGGAATAGGAGTCTGCCCACATGACGGAGCCTCTACCAGCGACAGGTATGAGCCCCTGTAGTCTCTGTATACGGGAAGGCAAGCAGGACACGCAGCAAGAGACAACCTGACTCACGCCTGCAGTCAGTGGGTAGGCCGAGGGATCTCCCAGAGGTGGTAGCTGATAGGGAGATAATACTGACGCAAGCCTGCCATCAGTCCGATGACGGAAAACTAGTGTGGCCCGTGTAAAATCCCAGGTACATGGGCCAAGAGTCGGGTGATGTTAACCCTTTGACTGCCAGAAGAGTACGCAAGGCTGGTCCTGCTCTGCGTCCTGCCACTGATGCAGTCATGCACTGTAGAGATTGCCTGAAAGCACAGAATGCTCCCAGCACAGAACTCCCAGCATTCCATGCTCCCAGCACAGAACTCCTAGCATTCTGTACTCCCAGCACAGAACTCCTAGCATTCTGTACTCCCAGTGTTTCGTGCTCCCTGCACTCTGTGCGTTCTGGCAGTGTCTACTGTTCATGACGGCTTCTGACAAACATCCTAGCGAATTATTATATAGGATTTCAATTCTCTGAGTTTAATCCTTTGAGTGCCAGTGAGGGTATGCAATGCATTGCCACAGTAATGTGCTGCATACCCCACTGGCACTCAAAGGGTTAAAATCATAAGTAATAAAACTCAGCGAACTTAAATATATTTATACTTTGGCAACAACCAAATTGGACCGATTCATGGTCTACAAAGTCGAATTGCACCCTTGTGGTATGCACAGTCTTCAAACTTAGGGGAGGGGTTTGGTGCTGTATTAGGTTTTTTTTTCTTTTTATATACCATAACTGTTCCACATTACCAGGGATGGTCCATAAATCCTGCACTGAGCCTCCCAAATGGAGTTCATGTAGTCAGGCCAGGAGGGGGATCCCATCATGGAGCACCGGAAAGGAGGAAGCAGGAGGCCAGAGAAAGAGGTCGCTCCTCCTCACTAGGCACCGACCTGTACCACTTCCTGGTTACCAGCTGCCGTTGTCAGGGAGGGAAGAGAAGGAAAGAGAGGGGTCCCGTCATCCTACCTTTCTCCCCCAGCCAGAGCTGAGGCCGCCGCTTTGCCTAGGAGTCCGAAAGGAGGCTGGAAACATTCCGGCTGTATGGGAAGCCGCTAGAGGGAGGGAAAGGCCAGGGCGGCCTTTGTCTGTATAGAAGCCGGCAGGGAGAGTAGGACGTCAATGGGGAGGTGGATAGTAAGCGACATAGTTAATGTGGCATCCTTTTAAAAGTGAACCACGGCACTCGGCAGTAATATTACTGAGGCCTAAGTGCCTCACGGAGCACAGTGCAGCCGACGGCTGTTTTAAATAAGTGCGGACGGGCCCCTACAGGAATGGGAGTTGACATTTCAATTTGCACTCACCCTCACTCAATTTCTCCTTGCCAAATGTGAGGAGGTGAGTGATTGGAAATTTTGAGCCCTGATATATAAACACACACAACACATTAAAAGTAGTGTCACAATGCATACAGGGCTGGATGATTTTCCCTACAGAAGGATTTAGATAAACTGAGTGAATGGGCAGAAAAGCGGCGGATGTCATTAATGTAGATAAATGTAAGGTTATGCATTTGGGCTGTAGAAACAAACTTGTTACATATACACTAAAAGCACATAAAGGAAGAACCACACAAGTTCAATGCAGAGCTCATGAAAAGGACACTGGAAGAAAATCAAGGGCTAAAGAAAGTAAATTGTAAGATGTCCACACATAGGGTGACCACACGTCCCAGAATGCCCAGGACTGTCCCTTAGTGGGGTCTGTGTCCCGCGTCCCGGGTCATCCCCCATCGGGACAACAAAGAGTTCCAGAATGGAGCAACATGTATTCGCTATATGGTCCTCATTGGCTGTGCATGCGAGACATCTGCAGTGGAGCAGGTATGCTGGCGCTGCAAGAGAGACCCATGACTGAGGCTTCCGCTGGTGCTGACCATCTTTGTGAGGCTTCCCACTGGGAACTCTTACTCTGTGTCAGTCTCAGAAAGATGGTCAGCACCGGCAGGAGCCTCAGCCGCGGGACTAGGGTGACCACATGTCATGGAATGGCAGAACGGAAATGTGGTCACCCTAGCCACACATAGGAGCCAAATCTTTTCATTAAAGCTTGAAGATGATACAGCAGCAAAAACTCAACAACAAATAGTAAAACAAGTGGAAAAACTTTATTGAGATCTTTATAAGGATGATGCACACCAACTGAATGCAGTGTCAGAGGATGAAGGACACCAACTGAATGCAGTGCCAGAGGATGAAGGACACCAACTGAAAGCAGTGTCAGAGGATGAAGGACACCAACTGAATGCAGTGTCAGAGGATGAAGGACACCAACTGAATGCAGTGCCAGAGGATGAAGGACACCAACTGAATGCAGTGCCAGAGGATGAAGGACACCAACTGAATGCAGTGTCAGAGGATGAAGGACACCAACTGAATGCAGTGCCAGAGGATGAAGGACACCAACTGAATGCAGTGCCAGAGGATGAAGGACACCAACTGAATGCAGTGCCAGAGGATGAAGGACACCAACTGAAAGCAGTGCCAGAGGATGAAGGACACCAACTGAATGCAGTGTCAGAGGATGAAGGACACCAACTGAATGCAGCGCCAGAGGATGAAGGACACAACTGAATGCAGTGTCAGAGGATGAAGGACACCAACTGAATGCAGTGCCAGAGGATGAAGGACACCAACTGAAAGCAGTGTCAGAGGGTGAAGGACACCAACTGAATGCATTGTCAGAGGATGAAGGACACCAACTGAATGCAGTGCCAGAGGATGAAGGACACCAACTGAAAGCAGTGTCAGAGGATGAAGGACACCAACTGAAAGCAGTGTCAGAGGATGAAGGACACCAACTGAATGCAGTGTCAGAGGATGAAGGACACCAACTGAATGCAGTGCCAGAGGATGAAGGACACCAACTGAAAGCAGTGTCAGAGGATGAAGGACACCAACTGAAAGCAGTGTCAGAGGATGAAGGACACCAACTGAATGCAGTGTCAGAGGATGAAGGACACCAACTGAATGCAGTGTCAGAGGATGAAGGACACCAACTGAATGCATTGTCAGAGGATGAAGGACACCAACTGAATGCAGTGCCAGAGGCTGGAGCTGTGCCAGACGTTTTGGCAGAAGATGTAGAAGCTGCAATAAAATCAATGAACAATGGCAAATCAGCTGGATCTGATAAAGTTACTATTATAATGTTGAAAGCCAGAGGTCACGCCTTATTCATAGCCCTAGCTGAACTATTTTCAAAATACCTACTACTCTACAAAGTGCCTGAAACATGGAAAATGTAGAAGTCATCCTACTGCACAAAAAAGGTGATAAGGTGGATCTAAAAAAACTACCGACCAATAAGCCTATTGCCTGTCGTCTGCAAGGTTTTCACAAAGTTACCATCAAGAACAAAGGACACAATACTAACACAGCACAACCTAAAGAACAAGCAGACTTCAGGAGCGGTTTCAGTACAATGGACGATATCCAGATGGTGAACAAGTTATAGAGCGACATAATGAATACAACCTTCCACTTTGATAAAGTCCAGATCAACATAGAAAAAGGAATCCAACAAGGATACACAATCTCCCAAAGCTATTTTCTGCTTGTTTAGAAGAAATTTTCCACAAACTAAACTTGGACAAAAAAAGGACTTAAGATAAATGGAAATTACCTATATCACTTACATTTTGCAGATGATATCATACTCTTTGCCATTACTCCTGAAGAACTGCAAGAACACATTGAAGAGTTATAACAGGAAAGCAAAAATTTTGGTCTGAAGATGAATATCAACAAAACACAAGTCCTGTTTAACAAATGTACCACACCAAGGAAAATCCCAGTAGATGGACAAGAACTAGAAGTGGTCAAGTGTGTTTACTTGTACAGGAAATGTCAACAGATGGAAGCACCATGATGGAAATTGAGCAGAACATAAAATGAGGTTGTAAGCATTGGCAACACTCAGTAGTACTGTCTTTAAGATAAATTTACCAATCCTCCTCAAGTGAAAGTTTTTTTAGCAGTGTGTCCTCCCAGTCCTTACATATGGCTGTTGTAACGAGATCCTAAGTCCTCGGATGGACGTTGCTCGTTCTGCTGACTCCCTTTCTCTAGATGACGGCTTCCTTAGCTGGTTTTCCCGGTCAGTCCCTCCAAACAGTTTCCCAGGATGGGGGTCAACAGAAGACCCTTGACACCACCCAGTTATGCAGACACAGCATGCAGTTCAGGATCAAAAGAACTCTCTCTTTATTGTGGCTGAATTCAGCTCTTTTATGAAGATTTAGAACAAATAACAACAATGCATAACAAGGTTAACTGACCCAGTACAATAGGTTGGGGGGACATACAATGGGACCCCTAGGGTTAAGGTAAACTCGGGTACAATGGGACACCAGACTCCATGGAGCCGTAGTAATTCAATCTGGCCGCTTTAACCCTTAGACCAATAAGAGAGGAGTAGCTGGATTCGAGCAGCCAATCCGATGGCCGCCTACTTTTCCCATGTAAAGTCTATGGAGTCCCTTTAACTGTAGGCGACCAATCAGTACCTTGGGGCGGGTCTTAGATTAGCCAATCCGAGAGGTGCCTACTTTTCCCCATGTTAAGTCAATGGCGTCCCTTTAACTCGGATTGGCCAATGGGAATCCGGCCGACCCTAGAAATCCAAACTGCAAGTTCCCCTACCCCTTTCCCGTGAATAGCAGTTCCTTGAGGGAAAAGGTGTGTGTAGGGAGTTTTAACATCCTTTCCTGGAGTAACGGCCGGGATCCGTTACAGCTGTGAAATATGGACACTGAATGCCAAAGCCGTACAAAAATGTAGGTTTACTCAGAGACGTATGGAGCAGTGAATTTTAAACATAACAAACGGAGACCGAAAAACGTGTTCATCGATTCGTCAGCAAACAAAGGTCTATGACATCATTGAAAGAGTAAAGTGCCTGAAATGGAATGAAGACCTGACAGTAGACGGACAAGGCAATTTTGGAATGGATTCCACTCAATAGTAAACGCCCAGGAAGAAGACCAAAAGATAAGATGGGAAGTTGAAATTACCAAATTTATTGGCACACAATGGCACAAGACTGAAGTTGGTGCTGAGGAGGCCTTCATCCTGCAGTGGATCGACAATGGCTCATGATGATGATATATATACATACACATACATATATCCTGTGCAAGGAAGCACTCACACTTACACATACGTATATCCTGTGCAAGGAAGCACTCACACTTACACATACATGTATCCTGTGCAAGGAAGCACTCACACTTACACATACATATATCCTGTGCAAGGAAGCACTCACACTTACACATACATATATCCTGTGCAAGGAAGCACTCACACTTAAAGGTGCCTGGGTGCTGAAGTGTGGCTAAATATCTTGACAGAAGAATGAAAAGCAGCACCCACACATCTTGTATTCACAGAGCTGAACGTTTATTAAAGATCAACGTTTTGGCCAGGCACAGCTGGCCTTCCTCAAGACAAGAAAACACGTGCAAATATGGTTCAGTATATACCCTTCCCTTTCAAGATGCCGAAGTTGACATCCCCATGTGGCCATGATGTCCCGTGTGACGGAGGGACATCATTATTTGTAAAATAAGGTGACAGTGCAAAAGTGATCAATATCAGGCACCATAATACATTTACAAATAAAGAGAAAATGATGCAGCAATAAACATCATAACTATAATATATAAGCCTGTGTATATTCTTATTTAGGGTCATTCAATTAGGAGCATATCGTTAAGTGATAGCACAAGTGTATAATTACTTTTGAACTCAGGGAGATGAATCCAAAGGAATAAACATAGATAATTGTATAGTTGTTGTAATGGAACTCTGGTTCCATTGCGGAATTGTATCCACCAATGTGTCCGTGTGTCCTGTCATATTGCACACAAAACAATTGATGCCATATGTCGTCTCATGTTCCCTGTCCCTCTGCGGCCTACTGTCCCCACTCCTACTCTTGCTGCCTGACCACTTTAAAGTCTCTAAGCCAGGGCAGTCAGAGCTTCCCGGTTCTCAATTTGAAAGATAAACAGCATTCTGATTGATCACTGCTTGTTTGTTCCTTGTCGCTCGGATTCCCATTAGCTGGAGATCGACATGACAAGACTGAATTGTGTTCCATGTCCCAGTTCTCCTTTTACAATGTAGGTGGCTTTCTGATTGGTTGCTGCTTGGTTGTCCATTGTCTATCTGATTCCCATTGGCTGGAGATCAGAGAGATAAGATTGAATTATGCTTCACAATGTAGGCATCCTTCTGATTGGTTGCCACTTGTTGCCCCTTGTCCCTGCAATTTCCTTGGCTGGAGATTGGCGCTGCAATATTGAATTGTGTTTTAATGTTTACTTTTGGGATTAAGGTCCTGTATATGTTCCCCTGTGTCCCCAATATAAAGAGTTGGATTCCTGTTATTCTGTCTTTAGTGTTTTATTTTAAGATTGGTTTAAAGAGTCCCATTTGATTCACATTCTCTGGATTGCTGCTGCTTTGGACCAACACATCTACCCCTTTGTAGCTCCATCACAGAAAGGGAAACTCACCAATGACGGTCTAGGATCACTCGGGTCGCCTGGTTCCCATTACACTTGTCTTTTTCCTTTTCAAGATACTCACCCCCAGTCAGGTAATCCAGCCGATCGGGACTCTGCTGCATCACAACACAATAGGCAACCGAGCATTAGAACCCAGTACCAGGATGGAAGCAGGTGCAGAGAGGTCACCAGACTGGTGGGAACCCTACCTATAAACCCATTAAAGTACATACATCCCAAACCCCTACTGACCAGTGTGTCCTCCAGTCCTTATGTACGGCTGTGAAACATGGACACTGCATGCCAAAGCCATACAAAAACTTAAAGGGGAACTATCACCCCTGTACAAGTTTACCTCACTGTAATCCTTTTCTAGCGATAAGCTTTAATCGTTATCTCTATTTAAAAATGCTCTCTGTGGTGAAATCTACATTATTAAAAATGAGCCTGTGCCTTACTTCAGGTACAGGTCTGCACTTCAGTCTGTCAGTCTTCTGTTCCTCCCCAATTACTGTCATGTTCCAACCAGCTTACATGGAGAACTCATCCGTCATCAGAGGAGGCTGGAACCAGTAGCGTAACAATAGGGGTCACAGGGGTCGCACCTCCGACCAGGCCCCTTACTTCAGGGGCCCTGGCCGCCCCCCACGACTCCCACTACGGCCACCGGTTCTAGTAATACAGAGTGCTGGAGATGACATCATCTTCCAGCCTCTGCATTACTAGAGCGGTGCGCGGGAGCTTCAGTGGTAGAGATCTGTGCCGAAGGAGGCCCAGATCTGTCAAGCCGCTAGACCACCAGGGACTGGAGGTAGGGGTATTGTGGAGATGAAGGGGGCATTGTGGAAGAGGTAATGTGGAGATGAAGGGGGCATTGTGGAAGGTGCAATTTGGAGATTGGGGGGCATTGTGGAGATGAAGGGGGCATTGTGGAGATAAAGGGGCATTGTGGAAGGGGCACTGTGGAGATGAAGGGGACATTGTGGAGTTGAAGGGGGCATTGTGGAAGGGGCAATTTGGAGATATGGGGGCATTGTGGAGATGGGGGCAATGTGGAGATGAAGGGGCAATTTGGAGATTGGAGAGCAATGTGGAGGAGGCCAATGTGGTTGAGGGGGTCTGGGGCCAATGTGGTTGGGGGGCCCATGGCAATTCTTGCACCAGGGCCCAGTGGCTTCTAGTTACGCCTCTGGCTGGAACACGACGATACATGGGGAGGAACAGAAGGAGACTGAAAGACTGCGGTGCAGAGCCGCACACATACGGTCCGTTCAGAAGTAAGGCACAGGCTCGTTTTTAATAATGTATATTTCACCACAGAGTGCTTTTTTTAAACAAAATTAACAACAATTTAAGCATATCACTAGATAAGGATTACAGCAATGTAAACTTGTATGGGGGGACAGTTCCCCTTTAAGGTTACTCAGAGACGTATGGAGAGAATTCTAAACATAACAAAAAGAGGCCAAAAGACGTGTTCATGGATTCCTCAGCAAACAAAGGTCTATGACATCACGGAAAGATTAAATCATCTGAAATGGAAAGAAGACCTGACGGTAGATGGACCAAGGACATTTTGGAATGGATTCCACTCAATACACCCAAGAAGAAGACAAAAGACAAGATGGGTAGTTACTGGCACACAGTGGAACAAAGGCACAGGAATTAAGTTGTTGGAGGCTTTTGGAGGAGGCCTTTATCCTGCAGTGGATCAACAATGGCTGAAGATGAAGATGATGATGATGATGATGATAGATGTAGGTGTACAGAAGCAATTGCCAGGGTGTAAGGAAAATGTGGGCATCTAAAGCAGTTCTGAAAAGCAGCACTCACTGGATTTTAAGTGGTGCAAAAAGTGAAGAATGGATTGAATGGTCAATGTTGCAGTGCCCACTGGCACCTTTACCAAGACAGGTGAGCAGTGTAACAAACCAACATCTGTGCCATACACCACATTAAGTATACCCCAAGATTAAATATAACACGTGCCATAGCAAAACCCCCTCATCATGAAACGTCCCCCTGCAATGTCTTAAAAAAAGACAAAACAAAAGTATCAAAAGAGTAAAGAAATGCAAATTTGTGGGATACAAAAAAAATCTATAAATATATAAAAGAGAAAGCATCATGTGACCAAAATTTGTGACTGAAGCCGAAGTGCCTGTCACATCCTTACCGGTGCCTAGCCGCCGTCTCCCTCGTTGGGACCTGTTCAGCGCTGCTCTCCGCCTCCGCTTCCTACTCCTTTCCAGGTACTGTTCTTGTCCCTCTCCGGATGCCGTTCCCTCTTCGCTCTGTTTTGGCTCCCGCTGTGCTCCGGCTCTGCCGCATCCTATCTGCCCCTCGTCTGTTGGTTCTACTGCTGCCAGCCGCCTGGTCTGGGTCTTTTTTCCTGGGCATGCGCAGGAGTGGCTTCCGGTGCTCAGCCTTAAGGGGCAGTAGCTGCACACTACTGACGCGTTTGGATAACGTCCCTAGTACTGTTTTTTGCCAGTTATGTCTTAGTCTCTCTGTGTATGACCCCTGCTGATCCTGACCTTGCCTCTGTTTGCCAATCCTAGTACTGCACCTCCCGGGTTGACCACTCTCTAGTCTCTATGATATATTGTTTCTCTTGGAGCCTGTTTCTCCCTGGGGATAGGGGTAGTATAGATTGTTCTAAGGGGATTATCGGGGGAACCCTTCGGCTCAACCGGAGGGGTCCAATCTAGCTTCGCGGCTAGCACCTTTATCCGGCTAGGCCGCAGCACTATCCCCTTAGGACAACCCGTGAACCCCAGCATCGCACTCTGGCGTTGCTCCCCAGCACCTTGCTCCCATATCCCTTGTTGGAGGAGCCACGTCTTCTCAGTCCTCTTGTGAGCCAGTCGGTGTCACGTTACAGTGCCACCTGCAGGACATAAAGTGTTATTCAGCAGTTGTTTTTTTTATAAACACCCCACCATGTAACTTGTGAAAATGAAGAGGTAATTATCTGTAGAAGTATAAATTCCCTTTAAGAACTGTAAAGGGAAGGGAAAGCAGTCACACAGCACCCATGGCTGTAACGGGAGGTATGTGTTATTGTGACGTTATTGTCAGATTAAGTCAAATGTTGTGTAGTTAGAACCGCTGCACACATTCACCATATATCCCAGGTGCTCAAAGCCCAAACAACTTATCATGACAATCCACAGACGAAAGCCGAGCACCCCCTTTGTTTTAAATTAAAACTGTTCTTTATTTAACACATTTTAGAATACGTGAAATGTAGAAATTAAGGTTGCCACGTTTTCTAAAAAAAAAAAAATACTGACAATGGCATTCCCTCCATAGACTTAAAGGGATAGTAATACTTAAAATGTAAAAAAAAATGTTGTAGGGTTTATCCCCCTGAGTAAAACAAGAGTACTCCCACTGCTGAAAGGTGTTTCATTCAAAAGTTATTAATTTTCAAAGTTGAATTTTTTAGGTGCAATATCACAGTGGCCTGAAATTGTACAGTGGCGCTGTTGCTACACGATCCTATGGACAGCTCTGGTCAGTTGACCATAAATCTCCATAGGATGGTGTAGCAACAGCGCCACTGTACAATTTCAGGCCACTGTGATATTGCACCTAAAAAATTCAACTTTGAAAATTAATAACTTTTGAATGAAACACCTTTCAGCAGTGGGAGTACTCTTGTTTTACTCGTGGGGGATAAACTCTACAACATTTTTTTTTACATTTTAAGTATTACTATCCCTTTAACATTGGACAGAAGCCAATTTTTTACCAGCCTGCCGGTAAAATACCAACTGGCTGGCAACCCTAGTATAAGTGCCGGTATTTGTCCAACGTTTCAGTCCCGTGTCGGGACTTTCATCAGGGACTACAATTTAAAACAAAGGGTGTGCTTGGCTTTCTTCTCTGGATTGTCATTGTCAGATTAAGTACAGTTTGTCAGACTGGTAGTGGTTTAAAAAAAAAAAGAGGTCCTTGCCCTGAGGCAGCCCTCCCAGTTACACGTCCACCTAGAATTGACAGGCCATGAGCTGCTTGATCACATCACAACCAGCTATGTACCCGGCCTGTTAGATTCTTAGTTTAGACATGGGGCATTATGGGAGATGTCATTTTCAGAAAATCAGCAACCCTGTGAATTAAGCCTTTGAATGTCAGAAAGATATCCAGTGCATTAGATACCTGTCTGGCACTGAAAGGATTAAGAGGGTGAAGGAAAATACAGACAGATGTACCTGTAATTAGTGATTGACCACATTGATGGCTGTTTAATGCTGTAATACATTGCTAGTCTTATGGGTCTGTTTTTGTGTATATTTATGCAGCGACTTGCGGAGCAACGGGCTGCGCATGACTGTGGAGTGAGACTTGAAGTGGGATGATGTGTGGCGTGGCGGAGCGGTCTTATTCAGCCATGTTTAGTTTTGTGAAGAGGAGATATGAGGACGAGCAAAGTCCTTGCAGGCAGGAGCAACCAGGGACCGGCAATGTGGCCAAAGAGAGGGAGGGTGTGGGGGGGAGGTATGTACTGTGTAGGAGGGTGATGTCCTTGTAGAGATTTTCACAAGAGTGGGTAGTGGAGCTACACCCCCCCGGCCACTCCTGTCAAAATCACGCCCCATTCTTACACCAATGGGCAGGCAGTATAGAGCAGATATGCATAACTCCTCCTTACTGCTGCCCCTGGGAATGTGGACACAGATTCTGGTCACATGATGATTTGTCTTTTATTATTTTTGCTATCAATGTGGGACGGCGTTGCCTGTCATGTTATGATTGTTGGGAGTACGTGTGTGAAATGTACACACACTGATAAACACAGACATATACATACAGTGAGCGGCAGAAACATGCAAAAGACACGCAAACATGCACACACACCCACAGGAGATGCACACATGTAACACCTGTATATATACACACACACACACACACACCGGCAACAGATATACACACACGACATATATATATATATATATATATATATATATATAATATATATATATTATACCCACACAGATGACGCTGACACAGTGATAGCTGCCCCCCGTTTGTGGAGGTTCCAGCTCTTGCTGGTCCCCCGGATCTGTAGGTTCCGAGTGTAAAAGTGGGGGCTGTGGCCACCCTGGGATTAGTGTAGAGCTTTACAGTGCTGTGTAGGTAACAATGTTATAAACCAAATGTATCCCTCTAAAGACCAGAGGACATCACTTCAGAATGTCTTACCACCCCCAGCCTGGTCCTGAAACCATTAAATCAGTGATATTTGTTATTTTCTTTACTTTGGGACAGAATTGCAGTATTATACCTCTGTGTGTTTATCATGTAGAAGTGGAAAGAAGAAAATAAAAGATTATGTGAGAGAGACTTATACCAGCATGTGAAGTCATAGAGTACCATGCAGTATACAGTGGGGTGTCAATTCAGAGTTAACCCTTTGAGTGCTGGAAAGGCATCAAATTCGGTGTGCCACTAAAAGGGTTAAATAGAGTGCTGTTCATGTATAAAGAAGTTGTCCTAATAAATAATGTAGGTTTAGCTCCCAGTTACTGTTCCCTGTACAGAGGAGACACTCTTCTCCCCATAATGTGACTCGCAATGTCCAGTTCCAGTGCAGCAGGAAGAAGCCGCTGTTGATTCTGAGGGAGCAGGCCTGAGCCTAGGGGCTGGCAGGGGTATCAGCCATGGAGAGGCAGTGCTGGACCGGACGGATGCAGTGAAGGACAATCTTCATTCTGTTACTATAAGGAAACTGCTGCCCCTCTTGAGGAGGGAGGACAGGATTTTCCTTTTTCTTACTGAGGATTGTCCCTCGTCGCGCTCCATCTGGACCAGACTGAGAGGCTGAGTGATGCAGGGAAAGGGGCAGGAGGGGGATCCATTCGGCTTGAATAGCGTTTGAACTACAACACTGTAAGTAATTAAATATAGCGCTACAGTGGAGCAAAAAAGTATTTAGTCAGCCACCAATTGTGCAAGTTCTCCCACTTAAAAAGATGAGAGAGGCCTGTAATTTTCTTCATAGGTAGACTTCAACTATGAGAGACAGAATGGGGGGGAAAGAATACAGGAAATCACATTGTCTGATTTTTAAAGAACTTATTTGCAAATTATGGTGGAAAATAAGTATTTGGTCAATAACAAAAGTTCATATCAATACTTTGTTATATACCCTTTGTTGGCAATGACAGAGGTCAGACGTTTTCTGTAAGTCTTCACAAGGTTTTCACACACTGTTGCTGGTATTTTGGACCATTCCTCCATGCAGATCTCCTCTAGAGCAGTGATGTTTTGGGGCTGTCGCTGGGCAACACGGACTTTCAACTCCCTCCAAAGGTTTTCTATGGGGTTGAGATCTGGAGACTGGCTAGGCCACTCCAGGACCTTGAAATGCTTCTTACAAAGCCACTCCTTCATTATCCGGGCGGTGTGTTTGGGATCATTGTCATGCTGAAAGACCCAGCCACGTTTCATCTTCAATGCCCTTGCTGATGGAAGGAGGTTTTCACTCAAAATCTCACGACACATGGCCCCATTCATTCTTTCCTTTACACGGATCAGTGGTTCTGGTCCCTTTGTAGAAAAACAGCCCCAAAGCATGATGTTTCCACCCCCATGCTTCACCGTAGGTATGGTGTTCTTTGGATGCAACTCAGCATTCTTTCTCCTCCAAACACGAGTTGAGTTTTTACCAAAAAGTTCTACTTTGGTTTCATCTGACCATATGACATTCACCCAATCCTCTTCTGCATCATCCAAATGCTCTCTAGCAAACTTCAGACGGGCCAGGACATGTACTGGCTTAAGCAGGGGGACACGTCTGGCACTGCATAATTTGAGTCCCTGGCGGCGTAGTGTGTTACTGATAGTAGCCTTTGTTACTTTGGTCCCAGCTCTCTGCACGTCATTCACTAGGTCCCCCCGTGTGGTTCTGGGATTTTTGCTCACCGTTCTAGTGATCATTTTGACACCACGGGGTGAGATCTTCCGTGGAGCCCCAGATCGAGGGAGATTATCAGTGGTCTTGTATGTCTTCCATTTCCAAATAATTGCTCCCACAGTTGATTTCTTCACACCAAGCTGCTTGCCTATTACAGATTCAGTCTTCCCAGCCTGGTGCAGGTCTACAATTTTGTTTCTGGTGTCCTTCGACAGCTCTTTGGTCTTGGCCATAGTGGAGTTTGAAGTGTGACTGTTTGAGGTTGTGGACAGGTGTCTTTTATACTGATAACAAGTTCAAACAGGTGCCATTAATACAGGTAACGAGTGGAGGACAGAGGAGACTCTTAAAGAAGAAGTTACAGGTCTGTGAGAGCCAGAAATCTTGCATGTTTGTAGGTGACCAAATACTTATTTTACCGAGGAATTTACCAATGAATTCATTAGAAATCCTGCAATGTGATTTCCTATATTCTTTCCCCCCATTCTGTCTCTCATAGTTGAAGTGTACCTATGATGAAAATTACAGGCCTCTCTCATCTTTTTAAGTGGGAGAACTTGCACAATTGGTGGCTGACTAAATACTTTTTTGCCCCACTGTACATGTTAAAAAAAAATACAAAGAGTTGGAGCTAAATTTTAATAGAAGTATTACTCTCCCTTTAAACAACTGTGACGAGCAACCATCGAGAACGAACAAAATAAAGTGTCTTGTTCTTGGGCATAGTGCTACAAGTCACATTTTTCAGTCCCATGTGCCATTGCAGAGAGAAAATTTCCAGATTCCTATCAGACTGGTCCCGTCCTCAGACAGTCCAGCTCCAAAATGTCAGACAAGTCCTCCCTGCACGAAAAAATTCAGCAAAACCACAGACGTACGTTTCAGCCTATGTGAGTCTCATCAGTGTGGTGCAGCTGATTCCCTCTTGGCACATGGAGAGCAAGGGCCCATGCCTGGAATCCCTTTCAACTTAGGGAGACAAAAAACAAATGTTGTGACAAGCACCCATCTAGAACGAACAAGATAAAGTGTCTTGTTCTTGGGCATAGTGAGCCCTCACTGGTGCAACAAGTCATGTTTTTCACTCCCATGTGCCATTGCAGAGAGAAAATTTCCATATTCATATCAGACTGGTCCCGCCCTCAGACAGTCCAGCTCCAAAATGTCAGGCAAGTGCTCCCTGTACGAGAGAATCAGCAAAACCACAGACGTACGTTTCAGCCTATGTGGGCCTCGTTGGTGTGGTGCAGCCGATTGCCTCCAGGCACATGGAGAGCAAGGGCACATGCCTGGGATCCCCTTCCACTTACGGAGACAAAAAAAAAAAAACCCAAATATGACGAGCACCCATCGAGAACAAATAAGATAAAGTGTCTTGTTCTTTGGCATAGTGACCCCTCAATGGTGGTACAAGTCACATTTTTCACTCCCATATGCCATTGCAAAGCAGAAATTTCCATATTCACATCAGACTGGTCCCGTCCTCATGACAGTCCAGATCCAAAATATCAGGCAAATACTCCCCGCACGAGAGAAACAGAAAACCCACAGACATATGCAATGGCACATGGGAGTGAAAAACATGACTTGTAGCACCATTGAGGGGTCACTATGCCCAAGAACAAGACACTTTATCTTCTTCGTTCTCGATGGGTGTTCGTCACAACATTTGTTTTTTGTCTCCCTAGGTAGAAGGGGATCCCAGGCATGGGCCCTTGCTCTCCATGTGCCTAGAGGGAATCAGTTGCACCACACAAAAGAGGCCACATAGGATGAAATGTACGTCTGAGGTTTTGCTGATTCTCTCATGCAGGGAGGAGTTGCCTGACATTTCGGAGTTGGACTGTCTGAGAGTGGGACCAGTCTGATATGAATATGGAAATTTTTTCTCTGCAGCAGCACATGGGAGTGAAAAATGTGACTTGAAGCACCGTTAAGGGGTCACTATGCCCAAGAACAAGACACTTTATCTTGTTCGTTCTCGATGGGTGCTCGTCAATGCATTTGTTTCTTTTACTATCCCTTTAATACTTTTGAGTGGCAGATGGTTTCTCAATGTATTGCAAAGCAATGCTTTGCATACCCCACTAGCACTCCAAGAGTAAACACCTTTTTAGCAGCATAGGCACCCAACATTGTGTGTGTGAATATCCCCTCCTTACTGCCACCCCTGGAGTGTTAGGCTTCAGACAAGTTTTTCAGTCACATGATACTTTCTCACATATATATATATATATATATATATATATATATAGCCTAGTGTATTGAAGGCCTGTGTACACACGGCCATTCGGAGCTCCCTGATCCAGATCAGCCGTGCCTCGGACTGGAAGCCGGCAAATTCACCTCTACTGAGCATGACTGTATCATTCGGGCAGTCTCTAATGCGCATGTGCGGTTACACACACATGGAGCGACGCATTCTAGCAAATTATATATATATGGCTATACGATGGACACCTACCTAGATGAGTCCTTACTGATTTACTCTCTTATTCCTACATTACCTCCCCACTCACTGACACTGCTCAGCAATGCATTACCCACCTCCCCTAGTACCGACTTCCTGTCTTATCCCTAAATTACCTCCCCACTCACTGACACTGCTCAGTAATGCATTACCCACCTCCACTAGTACTGACTTCCTGTCTTATCCCTACATTACCTCCCCACTCACTGACACTGCTCAGTAATGCATTACCCACCTCCCCTAGCACTGACTTCCTGTCTTATCCCTACATTACCTCCCCCACTCACTGGCACTGCTCAACAATGCATTACCCACCTCCCCTAACACCGACCTTCTGTCTTATCCCTACATTACCTCCCCACTCACTGACACTGCTCAGTAATGCATTACTCACCTCCCCTACTACTGACTACCTGTCTTATCCCAATATTACCTCCTCACTCACTGACACTGCTCAGTAATGTATTAACTTGCTCCCCTAGCACCGACTTCCTGTCTTATCTCTACATTACCTCCCCACTCACTGACACTGCTCAGTAATGCATTACACGCTTCCCCTAGCATTGACTTCCTGTCTTATCCCTACATTACCTCCCCCACTGACACTGCTCAGCAATGCATTAATCACCTCCCCTAGCACTGACTTCCTGTCTTATCCCTACAATACCTCCTCATTCATTTCTCAGCAATGTATTACCCACCTCCCCTAGCACTGACTTCCTGTCTTATCCCTACATAACCTCCCCCCTCACTGACACTGCTCAGCAATGCATTACCCACCTCCCCTAGCACTGACTTCCTGTCTTATCCCTACATTACCTTCCCACTCACTGACACTGCTCAGCAATGCATTACCCACCTCCCCTAGCACTGACTTCCTGTCGTATCCCTACATTACCTTCCCACTCACTGACGCTGCTCAGCAATGCATTAATCACCTCCCCTAGCACTGACTTCCTGTCTTATCCCTACAATACCTCCTCATTCATTTCTCAGCAATGTATTACCCACCTCCCCTAGCACTGACTTCCTGTCTTATCCCTACATAACCTCCCCACTCACTGACACTGCTCAGTAATACATTACCCACCTCTCCTAGCACTGACTTTCTGTCTTATCCCTACATTACCTCCCCACTCACTGACACTGCTCAGTAATGTATTACCCGCTTCCCCTAGCATTGACTTCCTGTCTTATCCCTACATTACCTCCCCCACTCACTGACACTTCTCAGCAATGCATTAATCACCTCCCCTAGCACTGACTTCCTGTCTTATCCCTTCATTACCTCCCCACTCACTGACACTGCTCAGCAATGCATTACTCACCTCCCCTAGCACTGACTTCCTGTCTTATCCGTACATTACCTCCCCCACTCACTGACACTGATCAGCAATGCATTACCCACCTCCCCTGGCACTGACATCCTGTCTTATCCCTACATTACCTCCCCACTCACTGACACTGATCAGCAATGCATTACCCACCTCCCCTGGCACTGACTTCCTGTCTTATCCCTACATTACCTCTCCACTCACTGACACTGCTCAGCAATGCATTACCCACCTCCCCTAGCACTGACTTCCTGTCTTATCCCTACATTACCTTCCCACTCACTAACACTGCTCAGCAATGCATTAATCATCTCCCCTAGCACTGACTTCCTGTCTTATCCCTACAATACCTCCTAACTCATTTCTCAGCAATGTATTACCCACCTCCCCTAGCACTGACTTCCTGTCTTATCCCTACAATACCTCCTAACTCATTTCTCAGCAATGTATTACCCACCTCCCCTAGCACTGACTTCCTGTCTTATCTCTACATTAACTCCCCCACTCACTGACACTGCTCAGCAATGCATTACCACCTCTTCTAGTAATTAAAGTGTTTAGTGTTAGTGAGTGGGGAGGTAATGTATGGCTAATATAGGAGGTGCCTGCACAGCATGCCATAATACCATCATCTATACATCTAAAATCAAAATCTAGTTTTCAAAATAAAAAAAGTGGCTAAAACAAAGCATGTGATAATGAGAGATCATTTGAGTTGTTTTCAGATAGATCAGTGCAACCAGAGTACATTCGCAAAATGGTTAAAACAACGAGGTTCACTTGCAGGCATGAAATGACTGGTGCATGGGACCCAGAGTCTTCCTCTTTCCAGGTCCCTGTCAGACGATGTTATGGTGGCCTTTCCAGCGATCCAGTTCATCAGCGCAGTACACACCAGAAAGACAATTTAGTTCATTTATTAGCAAGATGTAACATTTGGTCAGTACATAAAATAACAATCATCTTCTCCAGGAAAAGTACTCATTGTGAAGACGCCATTATTCCTGAAACACCTGAAAAACAGACAGAAAGTGAAGGTTAATATCCATACACACATTTACTGAATCTCCATAAATCCCATCATCCCCTACAGACTGAGGTCTGCCAGTTGACCAACCCCCCCACCCCCGTTTCCAGTTTATTGGTCTTTACAGGATAATAAATTTCACCTTAACCCTTTAAAGGATTAGAGGGCTATGTAATACATTGTTCTGCAGAAGCTTGCAGTCCTTAAGGGTAAACTCCTTGGTCTAAACATCTCCTGGCACTTTTTCTACATAATCAATTAAAAATTCTGTTTTCAGTAACAGTGGAATTAACATCTGATGTTACAAAGTATCAGACTGGTGAGGAAGAGGTTAATTTTAGAGACTAGTTATTCTAAAGCAGAACAATACATTCTGGTCACAAACAGTACAATTGAGGTATGAGCCCAAAGCAGACAAAGTCTAAATGATGATGGTAGATATATAAAGTGACAGAAACATTATCTCAGTACAGTACTGAAGTTTGTTCTGTGGAACCCTACACACTTTGGGGCACCCCAGGCTTCCCAAGGGACATCTCCCCAGCAGTCACAGGAAGGGACCAAAAAAATTATATATATTTTTTTTAATTTATGAAAAAGAACATTGCTACTAATTTAATGGATGCCCTTTGCCTTTTTGTTCTCCTCTTTAAAAGGATAGTAATATGTCACAATAAAAGCAGCTCCAATTAATCTTCATAGTATTTGGACTTTGGAGAGAGTTATTTCAATACTGTCAGAGTTGTAGTACAAGAGTAATTCAATGACAAAGTATCCCCCTCCCACCCCTTCTACTGATGTAACACTGCTCTCCTCACATGTGGAATCTGGACACTTGACCGGAGAGATCACAGCAAGGGACGATCTTCTTACTGTGATCATAAGGAAAACCCTGCCCCCCTTGACAGGTTTTCCTGATGATCATTGAAGATTGTCCCTTGCTGCGATCCACCCGGACAGTCTTGCTGCTTTAAAAAGAGCAGTGTTACATCAGTAAAAGGGGCAGGAGGGGGGTACTTTATCATTCAATTACTCTTGTACTACAACTCTGACAGTATTGATATAACACTCTCCATGGCCCAAATACTGCAACAATTAATTGGAGCTGCTATTATTTTGAAACATTACTATCCCTTTAAGGCCCAGTAACAGTCCTGGCATGTCAAATACTTTCTACTCCTGCGAGAGCAGTGTAAGTAAAAACGGGGGTCTGAAACTGACCAATCCAAGACTGAAGCAGTCTCTTGCAGACCACTGGTACGTTGGCACAGATCTAAGCGGTCCTTAAAGGAAGATAAATAACCTGGATCTCTGGTCTTTAATGGGTTAAGCTGTAAAGCCCTGATACACTGCTGTGCTATATAAATAAACATTAAGTCACAGCTGTCTGCAGTAATCGTGCCCCACCCCATTACACTCCTCCGTGTTCAGGCGTAGTAATGCTAGCTTCACGTCCGCCCTGTCCTCAAGACATCTGGGAGGTTATGCACCAAGGTGTGATAATGAGGTGACAACGTGGTGATGACTTCTCCAGTGATATCACTTCCCCAGTTCCTATGTTACTCTATAGAAACTATGCATCAAGATTTCCAAAGCTGGGGGTTCCAAACAATAACATAGGAACTGGAGAAGTGATATCAGTGGAGAAGTGATCTCCACTTTACCCCTCTATCACACCTCAGTCCATCTCCCCACTAGTCTGTCTGTGTATCCAGCCTTTCCACTGGACAGCGCTGGGAGGAAACTTACTGTCAAAGTCTATTTTCTCCACAATGTTTTTGGGTTTGATGTTTTCCTCCTGGTTACAGACAAAGATCTTCCCATTGTCTGCCTCCATCCAGCCGTATTTACTCATCCACACCCTGAGCTGGGGCTCTGCCAAGGCAAGAGGAGGTAAAGGAATAACAAGGGTTAATGACAAGAGGCTGTTATACAGAGGAACAGATCTCTACACAATAAGCCAGATGCTCTAAAACAGCACAATCTGACTCATATGCAGAAAGAGGAGAAATTCTGGAGCAAACACACTGCAGAGTAGAGAATAAAGCGTTCTAGGATGGGAACTTATGGGATTTGGGTTTGTTCTCTATGGTGAAGTTATTCCTAGCTTACTTTGTGCATATGGCCCTGAGGGTCAATACGTGAAACATCTGCAGTTTTGGTGCAAACCAACTAATGGCAATATAGGGGACAAACGACCCCAAAGTACCCACTGATTACAACTGGGCTTTTACTGACGTAGGCAGTAGTGCTACCACGCCTGCACACAACAACAGGGTTCAAATCAGGATAAAATAGAAGACAAAAACTCCTGGCCAGGTCTGTACAGAGACACACGGACGCTGCACCATTGGACTCCTCCATCACAGGAACAAAGTCTCTTACATAATGGACACTGCAACAATCCGTCCAACAGCGACTAAAAAAACAGTCTTTATTCAGTTAGTTTGAAAACAAATGACAGGCACGGGTGAACCGGATATACACAGGTGTGCAAATGTTACCAGAATTCTGTATACATAGGCCATGATTAAGTGACGTATAGCACAAAACGCACAAGATGCTTCAGTAGCTTTTGCGCACCTGTTTATGTCCAGCATCACCCGTGCCTGTCCAGTTTATAAAGCGAACTGAATAAAGGAGAATTTTAATCAAGTGGATTGCCTCCAGTCGCTATTTCTGTCACGTCCTTTAGGTTTAGAGACTTAACAACCCCTAGAATGATGGAGAGATCTCTGGCACATTGCAATACTCTGGAGACCTCACAGAATTAAAGAGTCTGTTAAATCCCCATTTAATTATATAGATACACCTGACTGCTGTGTGATGGACTCCTACCTAGGTAAGTACTTCTGTCACACACAGTAATGATATAGATATACACCTGACTGCTGTGTGATGGACTCCTACCTAGGTAAGTGCTTCTGTTACACACAGTAATTATATAGATATACCTAACTGCTGTGTGATGGACTTCTACCTAGGTAAGTGCTTCTGTTACACACAGTAATTATATAGATACACCTGACTGCTGTATGATGGACTCCTACCTAGGTAAGTACTTCTGTTACACACAGTAATTATATAGATACACCTGACTGCTGTGTGATGGACTCCTACCTAGGTAAGTACTTCTGTCACACACAGTAATGATATAGATATACACCTGACTGCTGTGTGATGGACTCCTACCTAGGTAAGTGCTTCTGTTACACACAGTAATTATATAGATATACCTAACTGCTGTGTGATGGACTTCTACCTAGGTAAGTACTTCTGTTACACACAGTAATTATATAGATACGCCTGACTGCTGTATGATGGACTCCTACCTAGGTAAGTACTTCTGTTACACACAGTAATTATATAGATACACCTGACTGCTGTGTGATGGACTTCTACCTAGGTAAGTACTTCTGTTACACACAGTAATTATATAGATATACACCTGACTGCTGTGTGATGGACTCCTACCTAGGTAAGTACTTCTGTCACACACAGTAATGATATAGATATACACCTGACTGCTGTGTGATGGACTCCTACCTAGGTAAGTGCTTCTGTTACACACAGTAATTATATAGATATACCTAACTGCTGTGTGATGGACTTCTACCTAGGTAAGTACTTCTGTTACACACAGTAATTATATAGATACGCCTGACTGCTGTATGATGGACTCCTACCTAGGTAAGTACTTCTGTTACACACAGTAATTATATAGATACACCTGACTGCTGTGTGATGGACTTCTACCTAGGTAAGTACTTCTGTTACACACAGTAATTATATAGATACGCCTGACTGCTGTATGATGGACTCCTACCTAGGTAAGTGCTTCTGTTACACACAGTAATTATATAGATACACCTGACTGCTGTGTGATGGACTCCTACCTAGGTAAGTGCTTCTGTTACACACAGTAATTATATAGATACACCTGACCGCTGTCTGATGGATTCCTACCTAGGTAAGTACTTCTGTCACATACAGTAATTATATAGATATACACCTGACTGCTGTGTGATGGACTCCTACCTAGGTAAGTGCTTCTGTTACACACAGTAATTATATAGATACACCTGACTGCTGTGTGATGGACTTCTACCTAGGTAAGTGCTTCTGTTACACACAGTAATTATATAGATACACCTGACTGCTGTGTGATGGACTTCTACCTAGGTAAGTGCTTCTGTTACACGCAGTAATTATATACATACACCTGACTGCTGTGTGATGGACTCCTACCTAGGTAAGTGCTTCTGTTACACACAGTAATTATATAGATATACCTGACTGCTGTATGATGGACTCCTACCTAGGTAAGTGCTTCTGTTACACACAGTAATTATATAGATACACCTGACTGCTGTATGATGGACTCCTACCTAGGTAAGTGCTTCTGTTACACATAGTAATTATATAGATACACCTGACTGCTGTGTGATGGACTCCTACCTAGGTAAGTGCTTCTGTTACACACAGTAATTATATATACACCTGACTGCTGTATGATGGACTCCTACCTAGGTAAGTGCTTCTGTTACACAGTAATTATATAGATACACCTGACTGCTGTGTGATGGACTCCTACCTAGGTAAGTGCTTCTCTTACACACAGTAATTATATAGACACACCTGACTGCTGTGTGATGGACTCCTACCTAGGTAAGTGCTTCTGTTACACACAGTAATTATATAGATACTCCTGACTGCTGTGTGATGGGAGTCCTACGTAGGTAAGTGCTTCTGTTACACACAGTAATTATATAGATACTCCTGACTGCTGTGTGATGGAGTCCTACCTAGGTAAGTGCTTCTCTTACACACAGTAATTATATAGACACACCTGACTGCTGTGTGATGGACTCCTACCTAGGTAAGTGCTTCTGTTACACACAGTAATTATATAGATACTCCTGACTGCTGTGTGATGGAGTCCTACGTAGGTAAGTGCTTCTGTTACACACAGTAATTATATAGATACTCCTGACTGCTGTGTGATGGAGTCCTACCTAGGTAAGTGCTTCTCTTACACACAGTAATTATATAGACACACCTGACTGCTGTGTGATGGACTCCTACCTAGGTAAGTGCTTCTGTTACACACAGTAATTATATAGATACACCTGACTGCTGTGTGATGGACTCCTACCTAGGTAAGTGCTTCTGTTACACACAGTAATTATATAGATACACCTGACTGCTGTGTGATGGACTCCTACCTAGGTAAGTGCTTCTGTTACACACAGTAATTATATAGATACGCCTGACTGCTGTGTGATGGATTCCTACCTAGGTAAGTGCTTCTGTTACACACAGTAATTATATAGATACGCCTGACTGCTGTGTGATGGACTCCTACCTAGGTAAGTGCTTCTGTTACACACAGTAATTATATAGATACGCCTGACTGCTGTGTGATGGACTCCTACCTAGGTAAGTGCTTCTGTTACACACAGTAATTATATAGATACGCCTGACTGCTGTGTGATGGACTCCTACCTAGGTAAGTGCTTCTGTTACACACAGTAATTATATAGATACGCCTGACTGCTGTGTGATGGACTCCTACCTAGGTAAGTGCTTCTGTTACACACAGTAATTATATAGATACACCTGACTGCTGTGTGATGGACTCCTACCTAGGTAAGTGCTTCTGTTACACACAGTAATTATATAGATACACCTGACTGCTGTGTGATGGACTCCTACCTAGGTAAGTGCTTCTGTAAATTAAAAGCAACATCTACAACACATTAGCAGTACACAGAACGTGGCACTATCTTACCTGACAGATCTCCGAGCATCTCAGCCAGGAGCCATCGGTCGATGTGCTGATAAGTGATTCCAACAACGTGGCAGATAACTGGAAGACAGGTAGGAAGTGTCTATATGGGAAAGTGCAACTAGGGCAAGAGGATAGGCTGGCTCAATTGGCAAAGGGTGTGTGTGTGTGTGTGTGTGTCATGTGGTAGAAGGGGAGAGGAAAGTAGCAGGTAAAACGTATGTGGCAGGGCACAGCAAGCAGGAGAGAGAGCGTGTGAATTATATGTCCCCTATAGTGCAGCTGGTCACTGGAGCACTATTAGACAGGACGTGGAACAGTGTGAACAGAGTTGGGTATAAATTAGAGCCCCAAAACGCACTTACATTTCCTAACGGAATCCTCAAATCCAGTGATATCCACGATCAGATCCAGGTTTTTATTCAGTGCTTGCTACAGGGGGGAGCGAATGAATGAATGAAAGAGAGGGAGCGAGCGGGGAGCAAGAGGGAGGTGCGGAGCGAGCGTGTAGCAGAAGGGAAGCGAGAGTGGAGCAGAAGCAAGCGGGGAGCAGGAGGGGAGCGAGAGTGGAGCAGAAGCAAGCGGGGAGCGAGAGTGCAGCAGAAGGGGAGCAGGAGGGAAGTGAGCAGGAGGGGTGAAAGTGATG
Organism: Rhinophrynus dorsalis; assembly: GCA_037306005.1. NCBI lineage: Eukaryota > Metazoa > Chordata > Amphibia > Anura > Rhinophrynidae > Rhinophrynus > Rhinophrynus dorsalis. Next base: position 25,766 of record JBBDGT010000077.1, read on the forward strand.
AGAGAAAGAGGGAAGGATGAAAAGTTAAAAAAAAAAAAAAAAAAAAAAAAAAAAACGGGTGAAGAAAACAGAGAAAAGACAGTTAGGATCAGAGAGTACACAGATGTACGGCTATACGCACACAAATAAAATGGAAAAAACTGCACCACAAAAAGCGTTGGAGACCTCCCTAAAACTGAAGGGGTTAAAACACCCATTTAAGAGATCTGTAATTTTTTTGTCTCCCAGATGGTAGATGCTTCATTCAAATGGAAATTACAGTTCAAAGCTGCCATGTTGTCTCGTGGTGTCCGGGTGGTTTTGTTCCAGTCACTTTCTATATACGGCTTTAGTCTAAGACTTGAGAAAAACGCACAAACCTCTGAACTGTAATAACATTCAAATCAAGAGCTTTCCAGCAGTGAATTTTACCGCCCCCCAGTGGTAGAGTTATTTTGCGCCAGTTTCCCCATTCTTTGCGCAAATGACCCATAACTGTACAATAATTGTTATGTCCTACAGCGGTGGGTGAAAGGTCACCTGATCTGCACCATGTCTGTGCCGATACACACAGAATTCTAGTTACCTGCGCAGTGCACTGCTTATCTAGTGCCTCTGGTGGTCACACGCAGAAGTGTAGCTCCTATCTACAGGATTACTGTGCAAGCAATACAGGGGGCTTTTTATTTTGTGAAAGTATTTTACCAGGAAGAACATTGAGATTCTATTTTTTTCAAGTATGTCCTGGACTCATTTTATCTACCTCAGAAGGGTGAAAGGCTGAGACGACCTTGCCGGGACTAGAACCTGCAACCTTGCGGTCTAAACAGATTCTACAGCTGGTGCCTTAGCCAACTGAGCCATCTCACTGGCTGATACAGTTATTGGCTAACTAAGCAGATTTAGGATGCAAGCTTTCAAGACCTCTCAGGTCACTTCCGCAGGCGTGTTATACAGATAAATATGAAAACATCTCTTAAAGCGGAACTGTCACCACTATACATGTTTACCACATTGTCATCCTCATATAGCAATAACCTTTACATAGTTTTTTTTTTTTTTTTGTTATAAAGGGCATGCTGTGGCAAAATTTACATTATTAAAAAGAGCTGTGGCCTTATTTGCAGACAGACTGCCGTTACAGCTCTGCACCGCAGCCTGTCAATCGTCTTCTGTTCCTCCCCAAATATTGTCTCGTTACAACCTCCTCCGATGACGGAGAAGTTCTCCATGTGAGCTGGTTCAAACGTGACAATACTTGGGGAGGGAACATTAGAAGATGACAGACTGCGGTGAAGAGCTGTAACGGCAGTCTGACCGGAAGTAAGGCCACAGCTCATTTTTAATAATGTTAATTTTGCCATAGCATGCATTTTATAAAAAACACGATTAACCCCTTAACGACACATGACTTACCAGGTACTTAGTGACAGAGAATGTACCTGGTAAGTCCTGGTCTCCATGCGGCTGCACGCCGCTCGGGAACTCCGGACTTGTTTATAAGAAAGAAAAAAAAAAAGTACCACGAGCGTTAAAGGGATAGTAATACTTCGTTTTATCTTTATTTTATTTTGTAGGCATTAAAAAAACATGAAGAACGATATAAGTCTTATCTCTCAAACCTTTATGGTTTAAGAGATATTCACAAGCAAAGTATCCCCCCCCCGTTCAGCCAGATCAGAAGGGAGGTGCCCAGGTAGACTGCAGAGAGGGACAATCTTCAATTAAGATAAGGGGAAAACCTGAAAAACTTGTCAAGGGGGGCAGGGCTTTCATTGTTCTCATAGGAAGAAGATTGCCCCCTGCTGTTATCTGTCTGGTCTATGGACTGGATTCCACATCTGAGAAGAGATGGCTTACACTAGGTAAAAGGGGCAGGAGGGGGAAACTTTGCTTGTGAATATCTCTTAAACCATAAAGGTTTGAGAGATAAGACATATCGTTCTTCATGTTTTTTTAATGCCTACAAAATAAAGATAAAACAAAGTATTACTATCCCTTTAAGGTGACAGCCGCGTACGCACGCGGCTGTCACTAAGGGGTTAAAGCTTATCACTATGTGAGGATGACAATGAGGCAAACTTGTATAGGGATGATAGTTCCCCTTTAAATACAACACCACATTGCACTGTTTAGAATGGAAAGCACAAAAGACATATCTGTCCAGACCCAGATTCTTTGATCAGTCAATGGTAAAGGAGTGTGATGTAAATTGCAGTCATCCCCTGGTAGTGTCAGAGGTATTTACAATCCCAGTGGGACTCCGCTGTAAAGGCAAATTCTCAATGTGATAATGTGACAAATTCCCTGTTCAGGCCATTCATTTAAACCTCCCATATTTTTATCCCTTTGAGTGCAAAGCAGTAGTCAGTTTAAAGGGACAGTAATGTTTCCAATTAATAGTAATGGAGATGGAGAGTGTTATTTCAGTACTGTCAGAGTTGTAGTATAAGAGTAATTTAATGATAAAGTATCCCCCTCCCGCCCCTGGAGCAACTGCACCAAAAGGGACAAGATAACTCTCCAATTTTCCACCAATTTAACCCCTTAATGACAGGGTTGTTTTTTTTTTCCCCATTATAGCGAATGACTTCCTGGACTTACCAGGTAAGTCGTCTGTCACTAAGGGGTTAAAGGGGGCTTCTCACCCCGTGAACGATGAACAGGACTCCAATGTACTGCACCATAATGTACTGGAGACCTTGCTATAATCCACGGGTTTAAACATCCCAGTTAACTCAATGGCAATCTGTTACGTGTCCCTTATGGTACAGTTGGCTCTAGAATTAGCCTTCAGCCTCAGTCCTGATCTTCTGTCCCAGACACCAAGTAAACTGTAAGTGGGAGGAATTAGAGTCCTTGTGGCTTCACACACCACCTCCCGAGTCTGTGGCTGGTACTGAAGAGGTTAGTCCATTACCCCACAGCTTCAGTCTGCTCCATGTAACCTCTTACCCAAAATGACTGGAACTGACAGGTCTCCAGCAGGTCTCCAAGGTACAGAATCTGTTTGATCGGCTGCTCCACTTGCTGAATGTGCACTTGCTAAGGAATTCTCCAGACAGAAGTTGTACATAATTTCCCTGGTCACACTGCACCAGGTAGAGGCCTTTATCTAGATTATCGGCAGTTTCAATGTCCAGACACCCTTTACCCAAGGCCCCCTTCCACACAAATGTCACCAAGGACCTTCTAGCATAACAGAGAGATCCCTGAAAACGTACACAGGGTGTGTGACCAATATTTAGTAATGTTACACAAACGGGTTTTAAGATGCAAAATAAGTCAGCAAGTGTTCACTTACTCATTAATCAAAAATAATATAAATTGCCCTATGCGCATCAAATATATATATAGAAATTAAAATTGCTGACAAAAATACCTATATCGCAAAAGAACAAGCGTTTATGTAATCTTGTAAATAGCTGTAAAACAGCAGCTTTGTTTGACAAACTAACAAAAACCTTACAGATTTGTACATTTTCACGCTTTTCTCTCATTTACTAAGCAGAACTTAGTTTAAAGGGATAGTATTACTTCAAAATTCCTATCCCTCATATTGTAGCCCTTAATAAACTGAGTTAAATGACACCAGCGGCATCTCTCAGACCTTTATGGTGTAAGAGATAGCCGCTTTCAAAGTTTCCTCTCCCTGCTGTCAGTGTTCTGCTTCCAGCAGGGGAATCTGGTCTGTGAATCAAGCGGAGACTCTTCAGCAGAGCCGATATCTCGTTATGGAAGGAAAAATTATTAATTGAAACAGTCTTCTACGTGTGCTTGGTTACCAATTACACGTAGAAGACTGTTTCAATGAATCATTTTTCCTTATATAACGAGATATCGGCTCTGTTTAAGAGCCTCCGCCTGTCCTGGGACCGGATTCCCCTGCTGGCAGCAGAACGCTGACAGCAGGGGAGAGGAAACTTTCAAAGCGGCTATCTCTTATACCATAAAGGTCTGAGAGATGCCGCTGGTGTCATTTAAAGGGATAGTAATACTTCGTTTTAACTTTATTTTATTTTGTAGGCATTAAAAAAACATGAAGAATGATATAAGTCTTATCTCTCAATCCTTTATGGTTTAAGAGATATTCACAAGCAAAGTATCCCCCCCCGTTCAGCCAGATCAGAAGGGAGATGCCCAGGTAGACTGCAGAGAGGGACAATCTTCAATTAAGATAAGGAAAAAAGCTGAAAAGCTTGTCAAGGGGGACAGGGCTTTCATTGTTCTCATAGGAAGAAGATTGTCCCCTGCTGTTATCTGTCTGGTCTATGGACTGCATTCCACATCTGAGAAGAGATGGATTACACTAGGTAAAAGGGGCGGGAGGGGAAACTTTGCTTGTGAATATCTCTCAAACCATAAAGGTCTGAGAGATAAGACTTATATCGTTCTTCATGTTTTTTTAATGCCTACAAAATAAAATAAAGTTAAAACGAAGTATTACTATCCCTTTAACTCTGTTTATTAAAGGGATAGTAATACTTCATTTTAACTTTATTTTATTTTGTAGGCATTAAAAAAACATGAAGAATGATATAAGTCTTATCTCTGAAACCTTTATGGTTTAAGAGATATTCACAAACAAAGTATCCCCCCCCTGTTCAACCAGATAAGAAGGGAGATGCCCAGGTAGACTGCAGAGAGGGACAATCTTCAATTAAGATAATGGAAAAAGCTGAAAAACTTTTCAAGGGGGGAAGGGCTTTCATTGTTTTCATACAAAGAAAATTGTCCCCTTCTGTTATCTGTACTGTCATACAACCAGACTCACATCTGAGAAGAGATGGCTTACACTAGGAAAAAGGGGCGGGGAGGGGAACTTTGCTTGTGAATATCTCATAAACCATAAAGGTTTGAGAGATAAGACTTATATCATTCTTCATGTTTTTTTAATGCCTACAAAATAAAATAAAGTTAAAACGAAGTGTTACTATCCCTTTAAGGGCTACAATATGAGGGATAGTAATTTTGAAGTAATACTACCCCTTTAATGGTAAATCTCAGCAAATGCAAACGAACTTCTTTAACAACTGTATTTTTATTTTTTTTTTGTTGCACGTCAGTGATGGATGAAACCAAAGCTGTATTAAAGGGACAGTACAACATCAATACAAGAATCTTTTAACCCACTGCCCGTGCTCTGAAAGCCTGTTCACTGTGCAGATCAGAGATTTGTACAGCTGGGTGATGTCAGCACCTTACACTGTACTCAAGGAAGCGTTTCCTCTCTCCAGCGAATCCACCATCATTAGGTCTTTATGGAGAGAGGAAAAGCTCCAGTGAGGCTCTAATATCACCTGGCTGTGCAGGTATCTGTAATTTGCACCTCAAACTGGCAGCGATTGGGTGAAATAGGATATATAGAATCTCTGCACCCATAGCTCAGGTATTGTATTGATCCTATATTGCCCCTCTATAGCATGCCCACTGACTGAATATCATCACAAGGGTTATAGAAAAATCAGTGTTTCTGTAATATCCATAGAACCTTCATCAGTATTCTAATATGTACAAAGCTGAATGTGGACACTGGGACTGCATATAGTTCTTGAATGAAATGTTTTACATTCATTTTGCAATAACCAAGTATTTTCATTATATTTATAGGTTAGCTGGACAATAAGAAGGGTGCGCTGTATGAGAGGTAATGCACATCCCATCTACTACTCACACAGCCTTCCTCCCCGTCTATCCACACCAATCAGCTTCCACACAGAGCACCTCCCTGTCTATCCGCACCCCAATCAGCTTCCACACAGACCACCTCCCTGTCTATCCACACCAATCGGCTTCCACGCAGAGCACCTCCCTGTCTATCCACACCAATCAGCTTCCACGCAGAGCACCTCCCTGTCTACACATACCAATACCCACAGAGTACCTCCTTCACCACACCCTCCAATCTGCAGTATTATTACAGTTTTGTCTGCATGTTAGGCCCAGGGGTGCCTGTTTGCTAAATATCCACCAATCACAAAAATACACACAATCTCTGTTGCCAATGTAAAATATACATCAGATAAGACCACAAAAGCCAAATACTATATAATACCAATTCATTACAGGCCCATATCTGAATAAACACCTTTTAATTCCAACCTAGTTGTCACGTCTGTGGGCTGAGATTGTCACAAACCAACTGCTTGGTCCCTACAAAGCCTGGGGGTGTTCTGAGCCTCACAGACAGCAGTAAGGGAAGAGCTAGTTCAGTGAAAAGGCCGTGTGCAGGGGGTGAGCAGTAATGCCCAGGTCACACTTCAGGAAGAAGGATACGTGAGACTGGTCAATCATACACTTGCAGAGAGTGAAGTCTGTGTGGGGGAGGTTGGTCAGGGCTTTGAGGAGGATCCAAGCAGTTACCTTAGTTTGGAAGGAGACAGGGTTAAACTGGTAGCTGCAGGAAAAAAAAAAAAAACAACACACGGTAATGTTATCAGTCACAGCTCAGTGGCTCCTGTTAACCACCAAATAAACATGTTGTTTGGTGGACTAGACAATAGTTGAACAGCTACTGGTGACAACTCCCACCATCCTCAGCCAACAACTTCTGGCCAGGAATCATGGAAATTGCAGACCCGCAACAGCTGTAGGTCCTACAATTGACTACCTCTATGTCAGGGCTTTGAAGATGATTAATTCAAAAAGTATTACAGTTCAAACTGTCAAAAGTGCTGAAGCTATTTTACCACATTCTAAGGAGAACTGTAGCAAGAGGCTTGTCACTCACACAAAACGCAATAAAAGGGAGAAATGTTCTTACCGACATTTCCTTTTCTCCTGTGTCCCTCCACAGTATCAAAATACATATGGGTTTAAGTCTCCTCCTTCCAGCTGTCTCAGGACCAATCACAAAAGCTCATAAGGAGTCCTGGCTACTTCCTCCGGTAGTCAACTTCTGTCAGAGCTAGAACACAAGAATAGACAGGTTAATGGGTCGGGAGTGCCGTGGAGGGACACAGGAGAAAAGGAAATGTCGGTAAGAAAATTTCTCCCTCTCTCCTGTGTTCCTCCACAGCATCAAAATATATATGGGATGTAACAAAGCCGTGCTCAGGTTGCAGATTTTTGTTTCCCGCTATGTGAATGTCAGAGAAGGCCGTCAGGTTCTTTTCTGCCCAGTTTAGGATTCTTCTTACCTTCAGATTTAGGGACCGACGACTCCTCGATTTTTTATGTATAAGACAGCAATCATGCTGTCCGATACCATCTTTACCGGCTTGTTTCTTATCCTTTCCTTTCATTTTCTTAGGCAGAGCCTTATTGCCCTTAATTCCAGAACAGTTATGTGAAGTCTGGCCTCCGTCGCTGACCAAGTTCCTTGTATTGGTGTGTTCCTCCAATATCCTCCCCATCTGGTAAGGCTGGCATCTGTTATTCTCTCCCAGGATAGGTCCTGCAGTGGGATTCCCTTCTGAAGGTTCTTCCTTCTTGTCCACCAGGATAAGCCCTTCTGGATCTTTACTGGGAGAGAAATTCTTTGTGATGTGTTTGTGGAGTTCTGTGTACGGAGGATGTCATTGTTCCCAAAATTTCCATGTACTCCTGGGATGTATGGATTGTCCCTCTTTTGAATGTCCTTATCCTTTTGGCTATGGTTTCTACTCTGTTTAAGGACAAGGATGCCTTGTTCTTGACAGTGTTCAGGATTATACCCAGGAAGATCAGTTTGCGTGCAGGCTGAAGCTGACTCTTTTCGCTGTTCACCATCCATCCTAAGTCCTGGAGATGATTCAAGGTCCTGCTTGTGTGATCTTGTGCTTGAAGGTAAGTATTCAATATTATTAGGCTGTCGTCCAGATAATGTATTATTGTAACACCTTGTTGCCTCAGGGGTTCCAGGGCTGATGATAGTATTTTTGAGAAAATTATGGGTGCTGACGAGTCCAAAAATGGCAGCACCCTGAATTGCCAGTGTTGTCCCTCGAAACAAAACCTGAGGAATCTCCTGTGGCTTTTTAAGATTGGTATGTGGTAGTAAGATTCCTGAAGGTCTATCATGGTTAGGAAAACAGATTGAGGCCTTGAATCACTGATGACACGGTTTCCATTTTGAAGCCTTGTTGTCTTAGATATGTATTCAGTAATTTCAGATCCAAAATGGCCCTGAAGCCTCCTGTTTTTTTTACTGAATACCGTCATGTTCTTCTGAACTCTACAGAAACAGGCTGAATTACCCTGCTTTGACTTCCCTTGAGAATAGCTTCTCTCAGCTTGCTTGCCTTTACCTGGTTTTCTGGGGTCTTTGAAGCTGAATACATTTTGAAGAGGTGACTGACTGAATTACAGCGGGCACCCTGCTTGAAGGGTCCGAATGACCCACTTGTCCTGGTTGGTCTTTGTTATCCATTGTTGGACAAACTGTTCCAGGCGAACCCCCTACTGGAACAGTTAGCAGGGTCCGCTGATTCTCAGCTAAATTCTTTTGTGAATTGAGCACTACGATTCCCCTCCTTTCTGAATGTTCCTCTTGAAAATTGGGCAGAAGATTGTTTTCTTTGCTCAAAGCCTCTTGATGACTGAAAATGTCTAGAGTCTCGAAAGGACTGGCGCCTGCCTCTGAATGATGTTCTGATGGGGGAGGATCTAGATCTTCTATCTTGCGGGAGAAAACTTTTTCCTCCTGTGACTTTCTTGATTTCTTATTTCTCTCCAAATAGAAGAGGTCCTTCAAATGGCAGCGATACCAACTTGGCTTTTGAAGATGGGTCTGCGTCCCAAGATCTGAGCCAGAGGGCTCTTCTGGACGTGACTGACAAGGCCGAAGATCTGGCTGTTAATCTAATAGTGTCCATAGAGGAATCGCATGAATATGCCACTGCTTCTTTAATTGCAATTACTTCTTTCATCAGCTTGGATCTTGATACTGAAGATTACATTTTTTGTTCCAACTCGGTTAACCAGATTTGAATTGTTCTTGAAATACAGGCCATTGCTGCTGCCGTCTTCATGTTTTCACCAAGCAGTGCATATTGTTTTTTCAGGGTGCATTCCATCTTTCTATCCATGGGATCCCTTAGAGATGAAACATGCTCCATGGGTACAGCTGTCCTCTTTGCTAATTGTGCGATTGATGCATCAATTTTTGGGGGTGAAATCCAGATATTAGTATCTTCTTCTTTGAAAGGCATTATCTAAGATACCTCGTTCTTTAGTTTCATCCACTTGTCCTAATGTTTTCCTCATGCTCTTGAGGAAGGGTTCAATCTTTTCAATATTAAAATGTGCCCTCTTCACCTTCCATAATCTCGCATTCCTCCTCTGTGTATCCAGATAGAATATCTTGTATACTATCTTCATCCATTTGATCCAATCTGGTGGAAGTACCTTCATGTGGATCATTCAGTCTCTGTCTTTTCTTGGGAGCTTGTAATGATGCAAAGTTCTCCTGTGTTGAAGACTTCATCCATGATAGGAAGTCTTGAAACTGGCTAGGTACATAAAACCTACAGCCTTCTTTAGGCATTCAGGGCATAACATACTAGTATCAGAAACAGGTATCTTGTTTTCACAACCTGCACAGAGGTTTTTTTCTTTTGGGATACTTTGTCCTCTTTATTCTCCATTTGTCCCTTTTCTTCAGAAGAGGGAGTTTTAGCAGGAGTAGACATAACTATTAAAAGTTAAGTTTTATAGTAGTTATCAAATAAAATAAAAAGACAATATCTCATGCAAAAAACATACTCAGATATCCAAGATCAGCTACTGTAATCCAGTCCAAGCCCCATTATATATAAAATTGGAGCCTAATTGGCTTGTGTTCCAAGGTGGAGCGCAGAGGCCCACCAGAAAGCACAGAAATGCATAAACAGACTCCTACCTTGTCTTTACTCTGTTTGCTTCTCAGAGCCCGATGCAGTCAGACCCAGGTAGAAACCGGAATGGTTCTGTGTCTCATAGCTGTCTTCATGGTCACTTCCCCCAGTCCGGTAGTGAAGCTACCGCAGCACATTTCCTGCTGGGCTGATGTCATTTCCTGTGCAGCGTTTCTCCTCTGACCGGCGTGAACGCAGAGTCATGGCATCAGGGACTTCCTCTGGCAAAGGGACAGCAATGAATGCGACCCAAACTCACTCTTCGCATGCAAACTTCCTCTGGCAGCTTGAATCGGTTGCGGAGGTAAGCTGGATCATTTTTCTATATGCAGCCAGTAAGACTTCCCGTGTCCTACTTCTGGCTGCCCGTAGGACAAAAAAAGACTACCGGAGGAAGTAGCCAGGACCCCTTATGAGCTTTTGTGATTGGTCCTACGACAAATGGAAGGAGGAGACTTAAACTCATATGTATTTTGATGCAGCGGAGGGACACAGGAGAAATAGCTGCCTGGGCACCAGTTCGAACTACCTCTAACAGTTAAAATGAAAAAGCATACAATGAAGCCCTGTTGAGGAAAGAGAAAGGCCAGAAAAAGGAAACTTCTGAAGATTTCTGGTTTCCCAAGTGTGGAAACTTGGAGTTAATTATGCCCTCATTTGATGAAGTGCGCTAGAAGGACAGCTCTGCATGTGCGTAACTGGAGATAAGAATACGGAAGGAGATAGCTGGGTGAGTGGACTAAGAAGGGAGCTGTCTATAAACACATATATACTCCAGACAGGGGCCAGTGGGACCCGACACATTGCCCTGTTACACAGCATAACAGACCAAGGCTAAGGAAACACTTCCTGGATATATCAGCATGTGAAACCCAATAAATGGACCCCTCTAAGGTGACTTCAGTGTATGAAAGCATAAAGACTAAAAATATAGTCCTATTAAAGCAGTTAAACAATTGTTAGGTGATAATTATCCACTTAGTTCATGAGTGGGCATCCTGAGACCCCCAAGCTCTTGTAGATTACAATCCCATCATCCCCAGCCAACAGCTGGAGGGTCTCGTGTGTCCAACCACTGTCCTACACTGTACATGCATTAGGTCCCATGAGACACATTTATGGGGACTTGACTTCTGGGTCCAAATGCTGATCAGATTCATCCAATGTGATGTATATGGACTGGACCTGGAACCCATACACCTTAAAATTACACTCTGTCTGAGCAGGGTGAATGCCAAACGTGCCCTTTTGTGCTTCATGAAGAAGCCATTTGGGGCTAAATGACTCCCTTAGGATCAGTTACAGTGGATATTGCCTGCATGAATTTTTTGCCATTCCCCTTTCAGCAGTCATTATCTCCCATTCACATGGCATCAGTGCAGACTCAAATGTGTTGTCATAAGTGGTTCACCAGGGCTGTGGGAGCCAGCAAACTTTTTTTCTTCCAGTCGCATCTATCATCGCAGGGTTTTATTAACAGGCTGGGAATATTTTTTCTCAAGTCACATTTAAGACTTGCCTTGGGAAGGGGCAATCTCTTATTACTAAACTGTAAGGAGTGAACTTGCTATTATACATGTATATTTTTGTACAATTTAATTAATAATGGGCAGCCAGGGTTAGCTAATTTTAATCATACAGTCCGTCTCGAATCGGTTTGTGTTAATATACAGAATAAAAGTTATGTTTTAAACTGGAAAAAATGTGCCAAGCATATACACTCTTTCCCAATATCTATGTCATGTAAGTGTCAATGGTGGCACCACAGTCAATGTAATTTGTACCCTTTAGCCAGGTTCAGTTCATGTTATAGGATCTGAATGACTGTATCAGATCAGACAGCCAGAGTATTCCTAACAGTGTGGTGATGCCTATTTTTTTTTTTTTTTTTACATTTTAAAGAGAAAATAATTATATGGCTTGTAATAACTTTTGAATGAAGAAGATGACTTTGCAGGAAGTCCTATAGTATGCTTTTTCATAATAAAGTGTTCTGATCCTAAAATGCAATCCATATAGAAAAATGCAAACACACAGTGACAGCACAGTGACAGACAAGGGTGAGATACGTACAGTTTCAGGACAGCTAGATTTGCTTCCAGATCATAAGCATTCTCCCTTGCTTGTGTCTCTACATAGCCTTCTAGAGTAGCCAGATTCTTTGGATTGTACCTAGTAAAGTAAATATGGACAATATTAGAGAGCGCAGCAGAGTTGGTGTGGATCCATACATTTCCAGCGGAACGACTGCACACACAGAGTTTGTTGTACTAGGATCAATGGAATAATTCTGCAGCACACTAACTGTGTCAAAGGGGAGAAATAAAAAACCCCACTAATTTCATTTGGGATTTTAACACATTGATTCCTAGGTCTCCACTACATTGGACTGGAGACATTACCATCATTCAGAAGAACTGGTTAATTGACAGATAATTTAGTTATCCCATATGGCAAAATCGTTTTCCTTCTTCATACATCATCTTCAGTATTGGGCATGTTCATGTATAGATTTACTCCTGTGTCATAATGTTATTATCACCAACAAATGTACAGCTCTATTACGTATGTTTATATTAATAATAAAAGAATGGCAACACATATACTGACTATATATATATATATATATATATATATATATATACATACATACACAACACACACGACTGATTTATATACATTTAGAATAACTGATCTGTACACAACCCAAGTAAAAGGGGACCAGTATAGATGCCCCCCTGTATCTATGACCCCTATTACAGCAGTACAAGTTCCCCAATCAGGACACACACCCATCCTATGTCCCGGAGTCCACACAGTCCGTCAGTATCCAGTCACTTACCGCTCTATACCTCTAAGCAATTCCCCCATATTCGCTCTCATTTGCTCAAATGAAGCCATGTTGCCTACAGAGGAAAAAGAAAGGGCGGAAACGGAAACACGTAAACTTCCTGTTTCTCAAGAGAGGGCACCCAGAACCACTTCCGCCCTAATTTACTGACGTTCCTATAGAAGGACGGCTCTGCGCATGCGTTGCTGTGCGGGTGGACCAGAATGTAGGCTATCTGTTCTATTAACTGCACCATCAAGTCCCGAATCACAATTTCCTGTCACACAGGCTTAGCAGCCCAGGCCCACCGCACCACGTATAAAACGGCCAAAGAGGGACGCTTATGGTTTAGGGGTGCTGCTGGGGGCGTGGCTAATGGGCAGGGAATGTTTAGGTTATTTCCTTGCCTCTTCACACTTATTGGTGTCACTGAATAAATGGTTTAAAGCAAGACCAATGTTTTATTTACACGGGCTAATTTATATATATATATATACTAGCAGTGTGGGACGGCGTTGCCCGTTATGTTATGACCGTTGGGCGCACGTGTGTGAAATGCAGACACACTGATAAACACAGACATATACAACACACAGGCAGACACATACCATACATCCCAAGTGTCCCTCTTTAGGAGGGACAGTCCCTCTTTGAGGGCCAAATCCCTCTGTCCCTCTTTCCCACCCTGTTGTCCCTCTTTTTAGGAGGTCAGACTGTGTGCAGGGCAGCTCCACCTATAGGCGACGTAGGCGCCGGCCTAGGGCGCACACGTACTGGGGGCGCAGGCATGCAGCGGAGAAGAGCTGCGCCCGCACACACACCACGCCGGGAACCACAACACAGTCAGGTCTGTGTCGCTACAGCGCTCCCTCATCTGGTCGGATCTTTAGTAATGCAGAGCGCGTTGGGAGTCATGATCTCCCGCCGCGCTCTGCATTACTGAAGAGAAGACTGCGCGGGAGCTACAGGTATGTGATGGGGGGCAAGTTGGAGCTGAGGGGGCATAGTGGAGCTGAGGGGGCAAGTTGAAGCGGATGTGGGGCAAAGTGGAGATGATGGGGGCAAGTTGGAGCTGTTAGAGGAAAGCTGGAGCTGAGGGGGCATAGTGGAGCTGGTGGGGGCAATTTGGAGCTGATGGGGGCAAAGTGGAGCGGATGAGGGTCAAAGTGGAGCTGAGGGGGGGCAAAGTGGAGCGGATGGGGGGCAAAGTGGAGCAGATGGGGGGCAAGTTGGAGCAGATGGGGGTATAGTGGAGCTGGTGGGGGCAAGTTGGAGCTGGTGGGGGCAAGTTGGAGCGGATGGGGGGCAAAGTGGAGCTGATGGGGGTAAGTTGTAGAGGATGGGGGTCAAAGTGGAGCTGATGGGGGCAAAGTGGAGCTGAGGGGCCAAAGTGGAGCTGGTGGGGGCACGTTAGAACAGATGGGGGCAAAGTGGAGCTAGTGGGGGCACGTTGGAGCGGATGGGGGGCAAAGTGGAGCTGATGGGGGCAAGTTGGAGTGGATGGGGGCAAAGTGGAGCTGATGGTGGCAAGTTGGAGCTGATGGTGGCAAAGTGGAGCTGGTGGGCCAAAGTGAAGCTGATAAGGGGCAAGTTGGAGCTGGTAGGGGGCATCTCTTACAGGCATCTCCAGACCAGGGGCAGACTGGCCCAGGGGGCAGAGAGAGGACAATCATGAAAAGAGGTGGGGTATAAGTAGGCAGGGTATAAAGGGGTGGGACACAAGGGGCGGAGCGAAATGGGCGGCAAAATTAGGTTTTGCCTAGGGTGGCAAAAATCCTTGCACCAGCCCTGACTGTGTGGTGTGTTTTACTTTGCTCTCCAGCAATAAAGCAATAAACTTCAGTATATGTGTTTATACATTAGTCTGTGCAAATAAAATACTTTGGTCTTGCACTAAATCATTTATTCAGTTACATAAATAGCCAGTAATAGGTCGTGAAATAACCTAAAAATTCTTACTAATGCCCTGCCCACCAGCCACGCCCCAACAATATCACCTAAAACTACAGTGTCCCTCTTTGGCCATGTGAAATGTTGGGAGGTATGCACATACACACAGTGAGCGGCAGAAACATGCAAAAGACACGCTCACACACAGACTCACTGGAGATGCACACATATGTAACAGATGTACACACACAGACACACTGAAGATGCACACATGGACACATATATGTAACAGAGATGGACACAAACACACATGCAACATATATGAGCAGAAACACATGCACTCATGAGTTGTGCACCCCTCTGGCAGTCAAAGGGTTAAGATATACAGAGGCATGTCAGAGTTAAATAGAAGTGGGAAGTGTGTTCATACCTGGGAACTTTGACTTGTGGAGTCCCTAGAGGGGACTGATGTGGAGAGACAAATGGGGCAATCTGGGTTAAAAAGGGGCGGGGCTTAACATAAATGTGGAAAAGTGCTAGTAATAGGCTGTGGAAGGGGGAGAAGTGGGAGGGAAATGCAAGTTTGCAGTGTGAGGGGTTTGAACACACTCCCTGAGGGCTAAAACTTGATACACAACCCTGTGGCAGTCAGTGAGTTAAGTGTGAATCTGATGGCTGTCTGTCCTGTGTCTTGCATGCCAAATGATGACAGTGAAGAAATAATTGAGCAATGAGGGCCTACCTTAAACCTTTGAGTGCCATTTTGTTCTTCTGGTGCTGCACTACAGGTCCTGCTGAGGCCACTGGGAGTCAGGGTGAGTGAGTGTGTGTGTGTCAGCCATATTTATTTCTGGCTTTGTGTGTGTTTGTCGCTGTGTGAGTGGGGCATTGTGTGTGGTGGTCTGTGTGTGTGAGTGGGGCATTGTGTGTGGTGGTCTGTGTGTGTGAGTTGGGCATGTGTGTGTGTTTGTGTGGTGCTGTGTGAGTGGGGCATGTGTGTGAGTTTGGTGCTGTATGAGTGAGGCATGTGTGTTTGTCTGTGGTGTAGGAGCAAGTGGCGGCCATATTGTTTTTTTCTGACTTTGATAGTGGTGGGCGGGCCAACTCCCTGCATGACTGAATCACCCAATAGGAATAGTAACTCCTGCTTTATGCCTCCCCTGGGTGTGTTTTGGCAGGCACAAAGTCTTCTTTTATATATATACTAGCAGTTTGGGACGGCGTTGCCCGTCATGTTATGCAGGAAATGTTTCTTTTTTTTTAAATAAATGTTATGATAGTGAATTATAGCGTAGGGTGTACGTGTCAGAAAGGTACACACAGTGATAGACAGAGACACATGCAACACACACATATACACACACATGCACTGACAACACAAACAGTGACACACAGCTGCAAATCAGAACATAAATACATACAGTGTGAGCAGTGTAAGTAACATACCTCCCAACATTTCATATGGCCAAAGAGGGACACTTGTGTTTTCGGTGGTGTTACTGGGGGCGTGGCTGGTGGTGTATTTTAGATAATTTTTAACCCTTTGAGTGCCAGGGGGTAAGCAATGCATTGCATCCCCTCTGGCATTGAAATGGTTAAGTTACTCTTTCTGTAAGTGAATGATTTAGAAGAAGATGAAAGTATTTTTTTTACACAGACTAATTTAACAGATATATACAGAAGTTTATTCCCACATTACTGTGGGTTTTATTGATGTGGAGCAATCTGATACACTGGTATATACACCACACAATGTGATCTCCTAAATAGAGGAGCAGAGGGATTTGGGTGTCAAACAGGGACTGTCCCTCCTGTACTGTATAGTGCCAGTCCTTATACACAGACACATGCAGACTGTATACTATACAGCAGAGGTTCTCAGCCCATGCCCTCAGTGGCCACTAACAGGCCAGGACTTAGGAATTTCACTGCTAGAACACAAGTGTGTTGATCAGAGGCTCAGTCATATTGATTAACTCACCTGTGCTCTTAAAAGGAAATTCTAAAATCCTGGCCTGTTAATAGCCACTGAGGGCACAGATTGAGAACCACTGCTATACAGTGCCAGACCATTGTAGAGAATTTTTAACCCTTTGAGTGCCAGGGGGTAAGCAATGCATTGCATCTCCTCTGGCACTGAAATGGTTAAGTTACTCTTTCTGTAAGTGAATGATTTAGAAGAAGATGAAAGTATTTTTTACACAGACTAATTTAACAGATATATACAGAAGTTTATACCCACATTACCGTGGGTTTTACTGATGTGGAGCAATCTGATACACTTGTACATTAGGCTGACCAGACCTCACCTTTAACCAGTGACACATATGAAAAATGCATACTGCAGGGCTGCTTTGATTTTGGTGCACTCCTGAAATATGCTTATTTCCTATGTGTCCCCGGTTAAAGGTGAGGTCTGGTCAGCCTACTGTATATACACCACACCGTGTGATCTCCTAAATAGAGGAGCAGAGGGATTTGGGTGTCAAACAGGGACTGTCCCTCCTATACTGTATAGTGCCAGTCCTTATACACAAACTGTATACTATACAATGCCAGACCATATATAAATAGTTTGTCATACATGCTATACAGTGAGCTATGTACAGCATGGAGATGATTGCAGGAACTGGCACCTCTACTTACAGACAGACTGACAAACAACCTGCTCTCTTTCTCTCTCTTTGTGCAATATATAAATACAGTCACATCCATGTCTCTGCCATTTACCAGCTCAGCTGAAGCCTTGCTCTGCACTGCCTGATCACCTCTCTGCCGTTGTTTCCACTTTCTCAGCAAGCCAGTATCCTCCTGCTGATTGTTTAGAAATCAGCTCACTTGTAGTAATTAGCAGAGCTGTGTAGGCTCAAAGACAGGGAATGAAGAAGCTGCATAATACAGATTGGACCATGGCCTTCCAGCTGTAGCTTGAACATTGTTCCCATCATCCTCAGCGTGCGTGTGTGTATATGTGTGTATGTGTCTGCTAGTGTGTGTGTGTGTGTGTGGGAGGGCATGTGCATGTGTCTGTGGTGTAGGAGTGTGTGGCAGCCATTTTTTTTTTCAGCCTTAGATAGTGGTGGGCGGGCTGGATAGTGGGGGCAGGCCAAAAATCACACTCCCACAGAATCACCCAATGGCAGCAGTAATCCTTTTTACTGCCGCCCCTGGGTGTGTTTTGCCAGGCACAAAGTCTTCTTTTATATATATAGATAAGATATATATATATATATATACAGACATTATTGTGCGTTTTATTGCTGTGGAGTGAAGTAGTACACCACATAGTCTGATCTCCTAAACGCAGGGACAACAGGGTGGGACAGGGATTTAATGTGATGCACTTATATACACAGCACACGGTCCAGTCTAAACACAGGGACACCAGGGTCATACACTTATATACACACCACACAGTCTGATCTCCTAAACACAGGGACACCAGGGTGATACACTTCTATACACACCACACAGTCTGATCTCCTAAACACAGGGACACCAGGGTGATACACTTCTATACACACCACACAGTCTGATCTCCTAAACACAGGGACACCAGGGTGATACACTTCTATACACACCACACAGTCTGATCTCCTAAACACAGGGACACCAGGGTGATACACTTCTATACACACCACACAGTCTGATCTCCTAAACACAGGGACACCAGGGTGATACACTTCTATACACACCACACAGTCTGATCTCCTAAACACAGGGACACCAGGGTGATACACTTCTATACACACCACACAGTCTGATCTCCTAAATACAGGGACACCAGGGTGATACACTTCTATACACACCACACAGTCTGATCTCCTAAACACAGGGACACCAGGGTGATATACTTCTATACACACCACACAGTCTGATCTCTTAAATACAGGCACACCAGGGTGATGCACTTATATGCACACCACACAGTCTGATTTCCTAAACACAGGGACACCAGGGTGATACACTTATATACACACCACACAGTCTGATTTCCTAAACACAGGCACACCAGGGTGATACACTTCTATACACACCACACAGTCTGATCTCCTAAACACAGGGACACCAGGGTGATACACTTCTATACACACCACACAGTCTGATCTCCTAAACACAGGGACACCAGAGTGATACACTTATATACACACCACACAGTCTGATTTCCTAAACACAGGCACACCAGGGTGATACACTTCTATACACACCACACAGTCTGATCTCCTAAACACAGGGACACCAGGGTGATACACTTCTATACACACCACACAGTCTGATTTCCTAAACACAGGGACACCAGGGTGATGCACTTATATGCACACCACGCAGTCTGATCTCCTAAATACAGGGAGACCAGGGTGGGAAAGAGGGATTTAATGTTATACACTTATATACACACACCACACAGTCTGATTTCCTAAACACAGAGACACCAGGGTGGGATAGAGGGATTTGGGTCTAAAAGAGGGACTGTCCCCCCTAAAGCGAGACACTTGGGAGGTATGTTCTGATGTCACACAATTAACCTTTTGGATGCTAGAGAGGTATCCAATGCAATTCGTTAGATACCTCTCTGGCAGTCAAAGGATTAAGGGTTGCCCTACACAGCCATGTAGAATGTTGGAGATGTAAATCTGGAGAACTTTATTATAAAATAATACAATGCATTAAATAGTGACATTTGAATAGTAAACCATGCATGTCCTCTATCTGTGGAGAAAGCGGTGCCAGGGTCACCTCTCCATGCTGTGCCTTAAGATGCCCTCTCCTCTCACATGTCCTGGTGACTGAGCATGATGTCATCAGAGCATTCACTTAATGGGGCGTGTGAGAGGAGAGGGCATCTTAAGGCACAGCATGAAGAGGTTGCTTCGGCACCGCTTTCTCCAGAAATGGAGGGTATGAATGGTTTGCTATTCAAATGTCACCATTTAATGCGAGGGGTATAGGGCAAATTGTATTATTTTATTTTAAAATCAAGTTCTCCAGATTTACTGCGTCTACGGTCCTCAGCGTTGCCTGTTTCTTTGTGCTTTTTCAAAAGAGCTTGGACAGTACATCTGGAAACCCCTGTCTGCCTTGAAATTTCTGCCAGGGAGAGACCTTGCTGATGCAGTATAACTACCTTGTTGCTGTGCTCAGTCTTGCCATAGTGTATGTCTTTTGTCATTAAACCGTATTCAGGAACCTCACTTGATAACGGAGTTTGGTTGTTACTCGCCAATTTTATTCCTCCTACACAGCTGTTTCAGTTTCAGTTAATGATTATTTTTCAACACACATATTAAATTATGATCATTAGCACCTGATTGGTATAAGTGGTTAATCATAAACCTGACTATATGCTTACAATATACCTGCCTGTGCAAGTGGACCTAGAACTGATGCTGTTTTGAAGGCAAAGGGAGGTCACACCAAATATTGATTAGATTTAGATTTTTCTTCTGTTCACTTACTTTGCATTTTGTTAATTGATAAACATAAACTATTAACATGTCTATTTTTTAAAGCATTTTTACTTTACACATTTTTTCACACCTGCCTAAGACATGCAGAGTATTGTATCTCTCTCTCGCTCTCTCTCTCTCTCTCTCTCTCTATATATATATATATATATATATAGATTATATAAAATGTATTTGGATAACTATCTAACTCCCCTCTGGTGGTATCAGCCCTTCATTTCAATGTTATAGTTAAGTATAGCATTTAAAGTGGAACTTTCATAAAAATTAAAGTGACTCCCCAATCATGAGTAACTTAGCGATACGCATATAAATTGTTTTATTATGATGAATAAGTCCGGCATTATTGAGAAATACAACTCATTCGGCAGGCATCAGCGGGCAACAAGACAGACATCTTGACAAAGGTGAGGGGAGTTCCTTGGTACCTTAAGGTACAGGAAGGGACTGACAGCGCAGGCACACAGAGCACCTACAGCAAGATCCCTGCCACTGCTGCCTGGCCAGCAAGTTGTATTTCTCAATAATGCCTGACTTATTAAGCATAATAAAAGTATCTATCTACATATCGCTATGTTAACCCCTTAATGACCAGCCGATCAGCGTGGTCAGTTAAGGACCACGGAGCATTTATTTATTTTTTGCTCCTTCCGGTTCCGGACTCCCCTAATGGCGTGCAGCCGTGGGGGTAGCACAGAATTCCATGTCGGTCATAGTACATCATGGGTCATTAACTCAGATCGACCCATGACGTACTATGACCGTCAAGGGTCGTTAAGGGGTTAATGATGATTTGGGGGTATTTTAATTTTAATGAAATTTCCCCTTTAATTTCCTAATCCGAGTCACTGCTGAGCATTACTGCATTTTTTTTTTGGTAACTGCCCATTCCCCTCCCATACGTCATAGATTATCCCAGCACCATTCACTCCCTTCGTTCATTGCAGGAGAGACACAGACAAGTGGTGTATAAAGTAGTAAAATATACTTTTGGTTTGTGTATTTTAACTAAGGGTTCTTGAGGGGGAAAAAAAACCCTCGACAGGTATTAAATGTTAACCCTTTGAGTGCCAGAGCGGTGTCCAATGTCCAAGGTTAAAGTGGATCTCTCACCACTTTACAAGTTATAGTTATTATGTAGAATACTTAGCGATTAATTACAGAACGTTATTATTTAAAAAAAACAAAAAAAAACCCCAAAACAAAACATGTTATTTGCGAGAAAATTACAGTTTAAAGTGTGCCCAGCAGCCTACTTCCGGGTAGGCTGCTCTTGCCACTCCGCCTCTGCTCCTGTCCCTCTATCCAGCGTCCTCCGATGATGGAGGTGTTCTGTTAGTAAGCTGGAGCGATCTCATTCGCAAAGATTGATATCTAGCCAATGAGATTGCTCCATCTAACAGAATGCCTCTGTCATTGGAGGACGCTGGATAGAGGGAGGGGAGCAGAGGCAGAGCGGCAAGAGCAGCCTACCCGGAAGTAGGCTGTTGGGCACACTTTACACTAGTGGTTCTCAGCCCATGCCCTCAGTGGCCACTAACAAGCCAGGACTTAGGAATTTACCTGCTAGAACACAAGTGTGTTGATCGGAGGCTCACTTGTATTGATTAACTCACCTGTGCTCTTAAAAGGAAATTCTAAAATACTGGCCTGTTAATAGCCACTAAGGGCACGGGTTGAAAACCACTGATTTAAACTGTAAATTTTCTTGCAAATAGCGTTTTTTTTTTTTTTTTTTTAAATAGTAACGTTTTATAATTATTCGCTAAGTATTCTACATAATAACCGTAACTTGTAAAGTGGTGAGAGATCCACTTTAATAACTTCCAGGCCTGTGCGGACCTCACGCCTCCCAGTGAAGCCGCAGGATGTTGTATAACCTGAGCTACCCAATCCTTGTCTGGCTGAGAGAGACACAGAGGGGGAGGAAGCCCAGCCCCAAATATCTTCTTCTACTTACAGACGAAAGAGGGAGAAGCGAAGGCCATATTCACCCCCTCGTTTTATTTATCACAGGGTAAGCAGCGCAACTCTTGTCTCCTATTCTTCCTCTTCCGTCCCCAGTAAAGTGAACACATTCTATTTGGCAGTGCAGGTTCACTTTAAATGGGACTTTTAACTCCGTGATGGACAGTGAGGTCTGTAAAGCACTGCAAAGCCCAAGTAGAACCTAAGGTGTAATTCACTAAGCAAAGAGGTGCGATTCCAGAGCAAACCAACTGTTACAGGTCTGTTAACCCCACCGAATATGCTAGCTATGTCTCCAATTAGTTGCTTTGCAAAGTCCAGTACCCCTCTCTTAGCAGTGAAGTGGTTAAATAGCCCCATTTGGGAAAAGGTTGTCTTCTGTTGTGTAGGGGTCTTGGTCCAGAATTACTCAGTTTCCTCTTAGTACATCTGCCTCTGTACAAGGAAGGAAATACACAACCATTTAGGTAGCCGGGGCCCACAGGTGATCTGTAGGTAAAGCTGAGTCAGGGCCACATGTGGGGGATATTCACTAAACTGAGACGCTCACCTTGCAGCTCATTTTGAAGCTTCAGCTGCCGAAGAGGAGGTGATTGAAAAGGATTTCTTTATATAGAAAAATTATCTGGGGAAATGGATTCAGTACACGTAAAAACCAGCATCACACACACATTGCCTCCACACAGATCGGGTCAGAGTATCCGTCCCACAAACCAAGGCCGGGTTCACACGAGCAGTGATATTACTGAGCAGGGTGCTGTGCCAATGAACCCTATGGTGCAGTTCACACGGGCAGTGATATTACTGAGCAGGGCGCTGTACCATTGAACCCTATGGTGCAGTTCACACGGGCAGTGATATTACTGAGCAGGACACGGTGCCATTGAACCCTATGGTGCAGTTCACACGGGCAGTGATAATACTGAGCAGGGCGCTGTGCCATTGAACCCTACTGTGCAGTTCACACGGCAGTGATATTACTGAGCAGGACACTGTGCCATTGAACCCTATGGTGCAGTTCACACGGGCAGTGATATTACTGAGCAGGACACTGTGCCATTGAATCCTATGGTGCAGTTCACACGGGCAGTGATATTACTGAGCAGGACACTGTGCCATTGAACTCTATGGGGCAGTTCACACGGCAGTGATATTACTGAGCAGGGCGCTGTGCCATTGAACCCTATGGTGAAGTTCACACGGGCAGTGATATTACTGAGCAGGACACTGTGCCATTGAATCCTATGGTGCAGTTCACACAGGCAGTGATATTACTGAGCAGGACACTGTGCCATTGAATCCTATGGTGCAGTTCACACGGCAGTGATATTACTGAGCAGGACACTGTGCCATTGAACCCAACCATATTACTGAGCAGGACACTGTGCCATTGAACCCTATGGTGCAGTTCACACGGGCAGTGATATTACTGAGCAGGACACTGTGCCATTGAACCCTATGGTGCAGTTCAGACGGGCAGTGATATTACTGAGCAGGACACTGTACCATTGAACCCTATGGTGCAGTTCACACGGCAGTGATATTACTGAGCAGGACACTGTGCCATTGAACCCAACCATTTTACTGAGCAGGACACTGTGCCATTGAACCCTATGGTGCAGTTCACACGGCAGTGATATTACTGAGCAGGGCGTTGTGCCATTGAACCCTATGGTGCAGTTCACACGGGCAGTGATATTACTGAGCAGGGCGCTGTGCCATTGAACCCTATGGTGCAGTTCACACGGGCAGTGATATTACTGAGCAGGGCGCTGTACCATTGAACCCTATGGTGCAGTTCACACAGGCAGTGATATTACTGAGCAGGACACTGTACCATTGAACCCTATGGTGCAGTTCACACGGCAGTGATATTACTGAGCAGGACACTGTGCCATTGAACCCTATGGTGCAGTTCACACGGGCAGTGATATTACTGAGCATGGCGCTGTGCCATTGAACCCTATGGTGCAGTTCACACGGCAGTGATATTACTGAGCAGGACGCTGTGCCAATGAACCCTATGGTGCAGTTCACACGGCAATGATATTACTGAACAGGGCACTGTGCCATTGAACCCTATGGTGCAGTTCACACGACAGTGATATTACTGAGCAGGACGCTGTGCCATTGAACCCTATGGTGCAGTTCACACGGCAGTGATATTACTGAGCAGGACACTGTACCATTGAACCCTATGGTGCAGTTCACGCGGCAGTGATATTACTGAGCATGGCGCTGTGCCATTGAACCCTATGGTGCAGTTCATACGCGTGATTATTCCATTTGGGGTAATTAGGGTATTTAGGGTCAGGTGCATCCAGCATTTGGGATAAAGAGGCTGATATACAAAGACAGGGAGCAATGTAAGCGAACAGTAGAGCACAAATTAAATATCCCCATTAACTTATTTGGGGTTTACCCCCACAATGAGAGAGACGTTGGAGACCCCATTGTACAATGATTATACATATCATTTAATTCACTGGAAGTGTCAGTGTTCAATGTCCCTCCAGTGCACTTGGTTCAGTCCGGATCTCCACTTGTGTTTTTAGGGGTCAGTTGGAGGCTGGTTTCAGGGCTGGGGTATATAGGGTACTGAAACTATGGGTAGCTGGGGCAATTATTGTCTGAGGGCACGGTACAGGAACCCATTAGTACCATCTACCTGACTCCGGTGAAATAAACAGATTTCATCAGATATTTCATTTATTATATCACAAAAACACATCACAATGGAACAGAGAATTCCTGATATGATTAAACCTGATTAACAGGACACATTATACAGTACAGAGAGGGGGAGTTCAGTGCGAGTTAATCCCTGTGGGTTAAATGCCTGGGAGCAAGTGACAGTTCCAGTGCACTGCTTCATAATGCATTGTGCGCCCCTCTGCTCCATGGCAGGATGCAGAGTAAAGCTAAAAAGAGCAGACATCCTGCCTGACAACAACACAACTGCTATTGGCACTATGACACCTGAGTACAGACCAGTTAGTATAGCCAGGAAGTTCTAAGTCTAAGTGAGGCCCTGATACACGCTATAGTGCACACAGACACACGCTATAGTGCACGTATTCAGACAGTCTAACTAGAATGAGCACTGGACAGAGCAGACAATGAGTAATGTGCACAAAGAAGATGTGAGCACCATGTCCTATCAACCCAAACTTTATTTATACCCCGAATCGTGCTCTGACACCACGAGCAGATTGGGAATTTTGGAGTGATCCAATTCAGGTATTTGAAAGGTCTACCTGTTATCAGTATCAGCTGAGAATCAATAGGATTATTGCAAATGAGTGTGTTTACCACAGAGGGAAAATCTATTGACAACCAACTGGTGTGACTGCAGGGAAGTCTTGACTGCTGCTACTTCATGGTGTTCCTTTAGTAATGCAGTAAAGTTGCAGCATGGAAGGACTAGATCAGAATTGAAATGCAGGAGAGAAGAGGGTTTAAAGGGATAGTAATGTGTCACAATAAAAGCAGCTCCAATTAATCTTCGTAGTATTTGGGCCATGGAGAGTGTTATTTCAGTTCTGTCAGAGTTGTAATACAAGAGTAATTGAATGACAAAGTATCCCCCTCCCGCCCCTTTTACTGATGTAACACTGCTCAGCTTAGAGCAGCAAGACTGTCCGGATGGACCACAGAGAGGGACAATCTTCAATTAAGATAAGGGAAAAAGCTGAAAAACCACTCAAGGGGGGCAGGGTTTTCATTGTTCTCACAGTAAGAAGATTGTCCCTTGCTGTGACCTGTCCGGTCAAGAGACCAGATTCTACATCTGAGGTGAGCAGTGTTACACTAGGTAAAAGGGACTGGAGGGGGATACTTTATCATTCAGTTACTCTTGTACTACAACTCTGACAGTATTGAAATAACAATCTCCATGGCCCAAATACTATGAAGATTAATCAGAGCTGCTTTTTTTTGTGAAACATTACTATCCCTTTAAGAACAAGGAGACTGTTCTATCACAAAATGACAGAGGTCTTCATCTACTATAACACGATAACTAACAGAATTACAGGAAACAGAGGCGTCTATTCCAGATGGAAAATCACTAGACACCAACTGTATCTCCTGTGTATTAACTCCTGCACATCGATCTGCCCTTCTCTCAGAAGCTGCACGTTCATCCAGATGAGGGTGCAATGCATTGCTCTTCAGTGAGCCTTGGATCAAAGGGTTAACCAAAAGATGTTATGGAGTTGCATTAACCACAAGAAAAAACAAAAGATGGGGTGCTCCAGTGATTTATCGCTGTCACATCTTGTCTGTCAACTGTCCAGTGAAGGGTTAAAGGCACTTGAAAGCTAGAAGGCAAGTTGCTCTTACAAGATAAAAGTATATTGTGACATTTACCGAAATACAAATAAAAAAAAAAAAAAAAAATCAATTAACCCTGTAAGGATCAGAGGTTGTCTGCAAAGAATTGCTTTGAACCACATCGTACACCCCTCTGGTCCTTAAAAGGTTAAAATGGCATGCCCTGATCAGTGCAGTGGGGGAAGCACTTTTGTCTTGCACACGTCACTTCCTGGTCAGCAGGTTACAGTACAGTGTGAGACACAGCAGGAAGTGAGGTGTGTGCAGGGTAACTGCTTCCCCCAGGACATGTAATAACATCTGTATTATAGAAACATATTGTATTTATCATTTACCTATAAAATCTGTGAATGTCACAATATACTTTATAGTAAAAGAACAAGTTGGACTTTAGGGTTTTAGGGCTCCAAAAGAAAATGGAGGTAATTGTGGATAATCGCAAATGCACTATAGGGTCAATTAACAATGCCCCAAATGCACTTGATTTAAATGAGGAATTTAACCCCTTAAAGGCTAGAAATGTCTCCCAGGCATTGTGAAGCAGTAAATTGGAAACCTCTCTAGCATTGAATGAGTTAAGAGCCCTAATTAAATCAGTAGGGGTTTTATTCGTCCCAGTTGCTGTCCAGTACATTCATCTATCTCCGAGTGCATAAAGAAATAAATCCACGTTTCTTTGCTGTTCCAGGTTTTGCCGACACTGCGAGTTTATCAGAGTCCATCAGCAGTCAGTCTGAGTATCCACTCCCTAGGGAGCCGAGTAAACACGCCCTGCAAACTGCTCCTCCCACTGCCACTGGGGCATGCTGGGAAATGTAGTCTTTAGCCTGTCCGGAATCAGTCTGTCCATTGTTACTGGATCCCAGGCAGGCGCTGTGGTTAGGGGTTTAGTGGTAGTTAGTGTTACAGGAGCAGGCGTTGGCAGAGTGGGGACCAGTGCCCACAGGTAGTGGTTTACTGACCAGGGTAGCACATGCAACAGCCTGGAGTGGTGAAATCCAGCTCACGTTTGGGGTCCTGTTCCTCTCCTTCCATGAGGGGGCTCGTGCCAGCCTCCCACTCACTCCTAAAGTCCTCAATTCGGGAGATGTAGAGGAGGCTGAGGATGATCCCCAGAAACTGGAAAAGAGAAGGAGTCAGCAGAGGGAAACAAAACCAAAGGACATGAGTAGTTATCACCCCCACCAGACAGTCACACACACATATATACACTAGATGAAAAGCCCGTGTATACAGGTCACAGTGCCACCCAGCAACGGCTGCGGTGCAGTCATGCACAGTAGAGACTGCCCGCTCTGTGGCTGATACGGGAGCAGGGCGCCCCGAATTCAGACCGTAGTCCTCTATGGTCTGAATTCGGAGCCCCGCTCCATTATCAGCCGTGGCGCGGAAAGTCTGTAGTGCACATGACTGCAGCGCACAGATGTCTACTGCGCATGATGGCTTCTGACAAACATATTTAGCTAATTATTATATAGGATATACATAGATACACAGACACACATATAAATACATATAGAAATCTCCTCCATACTGCCAGTACTGGAGATACAGGGGTGCATGATTTTGACAGGGGTGGTCAGGGTCCAAAGGCCCCTTGCCACGCATGTTAAAATCTCTGCAAGGAGTTTGACCTCCCTCAACTTCCTCCTTAACAAAAAGAAAACATGGACAACACATACATACATACATACACACACACACACTGTGAAACACAAATATACATACACACACATACATGTAGCCGCCTGGATCTTTTCTTTTGTGAGTCTCCTAGGGGCTGGGAAGGACTTACTAGGCTGTTTAGAACTGTGTGGTTGTGGTCAGGATGTGACAAGGACACTTGCTTTTCAAGGAACTGAATGAGCATGCTCACAACATGAAAAAGAGGCTTGGAATACAAGAAACTTACTGGGCAGATACAGAACATGAAAACAAGGCTGACACACACACACACACACACACACACACAATGCCCTCACCTGCATTGCAAACCAACCTGGCACTCAAATGGTTAAACCCTTATAGACTCTTAACTTGCAGGGAAGTAATATACAAGGGAGTGAGGGATGTCGGATGCCTATGTTACTCAAAGGGTTAACCCGTGGAGTACCAGAGGGGTATGCAAAACATTGCTTTCCAATCCCTTGAGAAACCCTCTGCCACTCCAAGGGTTAAAGAGATAATTATACTTCTATTAAAGTTTATCTCCAAGTCTTCTTTATATATTTTTACATGTAGCGCTATATTTAATTACTTACAGTGTTGTAGTTCAAACTCTATTCAAGCAGAAAGGATCCCCCTCCCGTCCCTCTCCCTGTGTCACTCCGTCTCTCAGTCTGGTTTGGATGGAGCGCAGCGAGGGACAATTCTCAAGGGGATCATTATACTTACTGAGTGAAGATTGTCCCTCACTGCATCCGTCTGGTACCCCGACCTGATTCCAAATCTAATGGGAGGGGCCAGAAGAGGCGGGAGGGGGATCTTTTCAGCTTGAATAGCTTTTGAACTACAACACTGTATGTAATTAAATATAGTGCTACATGTTAAAAATATATAAAGAAGACTCAGAGATAAACATAATAGAAGTATTACTATCCCTTTAAAACATTATATACTCTTGACTTTCTCCAGTGTGACCATGTTTTTTTTTTTTTTTTCCTTTTTTGATGAACAGTGGATGCCCAGGATCCCCGGTCTTTCCTCAACTCACAGACACCCAGCATGCCCTCTCCATGGCTGATACCCCTGCCAGCCCCTAGGCTCAGTCCTGCTCCCTAAGAATCAACAGCGGCTTCTTCCTCCTGCACTGGATCCGGACATTGAGAGGCACATTGTGGGGAGAAGAGTGTCTCCTTTGTACAGGGGACAGTAATGTGGGGAGAAGAGTGTCTCCTCTGTACAGGGGACAGTAATGTGGGGAGAAGAGTGTCTCCTCTGTACAGGGGACAGTAATGTGGGGAGAAGAGTGTCTCCTCTGTACAGGGGACAGTAATGTGGGGAGAAGAGTGTCTCCTCTGTACAGGGGACAGTAACGTGGGGAGAAGGGTGTCTCCTCTGTACCGGGGACAGTAACGTGGGGAGAAGAGTGTCTCCTCTGTACAGGGGACAGTAACGTGGGGAGAAGAGTGTCTCCTCTGTACAGGGGACAGTAATGTGGGGAGAAGAGTGTCTCCTCTGTACCGGGTACAGTAATGTGGGGAGAAGAGTGTCTCCTCTGTACCGGGGACAGTAACGTGGGGAGAAGAGTGTCTCCTCTGTACAGGGGACAGTAATGTGGGGAGAAGAGTGTCTCCTCTGTACAGGGGACAGTAATGTGGGGAGAAGAGTGTCTCCTCTGTACAGGGGACAGTAATGTGGGGAGAAGAGTGTCTCCTCTGTACCGGGGACAGTAACGTGGGGAGAAGAGTGTCTCCTCTGTACAGGGGACAGTAACGTGGGGAGAAGAGTGTCTCCTCTGTACAGGGGACAGTAACGTGGGGAGAAGAGTGTCTCCTCTGTACAGGGGACAGTAATGTGGGGAGAAGAGTGTCTCCTCTGTACAGGGGACAGTAACGTGGGGAGAAGAGTGTCTCCTCTGTACCGGGGACAGTAACGTGGGGAGAAGAGTGTCTCCTCTGTACCGGGGACAGTAACGTGGGGAGAAGAGTGTCTCCTCTGTACAGGGGACAGTAATGTGGGGAGAAGAGTGTCTCCTCTGTACAGGGGACAGTAATGTGGGGAGAAGAGTGTCTCCTCTGTACAGGGGACAGTAATGTGGGGAGAAGAGTGTCTCCTCTGTACCGGGGACAGTAACGTGGGGAGAAGAGTGTCTCCTCTGTACAGGGGACAGTAACGTGGGGAGAAGAGTGTCTCCTCTGTACAGGGGACAGTAACGTGGGGAGAAGAGTGTCTCCTCTGTACAGGGGACAGTAATGTGGGGAGAAGAGTGTCTCCTCTGTACAGGGGACAGTAACGTGGGGAGAAGAGTGTCTCCTCTGTACCGGGGACAGTAACGTGGGGAGAAGAGTGTCTCCTCTGTACAGGGGACAGTAATGTGGGGAGAAGAGTGTCTCCTCTGTACAGGGGACAGTAATGTGGGGAGAAGAGTGTCTCCTCTGTACAGGGGACAGTAATGTGGGGGAGAAGAGTGTCTCCTCTGTACAGGGGACAGTAACGTGGGGAGAAGAGTGTCTCCTCTGTACAGGGGACAGTAAGGTGTGGAGAAGAGTGTCTCCTCTGTACAGGGGACAGTAACGTGGAGAGAAGAGTGTCTCCTCTGTACAGGGGACAGTAACGTGGAGAGAAGAGTGTCTCCTCTGTACAGGGGACAGTAATGTGGGGAGAAGAGTGTCTCCGCTGTACCAGGAACAGTAACGTGGGGAGAAGAGTGTCTCCTCTGTACCGGGGACAGTAATGTGGGGAGAAGAGTGTCTCATCTGTACAGGGGACAGTAATGTGGGGAGAAGAGTGTCTCCTCTGTACTGGGGACAGTAACGTGGGGAGAAGAGTGTCTCCTCTGTACAGGGGACAGTAACGTGGGGAGAAGAGTGTCTCCTCTGTACCTGGGACAGTAACGTGGGGAGAAGAGTGTCTCCTCTGTACCGGGGACAGTAACGTGGGGAGAAGAGTGTCTCCTCTGTACCGGGAACAGTAACGTGGGGAGAAGAGTGTCTCCTCTGTACCGGGAACAGTAATGTGGGGAGAAGAGTGTCTCCTCTGTACAGGGACAGTAACGTGGGGAGAAGAGTGTCTCCTCTGTACAGGGGACAGTAATGTGGGGAGAAGAGTGTCTCCTCTGTACAGGGACAGTAATGTGGGGAGAAGAGTGTCTCCTTTGTACAGGGGACAGTAACGTGGGGAGAAGAGTGTCTCCTCTGTACAGGGGACAGTAATGTGGGGAGAAGAGTGTCTCCTCTGTACAGGGGACAGTAACGTGGGGAGAAGAGTGTCTCCTCTGTACAGGGGACAGTAACGTGGGGAGAAGAGTGTCTCCTCTGTACAGGGGACAGTAACGTGGGGAGAAGAGTGTCTCCTCTGTACAGGGGACAGTAATGTGGGGAGAAGAGTGTCTCCTCTGTACAGGGGACAGTAATGTGGGGAGAAGAGTGTCTCCTCTGTACAGGGGACAGTAACGTGGGGAGAAGAGTGTCTCCTCTGTACAGGGGACAGTAACGTGGGGAGAAGAGTGTCTCCTCTGTACAGGGGACAGTAATGTGGGGAGAAGAGTGTCTCCTCTGTACCAGGGACAGTAATGTGGGGAGAAGAGTGTCTCCTCTGTACTGGGAACAGTAATGTGGGGAGAAGAGTGTCTCCTCTGTACAGGGGACGGTAACGTGGGGAGAAGAGTGTCTCCTCTGTACCAGGGACAGTAATGTGGGGAGAAGAGTGTCTCCTCTGTACAGGGGACAATAATGTGGGGCGCTGAATCTACATTATTTATGTCATTGGGACAACTTCTTTATCCTTTAACATCACCGTATTTAACCCTCTGAGTGCCAGAGAGATAACTAATGCATTGCATCATAGCGCACTGGATGCCTTTCCAGCAATCAAAGGGTTAACTCAGACATGACACAAGACTGTATACTGCATGGCACTCTATGGGTTAACGTGCTGGTATAAGTCTCTCTCACATAATCTCCTTTTATTTTCTGCTTTCCACTTCTACATGACAAACACACAGAGGTATAATACTGCAATTCTGCCCCAAAGTAAAGAAAATAGCAAATATCACTGATTTAACGGTTTCAGGACCAGACGGGAGACGGCAACATGTTGTGAAGCGATGTCCTCTGGTCTTTAGAGGGCTACGTTTGGCTTCTAATGCTCTGAATACTGCAGATATTCACTGTAATACCAGATTGTGACCTACACAGCACTGCAAACAGGGTGGATAAAAATCGATGATTTAAAAAAAAAAAAAAAAAAAAAAAAATCGGATCTTTTTTATTTAAATCTGATTTTTTTGATTTAAATCAAATTTATTTTAATGAGATGCTTTTGGAGGAAAAATATATCAAAATATAGTTTGCTGTTTAAGATACATTATAGTTTAAAGGTTATTCAGCAAGAAATAGAGCTTAGTTATGTACCGGAGGCTGTATGGTCATGCAATTATATTTTTGGTAAACATATTCAATTAATCCAAGTTATCCAAGCTGAGATAACATGCACTTTCTTCCACAGTAAAAATTGTATAAAATAAACAAAGTTCAGGAAAAGACCTTAATCCCATTTAGGGTGACCACATTTCCGTTCATGTGGGACATGTGGTCACCCTACATGCCTACCGCATAATTTACCAATATCAGTGAAAACCACACACCCATATTAAGAAATGTGTGCGTAATAACACACACACATATTCCATTCAAAGAATACTGCACAGCAGAATCTGCACGTTACCTCACTGGAGCAGCGCTATATCCGGCGCTCCTGCCCCCGCCCCTCCTATTCTCACAAGCTCAGTAACAGTTGCGCGCGACTCTACCTCCTCCTCTGGCTACTGCTAAAGCCTTTTTGGCTGAGGGACAGAGTGAGTGAGTGACTGTTTGTGCTGCTGTGTGGGTGGCTTGGCTTCATTCCGGGACACTTCATTGTCCCGGTGACAGATGACCCAGGATGCGGGACATAGGCTTCAAATAAGGGACAGTCCCGGACATTCCGGGACCCGTGGTCACCCTAATCCCATTGGGGTACCGGGCTCTCAGTGTGAGGACGGAGGGGTAAACGTGAAAGTGAAACCTGTTCAGTAGATTACAGTCCTTGGGCTCTCTGTGCACAATCACTGGAGGAAGTTCGTTATTCCCTCCCTTGAAGGCAAAATGGCAGCATGCCGTAAAAGAGACCCAGTTTGGGAATATTTTAATGACGTTCCTCTACCTATGGGTAAGGCAGGTATGCATGCAAAATGCACTTCCAAATATGAGTGATTAATCTATTAAACTAAAATCAGTTCTGATATTGCGGTTTTACTAATATTCTAAATATGACTTCTTCGCCTGGTTGCAAATATTGATGGTTTTAACTACCAGTAAGAATGAGTTTTTGCATTTAAAAAGCATGATTTAAATCGAGTCTTACTGACAAGTGATTTAAATCATGATTTAAATCGAGTCTTACTGACTAGTGATTTAAATCATGATTTAAAGCGAATCTTACTGACTAGTGATTTAAATCATGATTTAAATCGACTTGATTTAAATCAAACCCATCTGCAGAGGTCCTACACTAATCCCACGGTGGACACAGCCCACACTTCTACATTCAGAACCTACAGATCCGGGGGACCTGAAAGAGCCAGAACCTCCACACACGGGGGGTGGTTATCACTGTGTGTGTATGTCTCTTACATGTGTGTGCGCGTGCCTGGCGGTTGCCTGTTTGTGAGCATGTCTGTTGCACACTTGTACATCTCTGTTACATGTGTGTGTACATGTGTGCATCTCCGGTGTGTCTGTGCATGTCTTTTGCATGTCTCTGCTGATAACTGTGTGTATGTGTCTGCCTGTGTGTTGCATATATCTGTGTTTATCAGTGTGTCTACATTTCACACAAGTACTCCCAATGGTCATAACACGAAGAGCAATACACACTGCTAGTATATCTATATCTATACATATACTAGCAATGTGGGACGGCGTTGCCCGTCATATTATTTACACAGAGAGACACTGTGTGAAACCGAAATATGCAGTGTTACAGACATGCACTTAAAGAGACAGAGCGTGTCACACAGTGTGAAACGCATACATACAGTGAGACACACACATACATGGACATATGTCACATATGTAGACAGTGTGTGACAGACGCGGTGGTGATGTAGATATGCTGATAAGAGTTGTAAAAAATGTTTTAATTGCAGCTCTTCAGCTTGATGAATAAGGCCTTGTATCCTTACAGTTGAAGTGAGTGTGCTGTGTTACTTGATGAATAAGGCCCTGTATCCTTACAGCTGAAGTGAGTGTGCTGTGTTACTTAGAGAATAAGGCTCTGTATCCTTACAGTTGAAGTGAGTGTGCTGTGTTAGTTGATGAATAAGGCCCTGTATCCTTACAGTTGAAGGGAGTGTGCTGTGTTACTTGATGAATAAGGCCCTGTATCCTTACAGTTGAAGTGAGTGTGCTGTGTTACTTGATGAATAAGGCCCTGTATCCTTACAGTTGAAGTGAGTGTGCTGTGTTACTTGATGAATAAGGCCCTGTATCCTTACAGTTGAAGTGAGTGAGCTGTGTTACTTGATGAAGGCCCTGTATCCTTACAGTTGAAGTGAGTGTGCTGTGTTACTTGATGAATAAGGCCCTGTATCCTTATAGTTGAAGTGACTGAGCTGTGTTACTTGGTGAATAAGGCCCTGTATCCTTACAGTTGAAGTGAGTGTGCTGTGTTACTTGATGCATAAGGCCCTGTATCTTTACAGTTGAAGTGAGTGTGCTGTGTTACTTGGTGAACAAGGCCCTGTACCCTTACAGTTGAAGTGAGTGTGCTGTGTTAGTTGATGAATAAGGCCCTGTATCCTTACAGTTGAGGGGAGTGTGCTGTGTTACTTGATGAATAAGGCCATGTATCCTTACAGTTGAAGTGAGTGTGCTGTGTTACTTGATGAATAAGGCCCTGTATCTTTAAAGTTGAAGTTAGTGAGCTGTGTTACATGATGAATAAGACCCTGTATCATTATAGTTGATGTGAGTGTGCTGTGTTACTTGGTGAATAAGTCCCTGTATTCTTACAGTTGAAGTGAGTGTGCTGTGTTACTTGGTGAATAAGTCCCTGTATCCTTACAGTTGAAGTGTGTGTGCTGTGTTACTTCATGAATAAGGCCCTGTATCCTTACAGGTGAAGTGAATGTGCTGTGTTTCTTCATGAATAAGGCCCTGTATCCTTACAGGTGAAGTGAGTGTGCTGTGTTACTTGATGGGTACTGGTTCGCTCCCCAAGCCATCCGGCTGCCTCAGTGCTATAGCGTTCTACGTACAGGGTAATGGTTCGCTCCTCAAGCCATCCGGCTGCCTCAGTGATATAGCGTTCCACGTACAGGGTACTGGTTCGCTCCCCAAGCCATCCGGCTGCCTCAGAGCTATAGCATTCTACGTACAGGGTACTGGTTCACTCCCCAAGCCATCCGGCTGTCTCTGTGCTATAGCATTCTACGTACAGGGTACTGGTTCACTCCCCAAGCCATCCGGCTGTCTCAGTGCTATAGCATTCTACGTACAGGGTACTGGTTCACTCCCCAAGCCATCCGGCTGTCTCTGTGCTATAGCATTCTACGTACAGGGTACTGGTTCACTCCCCAAGCCATCCGGCTGCCTCAGTGCTATAGCATTCTACGTACAGGGTACTGGTTCACTCCCCAAGCCATCTGGCTGTCTCAGTGCTATAGCGTTCCACAAACAGGGTACTGGTTCGCTCTCAAAGCCATCCGGCTGCCTCAGTGCTATAGCGTTCCACGTACAGGGTACTGGTTCACTCTCCAAGCCATCCGGCTGTCTCAGTGCTATAGCGTTCCACAAACAGGGTACTGGTTCGCTCTCAAAGCCATCCGGCTGTCTCAGAGCTATAGCGTTCACGTACAGGGTACTGGTTCGCTCTCCAAGCCATCCGGCTGCCTCAGTGCTATAGCGTTCTACGTACAGGGTACTGGTTCGCTCCCCAAGCCATCCGGCTGTCTCAGAGCTATAGCGTTCACGTACAGGGTACTGGTTCGCTCTCCAAGCCATCCGGCTGCCTCAGTGCTATAGCGTTCTACGTACAGGGTACTGGTTCGCTCCCCAAGCCATCCGGCTGTCTCAGAGCTATAGCGTTCACGTACAGGGTACTGGTTCGCTCTTCAAGCCATCCGGCTGCCTCAGTGATATAGCGTTCCACGTACAGGGTACTGGTTCGCTCTCCAAGCCATCCGGCTGCCTCAGAGCTATAGCGTTCCACGTACAGGGTACTGGTTCGCTCTCCAAGCCATCCGGCTGCCTCAGTGCTATAACGTTCCACGTACAGGGTACTGGTTCGCTCTCCAAGCCATCTGGCTGCCTCAGTGTCATAGTGTTCCACGTACAGGGTACTGGTTCGCTCCCCAAGTCATCCGGCTGTCTCAGTGCTATAGCTTTCCACGTATTGGGTACTGGTTCGCTCCTCAAGCCACTCGGCTGCCTCAGTATACATTGCGTTCCACGTACTGGGTACTGGTTCGCTCCATGCACACCTGATTGCTCTATAGTCATATGGCGTTCCATCTGTGAAGAGCATTACTGAGCTCCACACCCTTCTCTATCTCTGCTGCTGGCGGCTTACTTACTGACTCAGCCACTTTACCTTCATAGTGACTGTTTTTCCACCAGTCAGTCACTTTAGTGTGTGGTTGATCTTATCTCCTATCTATCTGCCTTGCCCGGTATATAGTAAGGCCGGTAGAACCTGTCCTGTTTCCTTGGGTTGCCTTACCCGGTATTGGCAAGGCCGGTAGAGCCTGTGTAGTCACCTATCAAATTGGTTGCCTTGCCCGGTATATGGTAAGGCCGGTAGAACCTGTCCTGTTGCCTTACCTGGTATTGGCAAGGCCGGTAGAGCCTCACCTCACCAGTTCCGATTCCCTGGCTGCCTTGCCCGGTATATTGGCAGGGCCGGTAGAGCCAATATTACTCTTATTTGCATTGTATTCCTGTCTAATAAAGATATATGTGAGTACATGTATATTACCCTACGGGGCTGCATTAAGTTTTCAATAAAGTTGAGTTTTTACCTAACTCTGCGTCTGAGAGTCTTAACAAACCGTGACATATAGTTTATAATAGCGGCAAAACAATTACTTTTTTTTACAATTCTTTTTATAATTATGACATCATACCTTGTCGAATAATGCAAAATTTAGTTTTTATGATGAACCATGGAAAAGCAGTATTTGTTGTGAAATAACTTTATCTAGTTTTCCATAGAGAACTAGAAAGTTACCAATGGAAATCATGTCTAAACAGAGGACAAGCAAAACTGGTGAAAATATGTCTGTCCAGCAAGGTACAGTAAATTCCCCAAGACCCTGGCACTGAAATGGTTAATGAGACTGCAGGATCCATAGTCTCAAACAAAACAGAGCTGTGATTCTTGTAGTGGAGACATGAAGTAGATCTCTGGTAACATTACAGGACTCAGTGAGTGAAATGGCGCTGTGACATCACAGTGTCCATACTGATGCAGGCTTGGAGAATGTGACTATAAGGCAGTGTGTCAACTGTCAATAATCATTTAGTTTACCCAATTGGTGGAGAGCAATGGCTTGTCTAGTGACTGCAAAGTTGTGGTGGATATACATCATTTTATTTCTGGTCTCAAAATCAGCACCTGGAGACTTCAGACCTGTACCTGAACAGATTCGGTTGAACCCTGTGGTGGAGGAGATTCCAGCAGCTTCTGATGAAAATGAGATTATGCGGGATTACATTGTACTGTTCAGTGTGCTAATTGCACTTTTCGTGTTATTAGCTATTTTGTATTTTGTATTTTTTAAATATTGCTATAAGCCCAGTGCCATAGATGAAAGCCAGACGGATCTTTCTTATGTAGCTTTACCAGCCTTTTTTGTCAGCGGGCCCCAGGTAGAGGAATATGTAGAGAAGGAAGTCTCTGTAAAGGTTGGAACTCAGACGGGTTCATACACAGAGCAGAAACCATCCTCTGTAGATATTGATACCCAGATTGAATCAGAGGCTCCAGACATCGATATCCCGGATGCTACTTACAAAGGGCAGGAACCGGCACCGACAAATACGGTGATTGAAATATGTAAAGAGCAGAAAGAAATCCATACAGAAGACATGGTGATCAAGAATAGTAAAAAAATGGAAAGAGGAAGAACATTATTGAAAATGGAAAGGGCAAAATGGGCACAGAAAATTGAAAGAGGAAGAACATTATTGAAAATGGAAAGAGAAAGAAGAGCACAGAAAATTGAAAGAGGAAGAACGTTATTGAAAATTGAAAGAGAAAGAAGAGCACAGAAAATTGAAAGAGGAAGAACGTTACTGAAAAATGAAAGAGAAAGAACGTTACTGAAAATTGAAAAAGGAAGAACGTTACTGACAATGGAAAGAGAGAGAACGGCACAAAAAATTGAAAGAGGAAGAACGTTACTGAAAATGGAAAGAGAGAGAACGGCACAGAAAATTGAAAGAGGAAGAACGTTACTGAGAATTGAAAGACGAAAAACGTTACTGAAAATTGAAAGAGGAAGAGCGTTACTGAAAATGGAAACAGCAAAAAGATAAGCACTTTTAAGAACGTTTGTAAATAACAACAACCAAATAAACAATAACATCGAATGAGAAATGCTTTTCGCAGTTATTTTTATGTGTAGAGGGGTTTTTATGGTCCTGACTTAACCCTTTGGATGCTAGCGGCTTCTCGAACACTTTTTGAAGCAATGTGTTGGAGGAGCATCTAGCACCAGGACAGGCAGAATGTGGCCCTCCAGCTGCTGAGGTCTATAGTTTTGCCCATTGCATATAGCCTATAGCATATTGTGTTTTGCCCACTGAGTATAGAGATGTTCTTATTGCATATAGAAACATACAATTTGACGGCAGATAAGAACCATTCGGCCCATCTAGTCCGTCCATTTTCCTACTGTAAAAACCTCAAACCTTTTTTGTTCTTTGGTCTTTTCTTAAGTTAAAGACAGCCTTATGCCTATCTCCCATGCATGCTTAAATTCTGTCACTATATTAACTTCTACCACTTCTGCTGGTAGGCTATTCCACTTATCTACTACCCTCTCAGTGAAGTGAAACTTTCTTATATTACATCTAAACCTGTGTCCCTCTAGTTTTAGACTATGTCCTAACATTTTTACTCCTTTGAAATATATTTTTATCCTGCACTTTGTTGAATCCCTTCATGTATTTCAATGTGTCTATCATATCCCCTCTCTCTCTCCTCTCCTCCAATCTATACATGTTCAGATCCTTTAGTCTATCCTGTGTCTTTTCCTGTAAACCAGTCACCATTTTAGTAGTCCTTCTCTGAATTCTCTCTAGAGTATCTATATCCGTCTGCAGATGGGGTCTCCTGTACTGTACACAATACTCTAGGTCTCCAGTACTGTACACAATACTCTAGGTCTCCGGTACTGTACACAATACTCTAGGTCTCCAGTACAGTACACAATACTCTATAGTATCTATATCCTTCTGGAGATGGGGTCTCCTGTACTGTACACAATACTCTAGATTTCCAGTACTGTACACAATACTCTAGGTCTCTGGTACTGTATACAGTAGTCTAGGTCTCCAGTACTGTACACAGTACTCTAGGTCTCCAGTACTGTACACAATACTCTAGGTCTCCAGTACTGTACACAATACTCTAGGTCTCCAGTACTGTACACAATACTCTAGGTCTCCGGTACTGTACACAATACTCTAGGTCTCCAGTACTGTACACAATACTCTAGGTCTCCAGTACTGTATACAATAGTCTAGGTCTCCAGTACTGTACACAATACTCTAGGTGAGGTCTAACCAGATATCTGTAGAGTGGCATGACCACTTCCATTTTTCTGCTACTAATGCCCCTAGTTATACAACCCATCACCCTGCTTGCATTCCCCACCGCTTTATTACATTGCCTGCCTACCTTTAAGTCATTAGAGATAATTACTACAGCGTCTTACGTATAGCATCTTGCGAATTGCTTATTGCGTTTGGTGTATAGTGTTTGGCGTAATGCGTTTGGCATATACTGTTTGATGAATTGCGTATAAGTTTTGGTGTATTGCATATAGCATTTTTGCAAATGGCGTATAGTATTTGGCATATTTTGTGAATTGTGAATTTATTTTGGCAATTGGGTGTAGCACATTGCTTTTGGTGAATTGCGTATGTATCGTTTGGCGAATTGCATTTGGAATATACTGTTTGAATTGCATTTAGCTTTTGGCGTATTGCGTTTGGCGAATAACATAGAGTTTGGATTATAGCATTTGGTGAATTAATTATAGTGTTTGCCATATACCGTTGGATAAACTGAGCATAGCTTTTAGTGTATTGCATATATAGTCTGGTGAATGGGGTATAGTGTTTGGCCTGTAGCGTTTGGCAAATTGAGTGGCGTACTGTGTGTGGTGAATTGCATATTGCGCTTCATTCAAAATGATGCATTCTGAATAGAAAAAGGTGCGGCAAAACTTACTTATCTATATATATTAAAGAGAAAGGCTCATAACATAATTTATGTCTCCACAGGAGACACACAAACCCAGGGGCGGCAATAAGGAGTGGTTACTGCTCCCACTGGGTGACTCAATAGGGGCGTGATTTTCACACCAATTGCAGTGGCCGAAGGCCACTGCTATTGGTGTGAAAATCATGCAGGGAGTTGGCCCGCCCACACTATGCAGCCCGCCCACCACTATCAAAGTCAGAAAAAAACAAAATGGCTGCCACTTGCTCCTACACCACAGACAAACACACAATGCCCCACTGACACAGCACCAAACACACACACATGCCCCACTCACACAGCACCAAACACACACACACACACATGCCCCACTCACACAGCACCAGACACAAACACACACATTCCCCACTCACACAGCACCAGACACACTCACACACATGCCCCACTCACACACACACCACCACACACACAAAAGCCAGAAAGAAATATGGCTGACATACAGTCACTCACCCTGACTCCCAGTGGCCTCAGCAGGACCTGTACTACAGCCACTGAAGAACAAAATGGCACTCAAAGGGTTAAGGTAGGTCCTCATTGCTCAATTATTTCTTCAATGTCATCATTTGCCAAACAACACAGAGGACAGGCAGCAATCAGGTCCCACAAGGTTGTGTATCAAGTTTTACCCCTCAGGGAGTCTGTTCAAACCCCTCACACTGTAAACTTGCATTTCCCTCCCACACCTCCTCCTTGCCCAGCCTATTACTAACACTTTTTCACATTTCTCTTAAGCCCCGTCCCCTACTTGTGATTAAGCCCCACCCACTTTTAACCCAAACTGCCCCATTGCTTTCTCCACATCAGCACCACGTGAGGGACTCCACAAGTAAAAGTTCCCAGGTATTACACACACATGCCCCACTCACGTAGCACCAAACACACACACAGAGCAAGAAAGAAATATGGCTGACACACAGTCACTCACCCTGACTCCCAGTGGCCTCAGCAGGACCTGTACTACAGCCACTGAAGGGAAGCTACAGCACCAGGGGAACAAAATGGCACTCGAAGGGTTAAGGTAGGCCCTCATTGCTGAATTATTTCTTCACTGTCATCATTTGCCATGCAAGACACAGGACAGACAGCCATCAGGTACACACTTAACCCACTGACTGCCACAGGGTTGTGTATCAAGTTTTACCCCTCAGGGAAAGTGTTCAAACCCCTCACACTGTAAACTTGCATTTCCCTCCCACTTCTCCTCCTTCCCCAGCCTATTACTAACACTTTTTCCACATTTATGTTAAGCCCCGCCCCCTACTCGCAATTAAGCCCTACCCACTTTTAACCCAGATTTCCCCATTTGTCTCTCCACATCAGCACCACGACTCCCCTCCAGGGACTCCACAAGTCAATGTTCCCAGGTATGAATACACTTCCCACTACTATTTAACTCTGACATGCCTCTCTATACATTAACCCCTTTGAGTACCAGAGGGGTGCACAACTCATGCGCGCATGTGTTTCTGCGCATATATGTTGCGTGTGTGTGTGTGTGTACATCTCCGGTGTGTCTGTGCATGTCTTTTGCATGTCTCTGCCGCTCACTGTGTGTATGTGTCTGCCTGTGTGTTGCATATGTCTGTGTTTATCACTGTGCCTACACTTCACACACGTGCGCCCAACAGTCATAACATGACGGCCAATGCCATCCCACATAGTGTATAAGCGCCCAACATGTGTCACTTAACCCTTTCACTGCCAGAGGACTATACAACTCATTACACAGCAATGTGTTGCGTATCTCTCTCACACTCAGAGTTAAAGTGCTTCACTCCAACCAACTGCTACACTAGGTGTGTATAATGCAGTAACCCTACAGCCCTGTATTTCATGTCTGCTTCACTGTCTATGTATAGTCATTTCTCCCCCTCACCCATTACTTTACTTTAACACTTCACTGTCCTTCTTCTCCTCAATCTCTCATCTCTTCCTCCCTTGTCATCCCCATTACCCTACACCCTTGCCATTCATCCATAGTCCCAATCTTGCCATTTTGCTCCCACATCACTATTACATTATCTATCACTGCATTTGTCACTTAACCCTCTGTCTGCCAACCTATTTCTACACATGTAGTGCAGTATCCACTGCTGTAATCTAAATTATTCCTTTACTCACAAACATCTTCTCACTGTGACCTTCATCAAGTACATAGCACACTCACTTCAACTGTAAGGATACAGGGCCGTATTCATCAAGTAACACAGCACACTCACTTCAACTGTAAGGATACAGGGCCTTATTCATCAAGTAACACAGCACACTCACTTCAACTGTAATGATACAGGGCCTTATTCATCAAGTAACACAGCACACTCACTTCAACTGTAAGGATACAGGGCCTTATTCACCAAGTAACACAGCACACTCACTTCACCTGTAAGGATACAGGGCCTTATTCACCAAGTAACACAGCACACTCACTTCACCTGTAAGGATACAGGGCCTTATTCATCAAGTAACACAGCACACTCACTTCAACTGTAAGGATACAGAGCCTTATTCACCAAGTAACACAGCACACTCACTTCACCTGTAAGGATAAAGGGCCTTATTCATCAAGTAACACAACACACTCACTTCAGCTGTAGGGATACAGGGTCTTATTCACCAAGTAACACAGCACACTCACTTCAACTGTAAGGATACAGGGCCTTATTCTCCAAACAGAGCACACTCACTTCAACTGTAAGGATACAGGGCCTTATTCTCCAAGTAACACAACACACTCACTTCAACTGTAGGGATACAGGGCCTTATTCATCAAGCTGAAGAGCTGCAATGAAAACATTTTTTAC
Source organism: Rhinophrynus dorsalis (assembly GCA_037306005.1). Taxonomy (NCBI): domain Eukaryota; kingdom Metazoa; phylum Chordata; class Amphibia; order Anura; family Rhinophrynidae; genus Rhinophrynus; species Rhinophrynus dorsalis. Next base: position 69,060 of record JBBDGT010000077.1, read on the forward strand.
AACTCTTATCAGCATATCTACATCACCACTGCGTCTGTCACACACTGTCTACATATGTGACATACGTCCATGTATGTGTGTGTCTCTCTGTATGTATGCATTTCACAGTGACACGCTCTGTCTCTTTAAGTGCGTGTCTGTAACACTGCATATTTCTGTTTCACACAATGTCTCTATGTGTAAATAATATGACGGGCAACGCAGTCCCACATTGCTAGTATATATATATATATATATATATATATATATATATATATATATATATATATATATATATATATATACACACAGACACAAAAAATTACATATATATTTGCACACACACAAACCAGATGACAACATCACAGGCACACAGTTATCGCACACAAATACTCTAGATGACAATCACACATAGTTATGATACACACACACACACAATCTAGAGAATAATTATTACACACACTTGATTTCATTATCACACACACATACTGTAAATGATAATTATAAATACAGTTATCTCTCTCACACACACCTGGGGTAAGAGGATTCCCAATAGAATGCCGGCCATGATCGCATAATTATCCATGAACCAGATCAGCACCGCATCTGTACAGCCTCGAACATAGATAAACTTCAGTGCATCCAGGCGCTGTGAGACAGACAGACAGCATGTCAGAGGGACATAGCATGTTAGTGCGAGAGAGAGAGAGAGAGAGACAGCATCTCATAGAGACATAGCATGTTAGAGAGAGAGAGAGAGAGACAGCATCTAATAGAGACATAGCATGTTAGAGAGAGAGAGAGACAGAGCATGTTAGAGAGAGAGATAGAGAGAGAGAGAGAGAGACAGCATGTCAGAGAGACCTAGCATGTTAGACAGTGAGAGAGACATGTCACAGACCTGCACACACAGACAGCATGTCAGAGACAGAGAGACAGCATGTTATAAATACAGAAAGACAGACAACATGTCAGAGAGAGAACATATGTACACTTACATCAAGTTTCATGGCCTGATATCCACACATCGTGTTTATTACATCGGTCTGTAAGGCAGAGAGACAGACTCACATACAACATTCTGATCCTGGCACGAGGGACTCTCTGCCAATGCACAAGACGGCTGGGCTGAGGCGCCATCAAGTCATAAACAAATTAAATCTCATTGCACTTAATAATTCACTAGGTTTCTTTTTCCCAGAATATAAATGTAAATGATGGGCTGGAGAGAGTCTTGGGGTAAAGTTACTTCCAGTGTTTGTATATCATCCCTGTAAGGGCAGATGTCTCTATTCATATTGAGTTAAGTTAGCCCCTCCCCTGCCCAGCCCCTCCCCTGAGGAGCCGCAGGACTCACCTTATTGCGGATACAGCAGGTGTAGGGGACTCCACAGGCCAGAGGTCCGGGGGCAGAGCATTCATGGTACATATTCTGCTCCCAGTCCATGTATCCTCCTCCTCCACAGCATTTAAACTGAAGGTAATGGGAGGAGATTCAGATTAGTAACAATCCTGCAGGACGACTTACCAGCTCCAGACATTTCACACTAAACTGACAAAAAAAGAGAAGCATCTCCCTGCTAACACTGAGATCTGAACCCCAGACAGACTGTGTAAGATATCTCCTCTTTATCACACCTTAGTACATCTCCCCTGTAGTCTATAACTAAAGATCTCTCATATAATAACATAGGAACTGGAGAGTTTATCTCACTGGAGAAGTTATCTCCTCTTTATCACACCTTAGTACATCTCCCCTGTAGTCTATAACTAAAGATCTCCCATAGAATAATATAGGAACTGGAGAGTTTATCACACTGGAGAAGTTATCTCCTCTTTATCACACCTTAGTACATCTCCCCTGTAGTCTATAACTAAAGATCTCTCATATAATAACATAAGAACTGGAGAGTTTATCTCACTGGAGAAGTTCTCTCCTCTTTATCACGCCTTAGTACATCTCCCCTGTAGTCTATAACTAAAGATCTCCCATAGAATAACATAGGAACTGGTGAGTTTATCTCACTGGAGAAGTTATCTCCTATTTATCACACATTAGTACATCTCCCCTGTAGTCTATAACTTGATATCTCCCATAGAATAACATAGGGACTGGAGAGTTTATCTCACTGGAGAAGTTATCTCCTCTTTATCACACCTTAGTACATCTCTCCCCTAGTCTATAACTAAATCTCTCCCATAGAATAACATAGGAACTGGAGAGTTTATCTCACTGGAGAAGTTATCTCCTATTTATCACACATTAGTACATCTCCCCTGTAGTCTATAACTAAATCTCTCCCATAGAATAACATAGGGACTGGAGAGTTTATCTCACTGGAGAAGTTATCTCCTCTTTATCACACCTTAGTACATCTCTCCCCTAGTCTATAACTAAATCTCTCCCATAGAATAACATAGGAACTGGAGAGTTTATCTCACTGGAGAAGTTATCTCCTCTTTATCACACCTTAGTACATCTCCCCTGTAGTCTATAACTAAATCTCTCCCATAGAATAACATAGGCACTGGAGAGTTTATCTCACTGGAGAAGTTATCTCCTCTTTATCACACCTTAGTACATCTCCCCTGTAGTCTATAACTAAAGATCTCTCATATAATAACATAAGAACTGGAGAGTTTATCTCACTGGAGAAGTTATCTCCTCTTTATCACACCTTAGAACATCTCCCCTGTAGTCTATAACTAAAGATCTCTCATATAATAACATAGGAACTGGAGAGTTTATCTCACTGGAGAAGTTATCTCCTCTTTATCACACCATAGTACATCTCCCCTGTAGTCTATAACTAAATCTCTCCCATAGAATAACATAGGAACTGTAGAGTTTATCTCACTGGAGAAGTTCTCTCCTCTTTATCACACATTAGTACATCTCCCCTGTAGTCTATAACTAAATCTCTCCCATATAATAACATAGGAACTGGAGTGTTTATCTCACTGGAGAAGTTATCTCCTCTTTATCACACCTTAGTACATCTCCCCTGTAGTCTATAACTAAATCTCTCCCATAGAATAACATAGGAACTGGAGAGTTTATCTCACTGGAGAAGTTATCTCCTCTTTATCACACCTTAGTACATCTCCCCTGTAGTCTATAACTAAATCTCTCCCATAGAATAACATAGGAACTGGAGAGTTTATCTCACTGGAGAAGTTATCTCCTCTTTATCACACCTTAGTACATCTCCCCTGTAGTCTATAACTAAATCTCTCCCATAGAATAACATAGGCACTGGAGAGTTTATCTCACTGGAGAAGTTATCTCCTCTTTATCACACCTTAGTACATCTCCCCTGTAGTCTATAACTAAAGATCTCTCATATAATAACATAAGAACTGGAGAGTTTATCTCACTGGAGAAGTTATCTCCTCTTTATCACACCTTAGTACATCTCCCCTGTAGTCTATAACTAAAGATCTCTCATATAATAACATAGGAACTGGAGAGTTTATCTCACTGGAGAAGTTATCTCCTCTTTATCACTCCTTAGTACATCTCCCCTGTAGTCTATAACTAAATCTCTCCCATAGAATAACATAGGAACTGTAGAGTTTATCTCACTGGAGAAGTTCTCTCCTCTTTATCACACATTAGTACATCTCCCCTGTAGTCTATAACTAAATCTCTCCCATATAATAACATAGGAACTGGAGTGTTTATCTCACTGGAGAAGTTATCTCCTCTTTATCACACCTTAGTACATCTCCCCTGTAGTCTATAACTAAATCTCTCCCATAGAATAACATAGGAACTGGAGAGTTTATCTCACTGGAGAAGTTATCTCCTCTTTATCACACCTTAGTACATCTCCCCTGTAGTCTATAACTAAAGATCTCCCATAGAATAACATAGGAACTGGAGAGTTTATCACACTGGAGAAGTTAATCTCCTCTTTATCACACCTTAGTACATCTCCCCCTGTAGTCTATAACTAAATCTCTCACATAGAATAACATAGGGATTGGAGAGTTTATCTCACTGGAGAAGTTATCTCCTCTTTATCACACCTTAGTACATCTCCCCTGTAGTCTATAACTAAATCTCTCCCATAGAATAACATAGGAACTGGAGAAGTTATCTCCTCTTTATCACACCTTAGTACATCTCCCCTGTAGTCTATAACTAAATCTCTCCCATAGAATAACATAGGAACTGGAGAGTTTATCTCACTGGAGAAGTTATCTCCTCTTTATCACACCATAGTACATCTCACCCTGTAGTCTATAACTAAATCTCTCCCATAGAATAACATAGGAACTGGAGAGTTTATCACACTAGAGAAGTTATCTCCTCTTTATCACACCTTAGTACATCTCCCCTGTAGTCTATAATTAAGGCTCTCCCATAGAATAACAGAGGAACTGGAGAGTTTATCTCACTGGAGAAGTTATCTCCTCTTTATCACACCTTAGTACATCTCCCCTGTAGACTATAATTAAGGTTCTCCCATAGAATAACAGAGGAACGGGATAGTTTCTCCTCTTTATCACACGCATTAGTACATCACCACTGCTTTCTCCACCACTATGTTACCCACACATATGAGTTCACCTGTTTCTGGGTGAAATCCAGGATGTTTTTGAAATCCAGATCATCGTAGTAATTCTTTATTCCCTGACGGATGTTCAGATTCAGGAAATCCAGGGTCTGATGGGGGAGAGAGGAGTCAGTGCATTGTGCAAAGGGCGACTCCATGGAACACATCAGCTTAAAGGTAAATACACGTGTGGGGGGTGGGGTCATGCAGTCTGATGTACTGGGGAGAAGTTCTGGGGGCAACCAAACTGCACTGTACTGAACACATAGGATTACAACAAATTCCATAAATGTAAATGGGGCATGTAACTATACAGGGTAAAGGTGTGCGTCACTGACAGTACGAGGTAAAGGTGTCAGTCACTGACAGTACAGTACGAGGTAAAGGTGTCAGTCACTGACTGTATGGGGTAAAGGTGGCAGTTACTGAGTTTAGGGGGTAAAGGTGTCAGTCACTGACTGTACAGGGTAAAGATGTCACTCAATGACTGTACGAGGTAAAGGTGTCAGTCACTGAGTTGAGGGGGGGTAAAGGTGTCAGTCACTGACTGTACGAGGTAGAGGTGTCAGTCGCTAACTGTACAAGGTAAAGGTGTCAGTCGCTGACTGTACAAGGTAAAGGTGTCAGTCGCTGACTGTACAAGGTAAAGGTGTCAGTCACTGACTGTACGAGGTAAAGGTGTCAGTCACTGACTGTACGAGGTAAAGGTGTCAGTCACTGACTGTACGAGGTAAAGGTGTCAGTCACTGACTGTACAAGGTAAAGGTGTCAGTCACTGACTGTACAAGGTAAAGGTGTCAGTCGCTGACTATACGAGGTAAAGGTGTCAGTCACTGACTGTATGAGGTAAAGGTGTCAGTCACTGACTGTACGGGGTAAAGGTGTCAGTCACTGACTGTACAAGGTAAAGGTGTCAGTCACTAACTGTACGAGGTAGAGGTGTCAGTCACTGACTGTACGAGGTAAAGGTGTCAGTCGCTGACTGTACGGGGTAAAGGTGTCAGTCGCTGACTGTACGAGGTAAAGGTGTCAGTCGCTGACTGTACGAGGTCGAGGTGTCAGTCGCTGACTGTACAAGGTAAAGGTGTCAGTCACTGACTGTACGAGGTAAAGGTGTCAGTCACTGACTGTACGAGGTAAAGGTGTCAGTCGCTGACTGTACGAGGTAAAGGTGTCAGTCGCTGACTGTACGGGGTAAAGGTGTCAGTCACTAACTGTACGAGGTAGAGGTGTCAGTCACTGACTGTACAAGGTAAAGGTGTCAGTCACTGACTGTACAAGGTAAAGGTGTCAGTCGCTGACTGTACGGGGTAAAGGTGTCAGTCGCTGAATGTACGAGGTAAAGGTGTCAGTCACTGACTGTATGGGGTAAAGGTGTCAGTCACTGACTGTATGGGGTAAAAGTGTCAGTCACTGAGTGTAGGGGGTGAGATCCCACGTGAGGCAGTATACGGGGGGGGGGGTTAGTTATAAGAACTCACTTTGTTCCGGAAGATCAGGGCGATGATTCCCCCAGACAGTTCGAGTATCAGACAAGCCCCCAGGGTGTATAGAAACTGCAGAGATAGAGGAGATCAGTGTGTATCAAACCTCTACTTCCCTTCTCCTTAACATGTCCTCCCCCAGATCCTCATTCCTCACCTCTCCCCCAACCCCCAGATCCTCATTCCTCACCTCTCCCCCCAGATCCTCATTCCTCACCTCTCCCCCAACCCCCAGATCCTCATTCCTCACCTCTCCCCCCAGATCCTCATTCCTCACCTCTCCCCCCAAGATCCTCATTCATCACCTCTCCCCCAAGATCCTCATTTATCACCTCTTTCCCCAAGATCCTCATTCCTCACCTCTCCCCCAAGATCCTCATTCATCACCTCTCCCCCAAGATCCTCATTCATCACCTCTCCCCCCAGATCCTCATTCCTCACCTCTCCCCCCAGATCCTCATTCCTCACCTCTCCCCCAGATCCTCATTCCTCACCTCTCCCCCAAGATCCTCATTCATCACCTCTCCCCCCAGATCCTCATTCCTCACCTCTCCCCCAAGATCCTCATTCCTCACCTCTCCCCCCAGAGCCTCATTCCTCACCTCTCCCCCAACCCCAAGATCCTCATTCCTCACCTCTCCCCCCAGATCCTCATTCCTCACCTCTCCCCCCAAGATCCTCATTCATCACCTCTCCCCCAAGATCCTCGTTTATCACCTCTTTCCCCAAGATCCTCATTCCTCACCTCTCCCCCAAGATCCTCATTCATCACCTCTCCCCCAAGATCCTCATTCATCACCTCTCCCCCCAGATCCTCATTCATCACCTCTCCCCCCAGATCCTCATTCATCACCTCTCCCCCCAACCCCCAGATCCTCCCTCCTCACCTCTCCCCCAAGATCCTCATTCCTCACCTCTCCCCCAACCCCCCAGATCCTCATTCCTCATCTCTCCCCCAACCCCCCAGATCCTCATTCCTCACCTCTCCCCCCAAGATCCTCATTCCTCACCTCTCCCCCCAGATCCTCATTCCTCACCTCTCCCCCAACCCTCCAGATCCTCATTCCTCACCTCTCCCCCCAGATCCTCATTCCTCACCTCTCCCCCAGATCCTCATTCCTCACCTCTCCCCCAGATCCTCATTCCTCACCTCTATCCCAACCCCCCAGATCCTCATTCCTCACCTCTCCCCCAACCCCCAGATCCTCATTCCTCACCTCTCCCCCCAGATCCTCATTCCTCACCTCTCCCCCAACCCCCCACATCCTCATTCCTCACCTCTCCCCCCAGATCCTCATTCCTCACCTCTCCCCCAAACCCCAGATCCTCATTCCTCACCTCTCCCCCAAGATCCTCATTCATCACCTCTCCCCCAACCCCCAGATCCTCATTCCTCACCTCTCCCCCCAGATCCTCATTCCTCACCTCTCCCCCAACCCCCAGATCCTCATTCCTCACCTCTCCCCCAAGATCCTCATTCCTCACCTCTCCCCCAATATCCTCATTCATCACCTCTCCCCCAAGATCCTCATTCCTCACCTCTCCCCCCAGATTCTCATTCATCACCTCTCCCCCAACCCCCAGATCCTCATTCCTCACCTCTCCCCCAAGATCCTCATTCCTCACCTCTCCCCCAACCCCCCAGATCCTCATTCCTCACCTCTCCCCCAACCCCCCAGATCCTCATTCCTCATCTCTCCCCCCAGATCCTCATTCCTCACCTCTCCCCCAAGATCCTCATTCCTCACCTCTCCCCCAACCCCCCAGATCCTCATTCCTCACCTCTCCCCCAACCCCCAGATCCTCATTCCTCACCTCTCCCCCAACCCCCAGATCCTCATTCCTCACTTCTCCCCCAACCCCCCAGATCCTCATTCCTCACTTCTCCCTCCAGATCCTCATTCCTCACCTCTCCCCCAGATCCTCATTCCTCACCTGTCCCCCAACCCCAAGATCCTCATTCGTCACCTCTCCCCCAAGATCCTCATTCCTCACCTCTCCCCCCAGATCCTCATTCCTCACCTCTCCCCCCAGATCCTCATTCCTCACCTCTCCCCCAACCCCCCAGATCCTCATTCCTCACCTCTCCCCCCAGATCCTCATTCCTCACCTCTCCCCCAACCCCCCAGATCCTCATTCCTCACCTCTCCCCCAACCCCCCAGATCCTCATTCCTCACCTCTCCCCCAACCCCAAGATCCTCATTCCTCACCTCTCCCCCAACCCCCCAGATCCTCATTCCTCACCTCTCCCCACAGATCCTCATTCCTCACCTCTCCCCCCAGATCCTCATTCCTCACCTCTCCCCCAAGATCCTCATTCCTCACCTCTCCCCCCAGATCCTCATTCCTCACCTCTCCCCCAACCCCAAGATCCTCATTCCTCACCTCTCCCCCCAGATCCTCATTCCTCACCTCTCCCCCCAAGATCCTCATTCATCACCTCTCCCCCAAGATCCTCATTTATCACCTCTTTCCCCAAGATCCTCATTCCTCACCTCTCCCCCAAGATCCTCATTCATCACCTCTCCCCCAAGATCCTCATTCATCACCTCTCCCCCCAGATCCTCATTCATCACCTCTCCCCCCAGATCCTCATTCATCACCTCTCCCCCCAGATCCTCATTCCTCACCTCTCCCCCCAACCCCCAGATCCTCATTCCTCACCTCTCCCCCAAGATCCTCATTCCTCACCTCTCCCCCAACCCCCCAGATCCTCATCCCTCATCTCTCCCCCAACCCCCCAGATCCTCATTCCTCACCTCTCCCCCCAAGATCCTCATTCCTCACCTCTCCCCCCAGATCCTCATTCCTCACCTCTCCCCCAACCCCCCAGATCCTCATTCCTCACCTCTCCCCCCAGATCCTCATTCCTCACCTCTCCCCCAGATCCTCATTCCTCACCTCTCCCCCAGATCCTCATTCCTCACCTCTATCCCAACCCCCCAGATCCTCATTCCTCACCTCTCCCCCAACCCCCAGATCCTCATTCCTCACCTCTCCCCCCAGATCCTCATTCCTCACCTCTCCCCCAACCCCCCACATCCTCATTCCTCACCTCTCCCCCCAGATCCTCATTCCTCACCTCTCCCCCAACCCCCAGATCCTCATTCCTCACCTCTCCCCCAAGATCCTCATTCATCACCTCTCCCCCAACCCCCAGATCCTCATTCCTCACCTCTCCCCCCAGATCCTCATTCCTCACCTCTCCCCCAACCCCCAGATCCTCATTCCTCACCTCTCCCCCAAGATCCTCATTCCTCACCTCTCCCCCAATATCCTCATTCATCACCTCTCCCCCAAGATCCTCATTCCTCACCTCTCCCCCCAGATTCTCATTCATCACCTCTCCCCCAACCCCCAGATCCTCATTCCTCACCTCTCCCCCAAGATCCTCATTCCTCACCTCTCCCCCAACCCCCCAGATCCTCATTCCTCACCTCTCCCCCAACCCCCAGATCCTCATTCCTCATCTCTCCCCCAGATCCTCATTCCTCACCTCTCCCCCAAGATCCTCATTCCTCACCTCTCCCCCAACCCCCCAGATCCTCATTCCTCACCTCTCCCCCAACCCCCAGATCCTCATTCCTCACTTCTCCCCCAACCCCCCAGATCCTCATTCCTCACTTCTCCCTCCAGATCCTCATTCCTCACCTCTCCCCCAGATCCTCATTCCTCACCTGTCCCCCAACCCCAAGATCCTCATTCGTCACCTCTCCCCCAAGATCCTCATTCCTCACCTCTCCCCCCAGATCCTCATTCCTCACCTCTCCCCCAAGATCCTCATTCCTCACCTCTCCCCCAAGATCCTCATTCCCCACCTCTCCCCCAACCCCCAGATCCTCATTCCTCACCTCTCCCCCAAGATCCTCATTCCTCACCTCTCCCCCCAAGATCCTCATTCCTCACCTCTCCCCCAACCCCCAGATCCTCATTCCTCACCTCTCCCCCAAGATCCTCATTCCTCACCTCTCCCCTCAGATCCTCATTCCTCACCTCTCCCCCCAGATCCTCATTCCTCACCTCTCCCCCCAGATCCTCATTCCTCACATCTCCCCCCAGATCCTCATTCCTCACCTCTCATTCCTCAACTCTCCCCCCAGATCCTCATTCCTCACCTCTCCCCCAACCCCCAGATCCTCATTCCTCACCTCTCCCCCAACTCCCCAGATCCTCATTCCTCACCTCTCCCCCCAGATCCTCATTCCTCACCTCTCCCCCAACCCCAGATCCTCATTCCTCACCTCTCCCCCAACCCCCAGATCCTCATTCCTCACTTCTCCCCCCAGATCCTCATTCCTCACCTCTCCCCCCAGATCCTCATTCCTCACCTCTGCTCCCAAGATCCTCATTCCTCACCTCTCCCCCAAGATCCTCATTCCTCACCTCTCTCCCAACCCTCCAGATCCTCATTCCTCACCTCTCCCCCAAGATCCTCATTCCTCACCTCTCCCTCCAGATCCTCATTCCTCACCTCTCCCCCAACCCCCCAGATCCTAATTCCTCACCTCTCCCCCAACCCCCCAGATCCTCATTCCTCACCTCTCCCCCAACCCCAAGATCCTCATTCCTCACCTCTCCCCCAACCCCCCAGATCCTCATTCCTCACCTCTCCCCACAGATCCTCATTCCTCACCTCTCCCCCCAGATCCTCATTCCTCACCTCTCCCCCAACCCCCAGATCCTCATTCCTCACCTCTCCCCCAACCCCCCAGATCCTCATTCCTCACCTCTCCCCCAACCCCAAGATCCTCATTCCTCACCTCTCCCCAACCCCCAAGATCCTCATTCCTCACCTCTCCCCACAGATCCTCATTCCTCACCTCTCCCCCCAGATCCTCATTCCTCACCTCTCCCCCCAGATCCTCAATCCTCACCTCTCCCCCAACCCCCCAGATCCTCATTCCTCACCTCTCCCCACAGATCCTCATTCCTCACCTCTCCCCCCAGATCCTCATTCCTCACCTCTCCCCCCAGATCCTCATTCCTCACCTCTCCCCCAGATCCTCATTCCTCACCTCTCCCCCAATATCCTCATTCCTCACCTCTCTCCCAACTCCCCAGATCCTCATTCCTCACCTCTCCCCCCAGATCCTCATTCCTCACCTCTCCCCTCAGATCCTCATTCCTCACCTCTCCCCCCAGATCCTCATTCCTCACCTCTCCCCCAACCCCCCAGATCCTCATTCCTCACCTTTCCCCCAAGATCCTCATTCCTCACCTCTCCCCCCAGATCCTCATTCCTCACCTCTCCCCCAACCCCCAGATCCTCATTCCTCACCTCTCCCCCAACTCCCCAGATCCTCATTCCTCACCTCTCCCCCAACCCCCAGATCCTCATTCCTCACCTCTCCCCCAACCCCCAGATCCTCATTCCTCACTTCTCCCCCCAGATCCTCATTCCTCACCTCTCCCCCCAGATCCTCATTCCTCACCTCTCCCCCCAAGATCCTCATTCCTCACCTCTCCCCCAAGATCCTCATTCCTCACCTCTCTCACAACCCCCCAGATCCTCATTCCTCACCTCTCCCCCAAGATCCTCATTCCTCACCTCTCCCCCAAGATCCTCATTCCTCACCTCTCCCTCCAGATCCTCATTCCTCACCTCTCCCCCAACCCCCCAGATCCTCATTCCTCACCTCTCCCCCAACCCCAAGATCCTCATTCCTCACCTCTCCCCCAACCCCCCAGATCCTCATTCCTCACCTCTCCCCACAGATCCTCATTCCTCACCTCTCCCCCCAGATCCTCATTCCTCACCTCTCCCCCAACCCCCCAGATCCTCATTCCTCACCTCTCCCCCAACCCCCCAGATCCTCATTCCTCACCTCTCCCCCAACCCCAAGATCCTCATTCCTCACCTCTCCCCCAACCCCCCAGATCCTCATTCCTCACCTCTCCCCAAAGATCCTCATTCCTCACCTCTCCCCCCAGATCCTCATTCCTCACCTCTCCCCCCAGATCCTCAATCCTCACCTCTCCCCCAACCCCCCAGATCCTCATTCCTCACCTCTCCCCACAGATCCTCATTCCTCACCTCTCCCCCCAGATCCTCATTCCTCACCTCTCCCCCCAGATCCTCATTCCTCACCTCTCCCCCAGATCCTCATTCCTCACCTCTCCCCCAATATCCTCATTCCTCACCTCTCTCCCAACTCCCCAGATCCTCATTCCTCACCTCTCCCCCCAGATCCTCATTCCTCACCTCTCCCCCAACCCCCCAGATCCTCATTCCTCACCTCTCCCCCAACCCCCCAGATCCTCATTCCTCACCTCTCCCCCAACCCCAAGATCCTCATTCCTCACCTCTCCCCCAACCCCCCAGATCCTCATTCCTCACCTCTCCCCACAGATCCTCATTCCTCACCTCTCCCCCCAGATCCTCAATCCTCACCTCTCCCCCAAGATCCTCATTCCTCACCTCTCCCCCAAGATCCTCATTCCTCACCTCTCCCCCAATATCCTCATTCCTCACCTCTCTCCCAACTCCCCAGATCCTCATTCCTCACCTCTCCCCCAGATCCTCATTCCTCACCTCTCCCCCCAGATCCTCATTCCTCACCTCTCCCCCCAGATCCTCATTCCTCACCTCTCCCCCCAGATCCTCATTCCTCACCTCTCCCCCAGATCCTCATTCCTCACCTCTTCCCCAACCCCCAGATCCTCATTCCTCACCTCTCCCCCAAGATCCTCATTCCTCACCTCTCCCCCCAGATCCTCATTCCTCACCTCTCCCCCCAGATCCTCATTCCTCACCTCTCCCCCAACCCCAAGATCCTCATTTCTCACCTCTCCCCACAGATCCTCATTCCTCACCTCTCCCCCCAGATCCTCATTCCTCACCTCTCCCCCCAGATCCTCAATCCTCACCTCTCCCCCCAGATCCTCATTCCTCACCTCTCCCCCAACCCCCAGATCCTCATTCCTCACCTCTCCCCACAGATCCTCATTCCTCACCTCTCCCCCCAGATCCTCAATCCTCACCTCTCCCCCCAGATCCTCATTCCTCACCTCTCCCCCAACCCCCAGATCCTCATTCCTCACCTCTCCCCCCAGATCCTCATTCGTCACCTCTCCCCACAGATCCTCATTCCTCACCTCTCCCCCAAGATCCTCATTCCTCACCTCTCCCCCCAGATCCTCAATCCTCACCTCTCCCCCCAGATCCTCATTCCTCACCTCTCCCCCAGGTCCTCATTCCTCACCTCTCCCCCAACCCCAAGATCCTCATTCCTCACCTCTCCCCCAACCCCCCAGATCCTCATTCCTCACCTCTCCCCCCCGATCCTCAATCCTCACCTCTCCCCCCAGATACTCATTCCTCACCTCTCCCCCAGATCCTCATTCCTCACCTCTCCCCCAACCCCCAGATCCTCATTCCTCACCTCTCCCCCAAGATCCTCATTCCTCACCTGTCCCCCAACCCCAAGATCCTCATTCCTCACCTCTCCCCCAAGATCCTCATTCCTCACCTCTCCCCCAAGATCCTCATTCCTCACCTCTCCCCCCAGATCCTCATTCCTCACCTCTCCCCCCAGATCCTCATTCCTCACCTCTCCCCCAACCCCCAGATCCTCATTCCTCACCTCTCCCCCCAGATCCTCATTCCTCACCTCTCCCCCCAAGATCCTCATTCCTCACCTCTCCCCCCAAGATCCTCATTCCTCACCTCTCCCCCAAGATCCTCATTCCTCACCTCTCCCCCCAGATCCTCATTCCTCACCTCTCCCCCAACCCCCCAGATCCTCATTCCTCACCTCTCCCCCCAGATCCTCATTCCCCACCTCTCCCCCAACCCCAAGATCCTCATTCCTCACCTCTCCCCCAACTCCCCAGATCCTCATTCCTCACCTCTCCCCCCAGATCCTCATTCCTCACCTCTCCCCCCAGATCCTCAATCCTCACCTCTCCCCCCAGATCCTCATTCCTCACCTCTCCCCCAGATCCTCATTCCTCACCTCTCCCCCAACCCCCAGATCCTCATTCCTCACCTCTCCCCCCAGATCCTCATTCCTCACCTCTACCCCAAGATCCTCATTCCTCACCTCTCCCCCAATATCCTCATTCCTCACCTCTCCCCCAAGATCCTCATTCCTCACCTCTCCCCCCAGATCCTCATTCCTCACCTCTCCCCCAACCCCCCAGATCCTCATTTCTCACCTCTCCCCCAAGATCCTCATTCCTCACCTCTCCCCCAACCCCCAGATCATCCCTCCTCACCTCTCCCCCCAAAATCCTCATTCCTCACCTCTCCCCCAACCCCCAGATCATCCCTCCTCACCTCTCCCCCAATATCCTCATTCCTCACCTCTCCCCCAACCCCCCAGATCCTCATTCCTCACCTCTCCCCCCAGATCCTCATTCCTCACCTCTCCCCCAACCCCAAGATCCTAATTCCTCACCTCTCCCCCAACCCCCCAGATCCTCATTCCTCACCTCTCCCCCCAGATCCTCAATCCTCACCTCTCCCCCCAGATCCTCATTCCTCACCTCTCCCCCAGATCCTCATTCCTCACCTCTCCCCCAACCCCCAGATCCTCATTCCTCACCTCTCCCCCAATATCCTCATTCCTCACCTCTCCCCCAATATCCTCATTCCTCACCTCTCTCCCAACCCCCCAGATCCTCATTCCTCACCTCTCCCCCAAGATCCTCATTCCTCACCTGTCCCCCAACCCCAAGATCCTCATTCCTCACCTCTCCCCCCAGATCCTCATTCCTCACTTCTCCCCCCAGATCCTCATTCCTCACCTCTCCCCCAACCCCCCAGATCCTCATTCCTCACCTCTCCCCACAGATCCTCATTCCTCACCTCTCCCCCCAGATCCTCAATCCTCACCTCTCCCCCCAGATCCTCATTCCTCACCTCTCCCCCAGATCCTCATTCCTCACCTCTCCCCCAACCCCCAGATCCTCATTCCTCACCTCTCCCCCCAGATCCTCATTCCTTACCTCTCCCCCAACCCCCCAGATCCTCATTCCTCACCTCTCCCCCCAGATCCTCATTCCTCACCTCTCCCCCCAGATCCTCATTCCTCACCTCTCCCCCAACCCCCCAGATCCTCATTCCTCACCTCTCCCCCCAGATCCTCATTTCTCACCTCTCCCCCAACCCCAAGATCCTCATTCCTCACCTCTCCCCCAACCACCCAGATCCTCATTCCTCACCTCTCCCCACAGATGCTCATTCCTCACCTCTCCCCCAGATCCTCATTCCTCACCTCTCCCCCCAGATCCTCATTCCTCACCTCTCCCCCAACCCCCCAGATCCTCATTCCTCACCTCTCCCCCCAGATCCTCATTCCTCACCTCTCCCCCAGATCCTCATTCCTCACCTCTCCCCCCAGATCCTCATTCCTCACCTCTCCCCCAACCCCCAGATCCTCATTCCTCACCTCTCCCCCCAGATCCTCATTCCTCACCTCTCCCCCCAGATCCTCATTCCTCACCTCTCCCCCCAGATCCTCATTCATCACCTCTCCCCCCAGATCCTCATTCCTCACCTCTCCCCCCAGATCCTCATTCCTCACCTCTCCCCCAGATCCTCATTCCTCACCTCTCCCCCCAGATCCTCATTCCTCACCTCTCCCCCAACCCCAAGATCCTCATTCCTCACCTCTCCCCCCAGATCCTCATTCCTCACCTCTCCCCCAACCCCAAGATCCTCATTCCTCACCTCTCCCCGAAGATCCTCATTCATCACCTCTCCCCCAGATCCTCATTTCTCACCTCTCCCCCAAGATCCTCATTCCTCACCTCTCCCCCAACCCCCAGATCATCCCTCCTCACCTCTCCCCCCAAAATCCTCATTCCTCACCTCTCCCCCAACCCCCAGATCATCCCTCCTCACCTCTCCCCCAATATCCTCATTCCTCACCTCTCCCCCAACCCCCCAGATCCTCATTCCTCACCTCTCCCCCCAGATCCTCATTCCTCACCTCTCCCCCAACCCCAAGATCCTAATTCCTCACCTCTCCCCCAACCCCCCAGATCCTCATTCCTCACCTCTCCCCCCAGATCCTCAATCCTCACCTCTCCCCCCAGATCCTCATTCCTCACCTCTCCCCCAGATCCTCATTCCTCACCTCTCCCCCAACCCCCAGATCCTCATTCCTCACCTCTCCCCCAATATCCTCATTCCTCACCTCTCCCCCAATATCCTCATTCCTCACCTCTCTCCCAACCCCCCAGATCCTCATTCCTCACCTCTCCCCCAAGATCCTCATTCCTCACCTGTCCCCCAACCCCAAGATCCTCATTCCTCACCTCTCCCCCCAGATCCTCATTCCTCACTTCTCCCCCCAGATCCTCATTCCTCACCTCTCCCCCAACCCCCCAGATCCTCATTCCTCACCTCTCCCCACAGATCCTCATTCCTCACCTCTCCCCCCAGATCCTCAATCCTCACCTCTCCCCCCAGATCCTCATTCCTCACCTCTCCCCCAGATCCTCATTCCTCACCTCTCCCCCAACCCCCAGATCCTCATTCCTCACCTCTCCCCCCAGATCCTCATTCCTTACCTCTCCCCCAAACCCCCAGATCCTCATTCCTCACCTCTCCCCCCAGATCCTCATTCCTCACCTCTCCCCCCAGATCCTCATTCCTCACCTCTCCCCCAACCCCCCAGATCCTCATTCCTCACCTCTCCCCCCAGATCCTCATTTCTCACCTCTCCCCCAACCCCAAGATCCTCATTCCTCACCTCTCCCCCAACCACCCAGATCCTCATTCCTCACCTCTCCCCACAGATGCTCATTCCTCACCTCTCCCCCAGATCCTCATTCCTCACCTCTCCCCCAACCCCCCAGATCCTCATTCCTCACCTCTCCCCCCAGATCCTCATTCCTCACCTCTCCCCCAGATCCTCATTCCTCACCTCTCCCCCCAGATCCTCATTCCTCACCTCTCCCCCAACCCCCAGATCCTCATTCCTCACCTCTCCCCCCAGATCCTCATTCCTCACCTCTCCCCCCAGATCCTCATTCCTCACCTCTCCCCCCAGATCCTCATTCATCACCTCTCCCCCCAGATCCTCATTCCTCACCTCTCCCCCCAGATCCTCATTCCTCACCTCTCCCCCAGATCCTCATTCCTCACCTCTCCCCCCAGATCCTCATTCCTCACCTCTCCCCCAACCCCAAGATCCTCATTCCTCACCTCTCCCCCCAGATCCTCATTCCTCACCTCTCCCCCAACCCCAAGATCCTCATTCCTCACCTCTCCCCGAAGATCCTCATTCATCACCTCTCCCCCCAGATCCTCATTCCTCACCTCTCCCCCCAGATCCTCATTCCTCACCTCTCCCCCCAGATCCTCATTCCTCACCTCTCCCCCAAGATCCTCATTCCTCACCTCTCCCCCCAGATCCTCATTCCTCACCTCTCCCCCAACCCCCCAGATCCTCATTCCTCACCTCTCCCCCCAGATCCTCATTCCTCAATTCTCCCCCCCAAGATCCTCCCTCCTCACCTCTCCCCCAACCCCCCCAGGTCCTCACTCTTCTCCCATTCCCCTAAACCCACTCTCCTCTCCCCTCCCATTCCCCTAAATCCTCTTTCCTCACCTCTCCACAGAACCCCTCAGATCCTCCCTCCTCACTTCTTCCCCAGATCCTCACTTGTCTCCCATTCCCCTAAATCCACTCTCCTCTCCCATTACCCTAAATCCTCCCTCCTCACCTCACCCATTCCCCCAGATCCTCTTTCACCTTGTCCCTAATGCCCAGATCCTCAGACCTCTTTTCTCCCCCTCACCTACATATCCACCTTCTCCACCTCTCCTTCACCCCACCAAATCCTCCTTCCTCACCTCCCCCTCATCCCTCCATCCTCCCCTCCCCTCCTCACTACCCCACCCCTTCCTCTTGTCCTTACCACCTTCAGCAGACACAGGTTGTCTCTCAGAGAGGCCAGAACCCCAATAAAGGAGACAATGGTCATCAGCAGTCCCAGTAGGATAAGGATGATGGAGGGGGCCAGGAAAACCCCAGAGAGAGTCTTGTAATTCTGTCTCTCCACCTCTGCGTATATCCCGATAGCAAGGATCAGCACCCCGATCAGCTGGGGGGACACGAGGAGAGAGAAAAGGGGGGCAAGAGGGAAGAGAGAAAAAGTGGGGACAAGAGTGGAGAGAGAAAATGGGGGCAAGAGGGAAGAGAAAAAGGGGGGACAAGAGAGGAGAGAGAAAATGGGGGCAAGAGGGAAGAGAGAAAAGGGGGGCAAGAGAAGAGAGAGAAAAAAGGGGGGACAAGAGAACAGAGAGAAAAGGGGGCAAGAGAGGAGAGAGAAAAAGGGGGGCAAGAGAGGAGAGAGAAAAAGGGGGACAAGAGGAAAAAAGGGGGGACAAGAGAGGAGAGAGAAAAAGGGGGACAAGAGGAAAAAAGGGGGGCAAGAGAGGAGAGAGAAAAAGGGGGACAAGAGGAAAAAAGGGGGGACAAGAGAGGAGAGAGAAAAAGGGGGGCAAGAGAGGAGAGAGAAAAAGGGGGACAAGAGGAAAAAAGGGGGGACAAGAGAGGAGAGAGAAAAAAGGGAAGAAACATATTAGATCATGCTCACAAGGTGATTCTCTTTCTACAAATCAGTAGTATCATCATTAGTAGTAGAAGTATTAGTATAATCATTACTAGTAGTACAATCAGTAGTAGCGTAATCATTAGTAGTGTAATCATTAATCGTTAGTAGTATAATCATTAGTAGTAGCGTAATCATTAGTAGTGTAATCATTAATCATTAGTAGTAGAAGTATTAGTAGTAGTGTAATCATTAGTAGTAGAAGGATTAGTAGTGTAATCATTAGTAGTAGAAGGATTAGTAGTAGAAGTGTTAGTAGTGTAATCATTAGTAGTAGAAGGATTAGTAGTAGAAGTGTTAGTAGTAGTGTAATCATTAGTAGTAGAAGTATTAGTAGTAGTATAATCATTACTAGTAGAAGTATTAGTAGTAGTGTAATCATTAGTAGTAGAAGGATTAGTAGTAGTGTAATCATTAGTAGTAGATGGATTAGTAGTGTAATCATTAGTAGTAGAAGGATTAGTAGTAGAAGTGTTAGTAGTGTAATCATTAGTAGTAGAAGGATTAGTAGTAGAAGTATTAGTAGTAGTGTAATCATTAGTAGTAGCATAATCATTAGTAGTGTAATCATTAATAGTATAATCATTAGTAGTAGCGTAATCATTAGTAGTACTGTAATCATTAGTAGTAGAAGTATTAGTAGTAGTGTAATCATTAGTAGTATAATCATTAGTAGTAGAAGGATTAGTAGTAGAAGTATTAGTAGTAGTGTAATCATTAGTAGTAGCATAATCGTTAGTAGTGTAATCATTAATCATTAGTAGTATAATCATTAGTAGTAGCGTAATCATTAGTAGTAGAAGTATTAGTAGTAGTGTAATCATTAGTAGTATAATCATTAGTAGTAGAAGGATTAGTAGTAGAAGTATTAGTAGTAGTGTAATCATTAGTAGTAGCATAATCGTTAGTAGTGTAATCATTAATCATTAGTAGTATAATCATTAGTAGTAGCGTAATCATTAGTAGTAGTGTAATCATTAGTAGTATAATCATTAGTAGTAGAAGAATTAATAATGTAATCATTAGTAGTAGAATATTAGTAGTGTAATCATTAGTAGTAGAAGTATTATTAGTAGTATAATCATTAGTAACACAGTCATTAGTAGTAGAAGGATTAGTAGCAGAAGTATTATTAGTAATATAATCATTAGTAGTAGAAGTATTAGTAGTAACATAGTCATTAGTAGTAGCGTAATAATTAGTAGTAGAAGTATTAGTAGTAATATAATCATTAGTAGTAGAAGTATTAGAAGTAGTATAATCATTAGTAGTAGAGGTATTAGTAGTAACACAGTCATTAGTAGTAGTGTAATCATTAGTAGTAGAAGGATTAGTAGTAGAAGTATTAGTTGTAATATAATCATTAGTAACAGTCATTAGTAGTAGAAGTATTAGTAGTAACACAGTCAGTAGTAGTAGTGTAATAATTAGTAGTATAAGGATTAGTAGTAGAAGTATTAATAGTAATATAATCATTAGTAGTAGAAGTGTTAGTAGTCGTAGTATAAATCAGTAGACAAAATATATACCAAGTGTGTTGCTATAGGGGTTCACACACCGTATAATAAAAGACAATTATGATATTATTAAAGGGATAGTAAGAGTTCATATATTTCAGCTTTAATATTGAAGGTATTAAATAAATAAACTAAAGCATCCATGTAATGTTTTGGATAACGTATATAGTTTAAGAGTATCCACTATGGAAAGCTCCCCCCTCCCGCCCCTTTAAGCTACGTCAGAGGTCTAGCTGACAGACTTGGATTCTGGTCCCAAGACTGGACGGGGCAGTACATACAAGGAACATATTTACACAATGGTCTACAGAGTGGGTACATCTACTGCCTTAAACCGTGCCCGCTTTGTAGACCGTTCTCATGAAGATTTTCTGTGTACGTACTACTATTTCGGCTCTCCAGACACTCCGTCCGGTCCCATGTCTCAGACCTTTATGGTATGAGAGATATTCGGGACCAAAGTTCCCCCTCCCTCCCTTTTCCCCGACGTCAGCTCCCTAGCTAACTGCAGGGGAATCCGGTCTCCGGACAAGCGGAGGCTCTTCAGTAGAGCTGAGATCGCGTTATTAAGAAAGAAATCCTTCACTGGAACGGTCTACAAAGCATGCTTGCAAACCAAACACTCTTTGTAGACTGTTCCAGTGAAGGATTTCTATTCAATAACGTGATCTCGGCTCTGCTGGAGAGCCTCCGCTTGTCCAGGGACCGGATTCCCCTGCAGTTAGCTAGGGAGCTGACATCAGGGAGTGGGGAGGGGGAACTTTGGTCCCGAATATCTCTCACCATAAAGGTCTGAGACATGGGACTGGGCGCATTTAGTTTTTAACAGCTGCACGATTAATGTTTCTTATAAATAACAATACTATCCCTTTAAACTATATAAATGATTGAAAACAAACATGGATGCCTTAGTTCATTTAATATCTTCAGTATTAACCCTTTAACGACCGGCCGATCGGCGCGGTCAGTTACGGACCCCGGAGCATTTTTTTTTCTTCCTTCCGGTTCCAGACTCCCCGAACGGCGTTCAGCCGCGGGGGAGCCCAGAATTCCATGATGGTCATAGTACGTCATGGGTTCATTAAGTCATATCGACCCGTGACGTACTATGACCGTCAAGGGTCGTTAAGGGGTTAAAAAATATGAACTATTACTATCCCTTTAAAGGGGCAGGCTGGTATAATATCTGACCAAAGTGTGCCAAGTGAGACAGCTCCAAATAGATATTCCACTGTAATAATAAAACGTTACGAGGTGGCAGTGAATTATTTACTATTAATAACAAAAATGTATATAATTAATAACAATTAATACATCCTATGTGGGATTAAAACACCTTTTTGGACCTGAAAGGGCGAAGCTCTGAAAATTCATTACAGCAGTCATTGTCTTATTAACCGCACGGGCAATGTCACGCCTGCATGGCTAGTAATTAACCCTTTGAGTGCCAGAGGGGTACACAACGCATTGCAAAGCAATGCGTTGTGTACCTCTCTGGCACTCAAAGGGTTAAAGGGATCTATCCCCTCTATACATGTTTGTCTAAAACATTACTTTATATAGCGATTAGATTGAAAACTGTTTTCATTTTTTTTTTTTAAATAATTATTTTGCCCAAATTAAACGAGTAAATACTGCCCTGCCCCCTACTTTCGGACAGACTGCGGTTACTAGCTCTGTACCTCAGTCTATCACGCCTCCTCTGATCTCCTCCCTCTATCCAGCCTCCTCCAATGACGGAGGATTTCCGCACGTAAGCTCGTCTCTGGCCAATGAGATCGCTCCAGCTTACAGGAAGAACTCCTCAGTCATTGGAGGAGGCTGGACAGAGGGAGGGGAGCAGTGGAAGATTGACAGACTGCGGTATAGAACTGGTAACCTCAGTCTGTCCAGAAGCAGGGCGCAGGGCAATATTTATGCATTTAATTTGGGCAAAATAATGATTTAAAAAAAAAATTAAAAAAAAAAAATTTGCTATATAAACTAACGTTTTAGACGAACCTGTATAGGAGGATAGATCCCCTTTAAAGGGCTAGTAATGTTTCATAATAAAAGCAGCTCCAATTAATCATGATAGACTTTGGACAGTGTTATTTCAATTCTGTCAGAGTTGTAGTTCAAGAGTAATTCAAAGTGTCCCCCTCCTGCACCTTTTACTGATGTAACACTGCTCAGCCAGATCAGAAGGGAGGTGCCCAGGTAGACTGCAGAGAGGGACAATCTTCAATTAAGATAAGGGAAAAACCTGAAAAACTTGTCAAGGGGGGCAGGGCTTTCATTGTTCTCATAGGAAGAAGATTGTCCCCTGCTGTTATCTGTCTGGTCTATGGACTGCATTCCACATCTGAGAAGAGATGGCTTACACTAGGTAAAAGGGGGGCAGGGCTTTCATTGTTCTCATAGGAAGAAGATTGTCCCCTGCTGTTATCTGTCTGGTCTATGGACTGGATTCCACATCTGAGAAGAGATGTCTTACACTAGGTAAAAGGGGGGCAGGGCTTTCATTGTTCTCATAGGAAGAAGATTGTCCCCTTCTGTTATCTGTCTGGTCTATGGACTGGATTCCACATCTGAGAAGAGATGGCTTACACTAGGTAAAAGGGACGGGAGGGGAAACTTTGCTTGTAAATATCTCTCAAACCATAAAGGTCTGAGAGATAAGACATATTGTTCTTCATGTTTTTTTAATGCCTACAAAAGAAAATAAAGCTAAAACGAAGTATTACTATCCCTTTAATAACAATTAATACATCCTATATAGTTCTTAACGAGGCCAAATCTCTTCTCCCTTTATAATGGAAGTCTCAGCGTCAGCGTGGTTAGGAAACGTTGATGACCTTGTTATGATGGAACGGTGCCATGTTACCTCATCTAATTCTCTAAACATATTCCACAAACAATGGTCGGAATGGCTCCAAACGAGGAAACCATCCCAGTCTGTGTGACCCCTTTTTTGGCTTTATTTAGTTCTAGATCAACAACTCGCCTTCTGCTCCTCATGTACTCAGATCTAGATGGTAACTCCTTCCAACCGCCCTACCGCGCCCTGTGCATTGGGGGAACTGGACACAGACTCAACAGTAAATTATACAACTGGCTGGTGGTTTGTCTTTTGGTCTTGGGTCATTCCCTTTTTTAATTCTCCCTCGTTACCCCTGCCTGTCCCCCCTCATCTCCCTTTCGATCATTTGTGATCTGCATCTCTCGGTTTCTCTAATATTACTTATTATGGTGAAGTCTACTTATCACAAAAAGAAGAAACAAACAGGCGCACACCGATATCCTCAACATAAACACATACAAATACAATATCGGGGGCACTCAGTCCCTCCTAAAGTATTACCCAAAAAGAGAAACAGAAAGACATTCATAAAAATATGAAATGTATTCACATGAAATAAAAGATTATAATTAAATATAAAGAAAAACATCATCATCATAAATATCCAGCCTAAAATGCTAATCCTCACCCACTATGAAAGATAACCACGTACACCCCAGATAATAAATCAGTCAGTCAAAGCAATGACAATGGTTTGGTGGACATGTACTACAGTACCAGGGTGAATGTTCCGTTATGTTTGGTTTTATGGTTTGTTTTTCCGTGTGCTAGTTTGCAGAGACGGATTAAGGCTCCATAGGGCCCTAGGCAAGGTAGCATTTTTGGGGCCCTACATCTTTTGATCTGGTGCTTCTGACACAGAGTGCTGTTAGCAGGTACTGTTTTTTGGCTATAACAGGATTGGGAGCAACTGGATGGTGCTGGTGTCTTTCAACTAAAAGGGCATCTGACACAATATGTTTGTGGCAGCAACAGCAGGGTCTTTGTCTGTGATTCATCTCTTGCAACCAGGGCCCCTCATATTGCCCTGGGCCCTAGGAGGTAGCCTAGGTTGCCCTAATGGATGATCCGGCTCTGCTAGTTTGGCTCTCAAAACGAGAGGGACACCCTGCAGGCTTGTGTCATATTGAGACCAGCACCCTCCTTTTTTTGCTGGGTTCTTGCCCACTGATGAGCCCAGAGAGGTCCCCTTGCTGGGAGAGATCCATCTGCATGCTGTACTGATAGCTCTGAGGGTTTCATACACAGAGGGGGTGGCCATCCTTAGAGGCAGGCAGTTACATGTCACGATTACAGATCATATGAAAGACTGTGAGAGTCGTATCTGATTGTGGCCTGTGTGCAAAACAGACAACGCAGTTTACTCTGTAACCTATATACTCCAAATGATCCAACCTTCTTTAATAATATTTTCCAGAAACAGCTAATGTTTCCAACCTCCGCCATACTGATGGGGGGATTTTATTTCCTTTGTGGACCAAGTGTTGGACAGGAGTGGTGTTGGCGTGTAGTGGGAAAGGCCAATCTGATTACATATCTCTATAAATAAATCTCAATTTAACTGACTTGTGGAGATTTATCCACTTGACAGACAGAGATAAGACCTTCTAATCCCACCACATCGCACCTTCTCTTGGATAGATTAGATCCTGGTGGTAGACAACATGACTGACTGCAGGATTAATACCATTTTCATTTCGGACCATGCACCAATCTCCACTGAGTGGGTATCCTATTAAAATGTCAATACGAACAATTTAATGATGGTCATGAATCAGATGCTTCTCTCTTCTGGCAGGCCTCCAAGGCAGTACTGAGAGGACATATAACATCTTACTTGACACAGAGGAGAAAAGAAACACAAACTAAGCTAAATCGGCTCCGGTGAGCCTTAACTAATGCATACAGACCTTATATCCGCCATAATCCTCAAACCAACAGATCCCTATATCAGGCAGCTAAGGAGACATGCAATGTTGTCTTGACTAGGCTCAGTTTGCGCACAATAACCATAAATGTAGATGGCTGCTTAAGGCAAACAAACAAAAAAGCTTCTAGTTGCATTTGTAAGGGCCGCCAGGGGAAACACTATTATTCATAGCATTTATAATGGGGGGTCACTAGCTTGGACATCAGTAATCCGTTTCTGACATACTATAAAAAGGGAAGTGCAGAAGAAGCAGGTTTGTAGTCTGGTTTCCTGGAATTTGTTGACCTTCCATAGGATATTTTGGGGGCTCCCAAAACCTTGACAATGCAATCACTTAAAAATAATAAAACCCCGTGACCTGATGGTCTGCCACCAGAATACTACAAATTAATTTCTAATCTCATAAAAACCCCACTAATTGATCTGTATAACCACATCCTGCCCACTGGATCCATAACACTACATTCTGAGATGTCTTTGATAATTGTTCTCCCTAAGACAAACAAAAATCCACAATTGGTTTCTTCCTACAGACCCACTGCCCTATTAAACTCGGACTTCAAAATACTGAATAAAATCTTAGCGACTAGACTTAACTCTTTTCTCCCTTCCTTGATCTCACCAGAGCAGACTGGTTTAGTCAGGGATAGACATTCTGTGATTAAAGTCCGCAGGGTGGTGGTAGTTTTGGTTCATGCTAGAGACTCCCCGACCAGGCCCATAATGATACTTCGTCTTGACGATGAGAAGGTGTTTGGTTCCATGTCCTGGAACTATCTTTTTAGACTCCCAGATCAACAATTTGGTGAAACCTTTCAGATATATATTTGGGTGATATATGAGGCTCCGCACACAACTATTACAACTTTGTGAACTCTCCCCTTTTTGAGATACAAAGGGGTACCAGACAGAGCTTCCCACCATCCCCATGTTTGTTCCACTTAACCTTAGATCCTTTGGTAAGCTCCATTACAGGAGCATCAACTGCTGCCAGAGGTTTGTGGGTGTCAGCATTCATGGACAACTTGCTGTTGTCTGTAGTTAGGGGTCCCCAGGAGTTTAGGAAATTTGGGTGTGTAGGTTTCAATGTAGAGAAGACAGAGGCACTCTGGTTGAGGACTCCCCCTTGCCTGGCTTTTTACAGACTCTGCCATTTAGTTGTGCTAAGAGTCAGCTGAAATATTTAGGTACAGTATTTACCAAACAAGTGACGTGAAAAACCTCTATAATGCTGACATATGGCCAATCATTGACTCAATGCCCACAGACTTTGTTCACTGGACGGATAAATCCTATTAAAAATGGTTTAATTTCCCAGGTTATTAGAACAGTTACAAGCACTCCCTTTATGCCCTGTTACGAGAGATGTGGACTTAATTCAGAGATGCTTCCAGGGATTCATATGGGGTCAGAAGCGACCCAAAATAATTTAAAAAAAGTTGCAGTGACCCAAATCTAATGGAGGCTTTGGTCTCTCGGACATCAGGCTTTATAAGATGGCAAGTTTACTGCGCATATTACCTGCTGCACACGTCTCTTTCCAAGCTACCCCAGCACTGCTTGGTCCTTACCTAGAATAAGTGCCTGGTAACAAGTGCACCACCCCTTGTGGTGTAAAAGATACATATAGGAGTCTTTACCTCTGATTAATAATCTAGATTTCCAACATGGACAGGCTGATGCTAGATTTCTGCACTGGGTGGACAGGAGCACATCAAATCATGTCGCTATCTGTTGTCTGTGTAAAAAGCACATGAGGAGGGGGAAAGCAGGCTTACACTTAGGCACCTCTCCCTTAGATCCCACCTAAAGCACAACCACAGGTCTGACTGGGACATAAAACATCTACAGGTCAGAGGTGCCACAACGAGCAGCAACAGAAGAGAAGTGATGTCATTAATGTGTCAAAGAGTATAGCAGGAGTTTGTTCATTTGATATAATACCTGCGGCTCCTGCTGTAGAGGAGTATGACTCGGAGTTTGCTGTAGGAGATAAGATTCATAGACTGCCCTCAGATGCTGCCACCACCTCCTCTAGTCATGTTGTTAAAGCAATCAAGTTACAGGGTTGTCCTGCCATGTCCTGCCAACTCACACTGACTGAGTTCTTGGGAAGGAGTCAAAAACGTCACAAAACAATCCCAATCTACACCTGTAGAATGGCAAGGTTGCCAAGATGTTGGAAGTGGGCATGCTGCCGTATTCTTTTGTAGAAACCCGAGGTTTCAGAGAACTGATGTCATGTGTAGCTCCACACTGGCATATCCCAAGTCACAGTTATTTTTCCAGGACGGATGTGCCTGAATTGTACAGGCAGGTGGTTAGTGTGGTGGACAGAGGGCTGAAAAGTGCATATGGCAAGAAAATCCACCTGACAACAGATATGTGGACAAGTGGGAAGAGCTCAGACTATATGACTGTGTCTTCTCACTGGGTTTCCATCCCACCACCAACAGTGGGTAACACTAGATTACCACCCCAGGTGACAGGCAGAAATCATGTCTCTGGATCTGGCAGTGAGGTTAAAAGGCAGCAGCAGCAGGATAGCCCAGACCATCGGCACAACACCGTGTGCATGCAGAGTTTTGAGAGACAGTCCTTCAAAGCCATAGGTGTATTAAGTAAACTAGAGCAGGTAATAGAGGAATGGCTTGTACCCCACCTCTTGAAAGCTGGTTTTGTGACTGCTGATAATGACTCCAACATAATAGATGCATTGAAAATAGGCGATATGGTACATGTGTCCTGCTTTGTCCATTTGCTAAATTTAGTTGTGACCAGATTCCAGGTGGAGATGAATGGCCTCTTTCGTCTTCTCCACAATTCCCTTCACTAGTAGGTGAGATTATGATGATGATGATGCTGCCTCAGAACCAGCACTAGAACTAGGACCAGGATTATTTGTGGTAAGTGGAACCTGTCCAAATCCCAAATCACTACAGTTGGAACCAGTCCCTCTGTGGCACAGTAGCCTGCTCATCGTCATCGTCCTGCTGCAGAGATAGATGAATGTCTGCCTCTGACAGATCAGCAGCAGGAATTACAGCAGCAAACACTGCATTATCACTGCTGGTGATGTCCATTCCCATTTGATATCTGTCTCCCATTCCTTTTCACTTTCTGCTAAAAAGGTTCTCATTCTCTCCTTCACCCTAACTGCTCCACCATCAATCTCATCACCACCACCACTGGTCTCTTGTGACAGAGGGTCCCTTCTGCTCCATCTCTCCAGGTGAAGAAGGCAGATTGGCAGCAGTAGCAGCAGGCAAGTCACCTGTGCTGATGCATATACTAGGCAGTTCTGCCTTCTTCAGTATCATGTGCCAGAGGGGCAATGGGAATCACAGGGTCAGGGGTATGTGGGATCCCTTGACCAATAGTCTGGCTGCACTGTCCCTTCCACCTTAGTATTAGGGTCCATACAGCTAGTCCCAGCAGCTGCTTCACCATCCCACCCTCACCTCACCAGTCTCTAACTACTGCCTGGTAGAACAACTGCTTAGGGATGACAATTGTGACTTGTGACTGTGTTTAGGAGATCAGACTGTGTGGTGTGTATAGAAGTGTATCACCCTGGTGTCCCTGTGTTTAGGAGATCAGACTGTGTGGTGTGTATAGAAGTGTATCACCCTGGTGTCCCTGTGTTTAGGAGATCAGACTGTGTGGTGTGTATATAAGTGTATCACCCTGGTGTCTCTGTGTGTAGGATATCAGACTGTGTGGTGTATATATAGGTGTATCACCCTGGTGTCCCTGTGTGTAGGAGATCAGACTGTGTGGTGTGTATAGAAGTGTATCACCCTGGTGTCCCTGTGTTTAGGAGATCACACTGTGTGATGTGTATATAAGTGTATCACCCTGGTGTCCCTGTGTTTAGGAGATCAGACTGTGTGGTGTGTATATAAGTGTATCACCCTGGTGTCCCTGTGTTTAGGAGATCAGACTGTGTGGTGTGTATAGATGTGTATCACCCTGGTGTCCCTGTGTTTAGAGATCAGACTGTATGGTGTGTATATAAGTGTATCACCCTGGTGTCCCTGTGTTTAGGAGATCAGGACTGTGTGGTGTGTATAGAAGTGTATCACCCTGGTGTCCCTGTGTTTAGGAGATCACACTGTGTGGTGTGTATAGAAGTGTATCACCCTGGTGTCCCTGTGTTTAGGAGATCAGACTGTGTGGTGTGTATATAAGTGTATCACCCTGTTGTCCCTGTGTTTAGATCAGATTGTGTGGTGTGTATAGAAGTGTATCACCCTGGTGTCCCTGTGTTTAGGAGATCAGATTGTGTGGTGTGTATAGAAGTGTAACACCCTGGTGTCCCTGTGTTTAGGAGATCAGACTGTGTGGTGTGTATAGAAGTGTATCACTCTGGTGTCCCTGTGTTTAGAGATCAGACTGTGTGGTGTGTGTATAGAAGTGTATCACCCTGGTGTCCCTGTGTTTAGGAGATCAGACTGTGTGGTGTGTGTAGAAGTGTATCACCCTGATGTCCCTGTGTGTAGGAGATCAGACTGTGTGGTGTGTGTATACGAAGTGTATCACCCTGGTGTCCCTGTGTTTAG
The DNA here is from genome assembly GCA_037306005.1 of Rhinophrynus dorsalis. NCBI lineage: Eukaryota > Metazoa > Chordata > Amphibia > Anura > Rhinophrynidae > Rhinophrynus > Rhinophrynus dorsalis. The sequence continues at coordinate 98,504 of JBBDGT010000077.1, forward strand.
GAGATCACACTGTGTGATGTGTATATAAGTGTATCACCCTGGTGTCCCTGTGTTTAGGAGATCAGACTGTGTGGTGTGTATATAAGTGTATCACCCTGGTGTCCCTGTGTTTAGATCAGATTGTGTGGTGTGTATAGAAGTGTATCACCCTGGTGTCCCTGTGTTTAGGAGATCAGATTGTGTGGTGTGTATAGAAGTGTAACACCCTGGTGTCCCTGTGTTTAGGAGATCAGACTGTGTGGTGTGTATAGAAGTGTATCACTCTGGTGTCCCTGTGTTTAGGAGATCAGGACTGTGTGGTGTGTATAGAAGTGTATCACCCTGATGTCCCTGTGTTTAGGAGATCAGACTGTGTGGTGTGTATAGAAGTGTATCACCCTGGTGTCCCTGTGTTTAGGAGATCAGACTGTGTGGTGTATATATAAGTGTATCACCCTGGTGTCCCTGTGTGTAGGAGATCAGACTGTGTGGTGTGTATAGAAGTGTATCACCCTGGTGTCCCTGTGTTTAGGAGATCAGACTGTGTGGTGTGTATAGAAGTGTATCACCCTGGTGTCCCTGTGTTTAGGAGATCACACTGTGTGATGTGTATATAAGTGTATCACCCTGGTGTCCCTGTGTTTAGGGAGATCAGACTGTGTGGTGTGTATATAAGTGTATCACCCTGGTGTCCCTGTGTTTAGGAGATCAGGACTGTGTGGTGTGTATAGAAGTGTATCACCCTGGTGTCCCTGTGTGTAGGAGATCAGGACTGTGTGGGTGTATAGAAGTGTATCACCCCTGGTGTCCCTGTGTTTAGGAGATCAGACTGTGTGGTGTGAATAGAGTGTATCACCCTGGTGTCCCTGTGTTTAGGAGATCAGATTGTGTGGTGTGTATAGAAGTGTATCACCCTGGTGTCCCTGTGTTTAGGAGATCAGACTGTGTGGTGTGTATAGAAGTGTATCACCCTGGTGTCCCTGTGTGTAGGAGATCAGACTGTGTGGTGTGTATAGAAGTGTATCACCCTGGTGTCCCTGTGTTTAGGAGATCAGACTGTGTGGTGTGAATAGAAGTGTATCACCCTGGTGTCCCTGTGTTTAGGAGATCAGATTGTGTGGTGTGTATAGAAGGTGTAACACCCTGGTGTCCCTGTGTTTAGGAGATCAGACTGTGTGGTGTGTGTAGAAGTGTATCACCCTGGTGTCCCTTTGTTTAGGAGATCAGACTGTGTGGTGTGTGTATATAAGTGTATCACCCTGGTGTCCCCTGTGTTTAGGAGATCAGACTGTGTGGTGTGTATAGAAGTGTATCACCCTGGTGTCCCTGTGTTTAGGAGATCGACTGTGTGGTGTGTATAGAAGTGTATCACCCTGGTGTCCCTGTGTTTAGGAGATCAGACTGTGTGGTGTGTATAGAAGTGTATCACCCTGGTGTCCCTGTGTTTAGGAGATCAGACTGTGTGGTGTGTATAGAAGTGTATCACCCCTGGTGTCCTTGTGTTTAGGAGATCAGACTGTGTGGTGTGTATAGAAGTGTATCACCATGGTGTCCCTGTGTTTAGGAGATCAGACTGTGTGGTGTGTATATAAGTGTATCACTCTGGTGTCCCTGTGTTTAGGAGATCAGACTGTGTGGTGTGTATATAAGTGTATCACTCTGGTGTCCCTGTGTTTAGGAGATCAGACTGTGTGGTGTGTATAGAAGTGTATCACCCTGGTGTCCCTTTGTTTAGGAGATCAGGACTGTGTGTGTGTGTATATAAGTGTATCACCCTGGTGTCCCTTTGTTTAGGAGATCAGACTGTGTGGTGTGTGTATATAAGTGTATCACCCTGGTGTCCCTGTGTTTAGGAGATCAGACTGTGCGGTGTGTATAGAAGTGTAAGTGTACCTGTGTGTAGGAGATCAGACCGTGTGGTGTGTATATAAGTGTATCACCCCTGGTGTCCCTGTGTTTAGGAGATCACACTGTGTGGTGTGTATATAAGTGTATCACCCTTGTGTCCCTGTGTTTAGGAGATCAGACTGTGTGGTGTGTATAGAAGTGTAAGTGTACCTGTGTGTAGGAGATCAGACTGTGTGGTGTGTATAGAAGTGTAAGTGTACCTGTGTGTAGGAGATCAGACTGTGTGGTGTGTATAGAAGTGTAAGTGTACCTGTGTTTAGGAGATCAGACTGTGCGGTGTGTATAGAAGTGTAAGTGTACCTGTGTGTAGGAGATCAGACTGTGTGGTGTGTATATAAGTGTATCACCCTGGTGTCCTTGTGTTTAGGAGATCACACTGTGTGGTGTGTATATAAGTGTATCACACTGGTGTCCCTGTGTGTAGGAGATCAGACTGTGTGATGTGTATAGAAGTGTATCACCCTGGTGTCCCTGTGTTTAGGAGATCAGACTGTGTGGTGTGTATAGAAGTGTATCACCCTGGTGTCCCTGTGTATAGGAGATCAGACTGTATGGTGTGTATATAAATGTATCACATTTCTCCACAGTAATAAAACTCACATTAATGTTTGTATAAATATCAGTATATATGTATATAAATTAGTCTATGTAAATAAAATCCTTTTGTCTTGTTCTAAATCATTGATTCAGTGACACAAAGAGGTGTTAGTAGATCAAGTAGTAACCTGAACATTTTTGGTAATACCTCACTCACCAGCCACGCCCCCAGCCTCGCCTCTTAAAATAAAAGTTTCCCTCTTTGGTCATTTGAAATGCTGGGATGTATGGATTTTGGATAGGTTTATCCTCTGTGGTTACAATTGGTTTTGCCCCAGAATTATTCCACTTTCACTGTTTTAGATAAAGTCCTTTCAGTGTGAAAGTAAATAAAAAGTCACGGAGATCAGTGAACAGCCAGTCCGTAAAGGTTACACACACACACACACAGGACACAGACAATGATACACACACACACAACACATGAACACACACACACACAACACAGACACATGAACACACACACAATAATAATAATAATAACTAGTATTTATATAGCGCCTTTCTCCCAGTGGGACTCAAAGCGCTGTCAGCGCACGCACTCGGAATTAACCAAGTCGGCAGCTGAAATACTAGATGTTATTATTACCCAGTCAATGGTACTCATTTATCCACCACAGAAGGATGAAGGGCTGAGTTGACCCTGCTGGGACCTGCAACCTTGAGGTTTGAACAGGCTCCATAATCAGGGACTTTACCACTGAGCTATCTCACCTGACAATGACACATGAACACACACACACACAACACATGAACACATAGATATATGAACACACTCACACGACACATGAACGCCTACACAATGATACATGAACACACACGCACAGTGATACATGTACACAATCACAATGATACATGAACACACACACACACAATGATACATGAACAAACACACAATGATATATAAACACACAGAGACACACAATGATACATTAACACACACACACAATGATACATGAACACAGACACACAGATACATAAACACACACAGATCCATAAACACACACACACAGTGATACATGAACACACACACACACACAGATACATGAACACACACACACAATGATATATAAACACACAGACACACAATGATACACGAACACACACGCACAATGATACGTGAACACACACGCACAATGATACATGAACGCAGACACAGACACACAATGATACATGAACACAGACACACAGATACATAAACACACACACAGATACATGAACACACACACAGATACATAAACACACACACACAGATACATAAACACACACACACACACACAGTGATACATGAACACAGACACACAGATACATGAACACACACACAATGATACATGAACACACACACACACACACACACACAGTGATACATGAACACACACACAATGATATATAAACACACAGGCACACAATGATACATGAACACACACACAATGATATATAAACACACAGACACACAATGATACATGAACACACACACGATATATAAACACAGAGGCACACAATGATACATGAACACACACACACAATGATACATAAACACACACAGACACACAATGATACATGAACACACACGCACAGATACATAAACACACACACACACAGTGATACATGAACACAGACACACATACATGAACACACACACAATGATACATGAACACACACACACACACACACACAGATACATAAACACACACACACAGATACATAAACACACACACACACACACACAGTGATACATGAACACACACACAATGATATATAAACACACAGGCACACAATGATACATGAACACACACACAATGATATATAAACACACAGACACACAATGATACATGAACACACAGACACACAATGATACATGAACACACACACAATGATATATAAACACAGAGGCACACAATGATACATGAACACACACACACAATGATACATAAACACACACAGACACACAATGATACATGAACACACACGCACAATGATACATGAACACACGCACAATGATACAAAAACACACACTCACACAATGATACATGAACACACACACATACAATGATACATGAACACACACACAATGATAAACGAACACACACACACACATAATGATACATGAACACACACACACACACACACATAATGATACATGAACACACACACAATGATAAACGAACACACACACACACATAATGATACATGAACACACACACAATGATAAACGAACACACACACACACATAATGATACATGAACACACACACACACATAATGATACATGAACACACACACACACACAATGATATAAGAACACACACATAATGATCATACCTGGGAACTTCCAGTTGAGGGCTACCCGGAGGGTAGTCCTCTGTTCACCAGGGGGGTGACAAAAATGACGCTAATCGCGTCAAAAAGGGGCGGGGCTTGCCGCGAGTGAGGGGGGGGCTTAACCCTTTGAGTGCCAAAGTGGTACGGAATGCATTGCAAAGCAATGCATTCCTTACCACTCTGGCACTCAGAGGGTTAAAGGTGTCACACAGAAGGCTGGGGAAGGAGGCACAACGTGAGAAAAAGCGGATGTGGCAGAGTTTCAATAGAAACTCTCCACATCCGGAGGAATCTGCCTCTGCCCCTGAGACCCGGTAAAGCTCTGTCAGAACCGGAGTCTCCGGGGCAAATCCGGAGAGTTCCCAGGTATGATAATGATACATGAACACACACACAATGATACATAAACACACACAGACACACAATGATACATGAACACACACGCACAATGATACATGAACACACGCACAATGATACAAAAACACACACTCACACAATGATACATGAACACACACACACACATGATGATAAACGAACACACACACACACACACACACTATGATACATGAACACACACACACACACACAATGATACATGAACACACACACACACAATGATACATGAACACACACACACAATGATACATGAACACACACACACACACACAATAAGACACACATGGGAGCAGTGATCAGCCAGTAGTTAAAGGTTACACACAGACACACCTGGAGGTGCTCCTGCCTGTACACGCACACCCCTTCCCCCCACAGGAATGTCACTGAGACAGAAATTCGGTGGGCACAGGGGTGTGTGATCTGTACAGACCTCATCACAACAGTTCTATCTCTTCATCTACAGGGAGAGCCTGCTGTGTCATGTCTGGTGTTGGGAAGGACTGTGTGTGTGTGGCTTCCCCCATCCTAAAAGACTGTCTCCTTTCATCTACCAGTTATCTCACACCTCTCGGCAGTCTGTGCTATGGGTCCTGTCTGTTATGTTAACTGGCTGCCACTCCTGTCCTTGGGACTGTTTGGCACACAATAATAATCTCTTGTGTTAGATGTGCAAATATTTATCTGAAGTGGTGCTTTAAGGGCTTAGTGCAGTTATACTGGAGTTGAATTGGAGGTGGACAGACGGCGGACATTCCTGCCTGCAGCGACGCTTGTTTCTAAGATTTTCTTCTTCCCATTTACCTGTTCTCTATTACCCACAATGCTGAGCGTTTACTTCTGTATACAACTCAATTTATATTGCAAAATCCAGCACGCTATATGCCATAACATCTCAGGCATAATATGAACCTGTGTATAATACGTTTGTGTAAATTATGCCCAAAATTAAAATTCCTATGTATAATACGCACCCCCTTTCTACGAACAAAATAAAAATGTAAAAACCTTTGCTTCCCATGATCCCTCATTTGTGTCCTTCCTTCACAACCTCAAAAACGTGTACGTGAGCCTCCAGTGTCCTTCCTTCTACCCACCTCCACATTTTGAGAGAGACTGAGGCCCTGAGGAGGCAGCCCGGGGATCCGTTCAGTGGGTGGCACGCTTGTCTTTGCCGCCCGCTAATTCTACTGCTGCTCTCCCTCCAAGATCCTTGGCACATTAGAAATTACCTGAGTGCCCTGTCAGGACCATCGTAGGGCACGACCTTAGTTTCAACGAGCACATTGACACCTGAATGTCCTCCTTCCCCATCCTATAGAGGCTGTAATCTTTCTAACCTCATCCCCATTCCTACCCTCACACTTCTTGTCCAGACCTTCTCTTGTAGTCTACTGAATGTCCATTCCCTCACTAACAAACCTACTCTCATACATGAGCTTTTACCTCACGAACACTCCACCTTCTTGCTCTTACTGAGACCTGATTCTCCCATCAAGATTCAGCTGTGGAGGCTGCAGTCTCACATGGAGGCCTGTACTTCTCACACACCACATGCACAGCGGGCAGATATGATGGCACAGGTGGGTGTACTGCTTGCTTCCTCGTGTTGCTTTTGGCAGATACCCATTCTCCCATCCCTTTTCACTAACTCCTTCGAGGTACACGCTATCCAATTATTCCACCCTGTAACACTGCAGTTGCGGCTGTACACAGACCTCCCACAACCACACCCTCTACCTTCCTTTCAGACTGAGTGCTGGCTTGCATGCTTTATCTCCTCTGACACCCGTTCTCTCATACTTGGAGACTTCAACTGTCACATAGATGATCGTTCCCTTGGGCCTCCTGCCTCCTTCACCTAACCTCCTCTTTCACCCTTTAACAATGGTCTGAATCTAGCACACACACAAAGATGGCCATTCTCTTGACATTGTATTCACAAAGAACTACTCCCTACTAGATTTCTCTGTATCCCCTTTTCCACTCTTGGACCACCACAACCTTTTCCACAACTATTTCCCTCCTTCCCCCACCCAATAAGACCCCACATTAATCCTGAAGCCTTCATTCTTTAGACAGCTCTGCCATTGGTTCTGCAGTGTTCTGCAACCTCTCCACCTTCAATACTCTTACAGAACCTGAAAGCCTTAATTTGTATGCCCCCTTCTAAACTCACGTCAAATCCAAGTCCTTGGTTTAATTCTCAAATACGTTAACTACGCTCCTGTATCAGCTCTGGTGAACACTTGGGGAGGAAGTCTCACACTCTCTCCTGCAGACTTCTTCCACTACAAATTCCTCCTGTCTTCCTTGAATACGACACTATTACTCCTCACTAATTAATACTCACAAATCTAGCCCATTCTACCTATCTCCATTTTTAATTCTATCCTCCTCCCCTCCTTTCTTTCTCCCCTCTCTCACCCCCTCTAGACTTTGCAGAATTCTTCAAACTGAAGACTGACGCAATACATAAAATAATCCCACCCTTTCACACTGCAGAACTGTATCTACTCCATCCCGCTTTTTTGGTTCTTTTGCTTTGGTCACGGAAGCAGAGGTCTCCGTTTTGCTCTCCACATCACAAGTCACCACCAGAATGCTCTTCCTCTCCTCCAGAACAGTACTTACCCTACACTACTAAATTCATTGTCATGGATTCCCATAAAGCAACGTATAGCATTCATTACTCTCCAACACTCGTCCCCATCCTATATCGCATCATTGATATCCCGCCATATCTGCATGTCCTCTACACACCATAAATGGTGGACGGTTTTCTGCTCCTTTAACCTCTATAACTATCACAACGGAAGGCTTATTTTGAACTCCCTACCACTAAGAATTCGCCAAGCATGAACAACTTCACATCCAAGCTAAGAGAGAACCTTTAAAATGTAGCATTACCGTAATAGCTAAACCTGATCATGGATTAAACTTTCTCCTCTACCTGACTGTATCTGTATGTCACCCATCCTATACTTAGATTGGAAGCTCTGTGGGGCAGGGTGTATAACTTTGAAGACTCGGTTGAATGATTGAATGAATATGTTTATTTATATAGCGCCAAAAGTGTACGCAGCGCTTTACAATTTAAAACGTTATATCTCTCAAACCATAAAGGTCTGTGAGATAGGAATGGCATCGATTGATTTCTTATTTTATTCTCTACAATATGACCTTTTATATATCTAAGGCATTAATTATATAGATAATTATCATAAGGGTAACGCTAGGTGAGCGTACATTAGGATAGGAGGTCCCCGCCCCGCAGAGCTTACAATCTAAGTAAGCCGTATGTGTGTGTGTGTGTATGTCTTTCTCTGTGTGTTTGTAAATGTGTTTGTCTTACTTTGTGTATATATATATTTATGTGTTACTGGGTTGTGTGTGTGTATTACTTTGTGTATATATATTTATGTGTTACTGGGTTGTGTGTGTGTGTATTACTTTGTGTATATATATATTTATGTGTTACTGGGTTGTGTGTGTATATTACTTTGTGTATATATATTTATGTGTTACTGGGTTGTGTGTGTATATTACTTTGTGTATATATATTTATGTGTTACTGGGTTGTGTGTGTATATTACTTTGTGTATATATATTTATGTGTTACTGGGTTGTGTGTGTATATTACTTTGTGTATATATATATGTATGTGTTACTGGGTTGTGTGTGTATATTATTTTGTGTATATATATATATGTATGTGTTACTGGGTTGTGTGTGTATATTACTTTGTGTATATATATATTTATGTGTTACTGGGTTGTGTGTGTATATTACTTTGTGTATATATATTTATGTGTTACTGGGTTGTGTGTGTATATTATTTTGTGTATATATATTTATGTGTTACTGGGTTGTGTGTGTGTATATTACTTTGTGTATATATATTTATGTGTTACTGGGTTGTGTGTGTATATTACTTTGTGTATATATATATATTTATGTGTTACTGGGTTGTGTGTGTATATTACTTTGTGTATATATATATGTATGTGTTACTGGGTTGTGTGTGTATATTATTTTGTGTATATATATTTATGTGTTACTGGGTTGTGTGTGTATATTACTTTGTGTATATATATTTATGTGTTACTGGGTTGTGTGTGTATATTACTTTGTGTATATATATATTTATGTGTTACTGGGTTGTGTGTGTATATTATTTTGTGTATATATATTTATGTGTTACTGGGTTGTGTGTGTGTATTACTTTGTGTATATATATTTATGTGTTACTGGGTTGTGTGTGTATATTACTTTGTGTATATATATTTATGTGTTACTGGGTTGTGTGTGTATATTACTTTGTGTATATATATTTATGTGTTACTGGGTTGTGTGTGTATATTACTTTGTGTATATATATTTATGTGTTACTGTGGGTTGTGTGTGTGTATTACTTTGTGTATATATATTTATGTGTTACTGGGTTGTGTGTGTATATTACTTTGTGTATATATATATTTATGTGTTACTGGGTTGTGTGTGTATATTACTTTGTGTATATATATTTATGTGTTACTGGGTTGTGTGTGTGTATATTATTTTGTGTATATATATTTATGTGTTACTGGGTTGTGTGTGTGTATATTACTTTGTGTATATATATATATATTTATGTGTTACTGGGTTGTGTGTGTATATTACTTTGTGTATATATATATTTATGTGTTACTGGGTTGTGTGTGTATATTACTTTGTGTATATATATTTATGTGTTACTGGGTTGTGTGTGTGTGTATATTACTTTGTGTATATATATTTATGTGTTACTGGGTTGTGTGTGTATATTACTTTGTGTATATATATTTATGTGTTACTGGGTTGTGTGTGTATATTACTTTGTGTATATATATATTTATGTGTTACTGGGTTGTGTGTGTATATTACTTTGTGTATATATATATATTTATGTGTTACTGGGTTGTGTGTGTATATTACTTTGTGTATATATATATTTATGTGTTACTGTGGGTTGTGTGTGTATATTACTTTGTGTATATATATATTTATGTGTTACTGGGTTGTGTGTGTATATTACTTTGTGTATATATATTTATGTGTTACTGGGTTGTGTGTGTATATTACTTTGTGTATATATATATTTATGTGTTACTGGGTTGTGTGTGTATATTACTTTGTGTATATATATATGTATGTGTTACTGGGTTGTGTGTGTATATTACTTTGTGTATATATATTTATGTGTTACTGGGTTGTGTGTGTATATTACTTTGTGTATATATATATTTATGTGTTACTGGGTTGTGTGTGTGTATTACTTTGTGTATATATATTTATGTGTTACTGGGTTGTGTGTGTATATTACTTTGTGTATATATATTTATGTGTTACTGGGTTGTGTGTGTATATTACTTTGTGTATATATATTTATGTGTTACTGGGTTGTGTGTGTATATTACTTTGTGTATATATATATGTATGTGTTACTGGGTTGTGTGTGTATATTATTTTGTGTATATATATTTATGTGTTACTGTGGGTTGTGTGTGTATATTACTTTGTGTATATATATATTTATGTGTTACTGGGTTGTGTGTGTATATTACTTTGTGTATATATATATATATATATGTGTTACTGGGTTGTGTGTGTATATTACTTTGTGTATATATATTTATGTGTTACTGGGTTCTGTGTGTATTTCTTTGTGTATATATATTTATGTGTTACTGGGTTGTGTGTGTGTATATTACTTTGTGTATATATATTTATGTGTTACTGGGTTGTGTGTGTGTATATTACTTTGTGTATATATATTTATGTGTTACTGGGTTGTGTGTGTGTATATTACTTTGTGTATATATATATTTATGTGTTACTGGGTTGTGTGTGTATATTACTTTGTGTATATATATTTATGTGTTACTGGGTTGTGTGTGTATATTCCTTTGTGTATATATATATGTATGTGTTACTGGGTTGTGTGTGTATATTATTTTGTGTATATATATTTATGTGTTACTGTGGGTTGTGTGTGTATATTACTTTGTGTATATATATATATTTATGTGTTACTGGGTTGTGTGTGTATATTACTTTGTGTATATATATTTATGTGTTACTGGGTTGTGTGTGTATATTACTTTGTGTGTATATATTTATGTGTTACTGGCTTGTGTGTGTATATTACTTTGTGTATATATATTTATGTGTTACTGGCTTGTGTGTGTATATTACTTTGTGTATATATATATGTATGTGTTACTGGGTTGTGTGTGTATATTACTTTGTGTATATATATATATTTATGTGTTACTGAGTTGTGTGTGTATATTACTTTGTGTATATATATTTATGTGTTACTGGGTTGTGTGTGTATATTACTTTGTGTATATATATTTATGTGTTACTGGGTTGTGTGTGTATATTACTTTGTGTATATATATTTATGTGTTACTGGGTTGTGTGTGTATATTACTTTGTGTATATATATATATTTATGTGTTACTGGGTTGTGTGTGTATATTACTTTGTGTATATATATTTATGTGTTACTGGGTTGTGTGTGTATATTACTCTGTGTATTTATATCTTACTGCATGTTTCTGTATATTTATGTCTTATTCTGTACGTGTGTGTATTTACAGTTCTGTGCTAAAGTCGTAGGCAGGTGTGAAAATGCTGTAAAGTAAGAATGCTTTCAAAAATAGACATGTTACTAGTTTATTTTTATTGATTAACAAAATTCAAAGTTAGTGAACAGAAAAAAAAATCTAAATCAAATCAATATTTGGTGTGACCATCCTTTGCCTTCAGAACAGTATCAGTTCCTCTAGACACACTTGTACACAGTTTATAAGGAATTCGGCAGGTAGGTTGTTCCAAACATCTTGGAGAACTAACCTCAGTTCTTCTGTGGATTTAGGCCTCAGTTGCCTCTCTCTCTTCATGTAATCCCAGACAGACTGGATGATGTTGAGATCGGGGCTCTGTGGGGTCCATACCATCACTTCCAGGACTCCTTGTTCTTCTTTACACTGTAGACAGTTCTTAATGACTTTGGCTGTATGTTTGGGGTCGTTGTCATGCTTCAGAATACATTTGAGACCAATCAGATGCCTCCCTGATGGTATCGCATGATGCATAAGTATCTGCCTGTACTTCTCAGCATTGAGGAGACCATTAATTCTGATCAAAACCCCAACTCCAAAAATGCAGCCCCAAACTTGCAGAGAACCTCCACCATGCTTCACAGTTGCCTGCAGACACTCATTCTTGTACTGCTCTCCAGCCCTTCAGCAAACAAACTGCCTTCTGCTACAGACAAATATTTAAAATTCTGACTCATCAGTCCATAGCACCTGCCACCATTTGTTTGCACCTTAGTTCCTGTGTTTTCATGCATAGTTTAGTCGCTTGGCCTTGTTTCCACATCGGAGGTATGGGTTTTTTAGCTGCAAGTCTTTCATGAAGACCACTTCTGACCACACTTCTCCAGACAGTAGATGGATGTATCAGGATCCCACTGTTTTCTGCCAATTCTGAGCTGATGGTATTGCTGGACATCTTCCAATTACGAAAAGAAGAACAATGTGTCTTTCATCTGCTGCACTAACTTTCCTTGGCCGACCACTGCGTCTATGGGCCTCAACATTGCCTGTTTCTTTGTGCTTCTTCAAAAGAGATTGGACAGCATGTCTAGAAACCCCTGTCTGCCTTGAAATTTCTGCCTGGGAGAGACCTTGCTGATGCAGTGTAACTACCTGGGTCTTGTTACTGTGCTCAGTCTTGCATTGGTGTGTAATCTTTGTTATAAAGTATTTCACAGAGTCTTCTTTAAAGTAAATGTTACAGATCGCACTATGTTTATCTACTTTTTTGTAGTTCAAAAGATATTAGCTGGAGAAAGTTCCCACACCCACCCCTTCTGGGCACGTCACGCTCAACCTGGAATCTGGTCCTGTGACCGGACGGATGAAGTGAGGGACAAACTCCAGTAAGTTAGTAGAAGGAAAGTCCTGCCCCATTGATGAAGGAGGACAGGATTTCCCTTTGCTTACTGAAGATTGTCCCTCGCTGCATCCGTCCAGACCTGACTGCCGGTTCAGCGTGACGTGGACGGGGGAACTTTCTCCAGCTAATATCTTTTGAACTACACAAAAGTAAGTAGATAAACATATCACAACCTGTTACATTTACTGTAAAGAAGACTCTGCGAAATAGGTTATAACAAACATTACTATCCCTTTAAACGGTCATCAGCAACCTCACCTTGTTAGCTGAGTTTGGCTGTTCCTCACCCAGTTTTATTCCTCCTACACAGATGTTTCTGTTTCAGTTAATTACTGTGTTTCAACCCACATATTAAATTATGATAATTAGCACCTGTCTGGGATAACGAATTAAGCGTACACCTGTCTACATGCTGGTGAGATAGCTCAGTGGTAAAGTCCCTGACTATGGAGCCTATTCCAACAGCAAGGTTGCAGGTTCGAATCCCAGCAGGGTCAACTCAGCCCTTCATCCTTCCGAGGTGGATAAGTGAGTACCATTGATTGGGTAATAATAACATCTAGTATTTCAGCTGCCGACTTGGTTAATTCCGAGAGCGTGCGCTGACAGTGCTTTGAGTCCCACTGGGAGAAAGGTGCTATATAAATACTAGTTATTATATTATTATTATTATTACAAAATCCCTGTCTGTGTACAAGTACACCTAGAAGACTTGAAGGCAAAGGGCGGTCACACCAAATACTGATTTGATTTAGATTTTTCTTCTGGTCACTCACTTTGCATTTTGTTGATGAATATAAACTATTAACATGTCTATTTTTGAAACCATTCTTACTTTACAGCATTTTTTTCACATCTGCATAAGACTTTTGCACAGTATTGTGTGTCTTACTCTGTATGTATGTGTGTGTGTGTATATTTATGTGTTACTGTGTGTGTGTGTATTTATTTGTGTGTGTGTGTGTGTTTGGTTCTTGGGTGCGTCATGCAGCCTTGTCATTATGGATACTAGGACACACCTTGCTAATGCTGGCACTGACTCCAGGGACAGGTCACTGATAAAGGGAGGAGGAGATAACACGCTTAATCCTTTCATTGCCACACACACATACACACAGTCAGCTGCCTCCCAGTACCACACACACACACACACACAGTCAGCTGCCTCCCAGTACCACAAACTCACACAAACACAGTCAGCTGCCTCCCAGTACCACAAACTCACACAAACACAGTCAGCTGCCTCCCAGTACCACACACACACACACACAGTCAGCTGCCTCCCAGTACCACACACACACACACACACACAGTCAGCTGCCTCCCAGTACCACAAGCACATAGTCAGCTGCCTCCCAGTACACCACACACAGTCAGCTTCCTCCCAGTACCACACACAGTCAGCTGCCTCCCAGTATACACACACAGTCAGCTGCCTCCCAGTACACACACACACACACACACACACACACACAGTCAGCTGCCTCCCAGTACACACACACAGTCAGCTGCCTCCCAGTACACACATACACACACACACACAGTCAGCTGCCTCCCAGTATACTCACACACACACACAGTCAGCTGCCTCCCAGTACCACACACACACACAGTCAGCTGCCTCCCAGTACACACACACAGTCAGCTGCCTCCCAGTACACACATACACACACACACACAGTCAGCTGCCTCCCAGTACACACACACAGTCAGCTGCCTCCCAGTACCACACACACACAGTCAGCTGCCTCCCAGTACACACACACACACACACAGTCAGCTGCCTCCCAGTACACACACAAACACACACACAGTCAGCTGCCTCCCAGTACACACACACACACACACACACACACACAGTCAGCTGCCTCCCAGTACACACACACAGTCAGCTGCCTCCCAGTACCACACACACACACACAGAGTCAGCTGCCTCCCAGTACACACACACAGTCAGCTGCCTCCCAGTACACACACACACACACACACACACACACACAGTCAGCTGCCTCCCAGTACACACACACAGTCAGCTGCCTCCCAGTACCACACACACACACAGAGTCAGTTGCCTCCCAGTACACACACACACAGTCAGCTGCCTCCAGTACACACACACACAGTCAGCTGCCTCCCAGTACACACACACACACACACACACAAACAGTCAGCTGCCTCCCAATTACATTCTAGACAGAGGCAGGAGCTGTGAATTACAGTCCTAGTTGTAATACCTTGCAGCAGATCACTAGATGTCTATAGAACTGGCGCTATACAAGGGTGCCAGGGCATTTTAGTGTACCTTTTACATCGGGTCTGGGTGCTCCACTTTTCTATGTCTTTACCAAAAATGTTAAAGTTGCAGTTTATTGTATGTTTATGGAGATTGTTATACACAACATGCTGTTTGTTGTAATTTTGACTGTGACTATATATTTATGCACTGTATCCTTAATTATACCTATAAAACGCTAGGGATGCAATGAAAATTTCAGATTGTACACAGTACCAAACAGTGCCTCACCAGTTCTACACAGTACCACACAGTGCCTCACCAGTTGTACACAGTACCACACAGTGCCTCACCAGTTGTACACAGTACCACACAGAGCCTCACCAATCACACACAGTACCACACAGTGCATCACCAATTGTACACAGTACCCCATAATGCCTCACCAATCACACACAGTACCACACAGTGCATCACCAATTGTACACAGTACCACACAGTGTATCTACCTGTACTTAGTACCATATATTGTCTCTACTTGTACATAGTACCACATAGTGTATCTACCTGTACATAGTACCACACAGTGTCTCTACTTGTACATAGTACCATATAGTTTATCTACCTGTACATAGTACCACGTAGTGTATCTACTTGTACATAGTACCACGTAGTGTATCTACCTGTACATAGTACCACAGTGTCTCTACTTGTACATAGTACCACATAGTGTGTCTACCTGTACATAGTACCACACAGTGTCTCTACTTCTACATAGTACCACATAGTATATCTACTTGTACACAGTACCACGTAGTATATCTACTTGTACATAGTACCACGTAGTATATCTAATTGTACATAGTACCACATAGTGTCTCTACTTGTACATAGTACCACATAGTATATATACTTGTACATACTACCACACAGTGTCTCTACCTGTACATAGTACCACATAGTGTATCTAATTGTACATAGTACCACATACTATATCTACTTGTACATAGTACCACAAAGTGTATCTAATTGTACATAGTACCACATAGTGTCTCTACCTGTACATAATACCACATAGTGTATCTACCTGTACATAGTACCACATAGTGTATCTACTTGTACATAGTACCACACAGTGTCTCTACTTGTACATAGTACCACATAGTGTCTCTACTTGTACATAGTACCACATAGTGTATCTAATTGTACATAGTACCACACAGTGTCTCTACCTGTACATAGTACCACACAGTGTCTCTACTTGTACATAGTACCACATAGTGTATCTAATTGTACATAGTACCACATAGTATATCTACTTGTACATAGTACCACACAGTGTAACTACTTGTACATAGTACCACACAGTGTATCTAATTGTACATAGTACCACATAGTATATCTACTTGTACAGAGTACCACAGAGTGTCTCTACCTGTACATAGTACCACATAGTATATCTACTTGTACATAGTACCACATAGTTTCTCTACCTATACATAGTACCACATAGTGTCTCTACCTGTACATAGTACCACATAGTATATCTACTTGTACATAGTACTATGATATTTGTTCCTCTTCCACCTCAAGCATTTCCACGAATTGTTTTTTCGTATCGGATACAAAAATAAGAAAACAATAGAAAAGGTCCTATTACTGGGGACAGAATCGCTGGTTATGGTAACATGCTCTGCAGTCTAATTCCTCGTGTCTGTGTCTTCATTCCCTCACACCCCTACACCCCTCACATCAACTCTGTACACACCCCTACACCCCTCACATTCACTCTGTACAAACCCTACACCCCTCACATCCACTCTATACACCCCCCTACACCCCTCACATCCACTCTGTACACACCCCTCACATCCACTCTGTACACCCCCACATCAACTCTATACACCCCCCTACACCCCTCACATCCACTCTATACACCCCCCTACACCCCTCACATCCACTCTGTACACCCCCCTACACCCCTCACATCCACTCTGTACACCCCTACACCCCTCACATCCACTCTGTACACACCCCTACACCCCTCACATCCACTCTATACACCCCCCTACACCCCTCACATCCACTCTGTACACACCCCTCACATCCACTCTGTACACCCCCCTACACCCCTCACATCAACTCTATACACCCCCCTACACCCCTCACATCCACTCTATACACCCCCCTACACCCCTCACATCCACTCTGTACACCCCCCTACACCCCTCACATCCACTCTCTACACCCCCTACACCCCTCACATCCACTCTCTACACCCACCTTCACCCCTCACATCCACTCTCTACACACCCCTACACCCCTCACATCCACTCTCTACACACCCCTACACCCCTCACATCCACTCTGTACACACCCCTACACACCTCACATCCACTCTCTACACCCCCCTACACCCCTCACATCCACTCTCTACACCCCCCTACACCCCTCACATCCACTCTCTACACCCCCTACACCCATCACATCCACTCTCTACACCCCCCTACACCCCTCACATCCACTCTGTACACTCCTACACCCCTCACATCCACTCTGTACACACTCCCTACACCCCTCACATCCACTCTGTACACCCCACTACACCCCTCACATCCACTCTGTACACACTCCTACACCCATCACATACACTCTATACACCCCCCTACACCCCTCACATCCACTCTATACACCCCCCTACACCCCTCACATCCACTCTGTACACCCCCCTACACCCCTCACATCCACTCTGTACACCCCCCTACACCCCTCACATCCACTCTGTACACCCCCCTACACCCCTCACATCCACTCTCTACACACCCCTACACCCCTCACATCCACTCTGTACACCCCACTACACCCCTCACATCCCCTCTGTACACACTCCTACACCCCTCACATCCACTCTGTACACCCTCCTACACCCCTCACATCCACTCTGTACACCCCTACACCCCTCACATCCACTCTGTACACCCCCCTACACCCCTCACATCCACTCTGTACACCCCCTACACCCCTCACATCCACTCTGTACACCCCTCACATCCACTCTGTACACACCCCTCACATCCACTCTGTACACCCCCCTACACCCCTCACATCCACTCTGTACACACCCCTACACCCCTCACATCCACTCTGTACACCCCCTACACTCCTCACATCCACTCTGTACACCCCCCTACACCCCTCACATCCACTCTGTACACCCCCCTACACCCCTCACATCCACTCTGTACACACCCCTACACCCCTCACATCCACTATGTACACCCCTACACCCCTCACATCCACTCTGTACAACCCCTACACCCCTCACATCCACTCTGTACACCCCCCTACACCCCTCACATCCACTCTGTACACACCCCTACACCCCTCACATCCACTCTGTACACCCCCCTACACCCCTCACATCCACTCTGTACACACCCCTACACCCCTCACGTCCACCCTGTACACCCCTACATCCCTCACATCCACTCTGTACACCCCCCTACACCCCTCACATCCACTCTGTACACACCCCTACACCCCTCACATCCACTCTGTACACCCCTACACCCCTCACATCCACTCTGTACACACCCCTACACCCCTCACATCCACTCTGTACACCCCCCTACACCCCTCACATCCACTCTGTACACCCCCCTACACCCCTCACATCCACTCTGTACACCCCCTACTCCCCTCACATCCACTCTGTACACACCCCTACACCCCTCACATCCACTCTGTACACACCCCTACACCCCTCACATCCACTCTGTACACACCCCTACACCCCTCACATCCACTCTGTACACACCCCTACACCCCTCACATCCACTCTGTACACCCCCCTACACTCCTCACATCCACTCTGTACACACCCCTACACCCCTCACATCCACTCTGTACACCCCCCTACACCCCTCACATCCACTCTGTACACACCCCTACACCCCTCACATCCACTCTGTACACACCCCTACACCCCTCACATCCACTCTGTACACCCCCCTACACTCCTCACATCCACTCTGTACACACCCCTACACCCCTCACATCCACTCTGTACACCCCCCTACACCCCTCACATCCACTCTGTACACACCCCTACACCCATCACATCCACTCTGTACACCCCCTACACCCCTCACATCCACTCTGTACACCCCTACATCCCTCACATCCACTCTGTACACCCCCCTACACCCCTCACATCCACTCTGTACACCCCTACACCCCTCACATCCACTCTGTACACACCCCTACACCCCTCACATCCACTCTGTACACCCCCCTACACCCCTCACATCCACTCTGTACACACCCCTACACCCCTCACATCCACTCTGTACACCCCCCTACACCCCTCACATCCACTCTCTACACCCCCCTACACCCCTCACATCCACTCTGTACACACTTCTACACCCCTCACATCCACTCTGTACACCCCCCTACACCCCTCACATCCACTCTGTACACCCCCCTACACCCCTCACATCCACTCTGTACACCCCCTACACCCCTCACATCCACTCTGTACACACCACCACACCCCTCACATCCACTCTGTACACACCATACACCCCTCACATCCACTCTCTACACACTCCTACACCCCTCACATCCACTATGTACACCCCTACACCCCTCACATCCACTCTGTACACCCCCCTACACCCCTCACATCCACTCTGTACACCCCTCACATCCACTCTGTACACCCCCCTACACCCCTCACATCCACTCTCTACACACTCCTACACCCCTCACATCCACTCTCTACACACTCCTACACCCCTCACATCCACTCTCTACACACTCCTACACCCCTCACATCCACTCTGTACACCCCCCTACACCCCTCACATCCACTCTGTACACCCCCCTACACTCCTCACATCCACTCTGTACACCCCCCTACACCCCTCACATCCACTCTGTACACCCCCCTACACCCCTCACATCCACTCTGTACACCCCCCTACACCCCTCACATCCACTCTGTACACCCCCCTACACCCCTCACATCCACTCTGTACACACTCCTACACCCCTCACATCCACTCTGTACACCCCCCTACACCCCTCACATCCACTCTGTACACCCCTCACATCCACTCTGTGCACCCCCCTACACCCCTCACATCCACTCTGTACACACCCCTACACCCCTCACATCCACTCTGTACACCCCTACACCCCTCACATCCACTCTGTACACCCCCCTACACCCCTCACATCCACTCTGTACACCCCCCTACACCCCTCACATCCACTCTGTACACCCCCCTACACCCCTCACATCCACTCTGTACACACTCCTACACCCCTCACATCCACCCTGTACACACTCCTACACCCCTCCCATCCACTCTGTACACACCCCTACACCCCTCACATCCACTCTGTACACACCCCTACACCCCTCACATCCACTCTCTACACACTCCTACACCCCTCCCATCCACTCTGTACACCCCCCTACACCCCTCACATCCACTCTGTACACACCCCTACACCCCTCACATCCACTCTGTACACCCCCCCTACACCCCTCACATCCACTCTGTACACCCCCCTACACCCCTCACATCCACTCTGTACATCCCCTACACCCCTCACATCCACTCTGTACACCCCTACACCCCTCACATCCACTCTGTACACACTCTACACCCCTCACATCCACTCTGTACACCCCCCTACACCCCTCACATCTACTCTGTACACACCCCTACACCCCTCACATCCACTCTGTACACACCCCTACACCCCTCACATCCACTCTGTACACACTCCTACACCCCTCACATCCACTCTGTACACCCCCCTACACCTCTCACATCCACTCTGTACACCCCCCTACACCCCTCACATCCACTCTGTACACACCCCTACACCCCTCACATCCACTCTGTACACCCCCCTACACCCCTCACATCCACTCTGTACACACCCCCTACACCCCTCATATCCACTCTGTACACCCCTCTACACCCCTCACATCCACTCTGTACACCCCCCTACACCCCTCACATCCACTCTGTACACACTCCCTACACCCCTCACATCCACTCTCTACACCCCCTACACCCCTCACATCCACTCTGTACACACCCCTACACCCCTCACATCCACTCTGTACACACCACTACACCCCTCACATCCACTCTGTACACCCCCTACACCCCTCACATCCACTCTGTACACCCCCCTACACCCCTCACATCCACTCTGTACACACTCCTACACCCCTCACATCCACTCTGTACACACCCCTACACCCCTCACATCCACTCTGTACACACCACTACACCCCTCACATCCACTCTCTACACCCCCCTACACCCCTCACATCCACTCTGTACACACTCCTACACCCCTCACATCCACTCTGTACACACCCCTACACCCCTCACATCCACTCTGTACACCCACCTACACCCCTCACATCTACTCTGTACACCCCCCTACACCCCTCACATCCACTCTGTACACACCCCTACACCTCTCACATCCACTCTGTACACACCCCTACACCCCTCACATCCACTCTGTACACCCCCCTACACCCCTCACATCCACTCTGTACACACCCCTACACCCCTCACATCCACTCTCTACACCCCCCTACACCCCTCATATCCACTCTGTACACCCCTACACCCCTCACATCCACTCTCTACACCCCCCTACACCCCTCACATCCACTCTGTACACACCCCTACACCCCTCACATCCACTCTGTACACACCACTACACCCCTCACATCCACTCTGTACACCCACCTACACCCTCACATCTACTCTGTACACCCCCCTACACCCCTCACATCCACTCTGTACACACTCCTACACCCCTCACATCCACTCTGTACACACCCCTACACCCCTCACATCCACTCTGTACACACCACTACACCCCTCACATCCACTCTCTACACCCCCCTACACCCCTCACATCCACTCTGTACACCCACCTACACCCCTCACATCTACTCTGTACACCCCCCTACACCCCTCACATCCACTCTGTACACACCCCTACACCTCTCACATCCACTCTGTACACACCCCTACACCCCTCACATCCACTCTGTACACACCCCTACACCCCTCACATCCACTCTCTACACCCCCCTACACCCCTCACATCCACTCTGTACACCCCTACACCCCTCACATCCACTCTGTACACCCCTACACCCCTCACATCCACTCTGTACACCCCCTACACCCATCACATCCACTCTGTACACCCCCCTACACCCCTCACATCCACTCTGTACACACTCCTACACCCCTCACATCCACTCTATACACCCCCTACACCCCTCACATCCACTCTATACTATACACAACCCTCACATCCACTCTACACACTCCCCTCCCCAGGTAAACTGAACTGGTTCGTCCAGTCCGATGGTTTCGTTTTCGTTTTACAAACACCAATTCAATCAGTCAAAGATACAGTAAACAGAGAAAACAAGTGACTCTCCTTCTGAATAGGATCATTTAACATGTTTTCTTACTGATATGGTATAAAGAGTGTTACTTAGGGGTCATTAATCTGAGTTCTAACATAATCCACAGATAGATAGATACATAGATAGATAGATAGATAGATAGATAGATAGATAGATAGATAGATATGAGATAGATAGATAGATAGATATGAGATGTAGATCGATATGAGATAGATATGAGATAGATAGATATGAGATAGATAGATACATAGATAGATAGATAGATAGATAGATAGATATGAGGTAGATAGATATGAGGTAGATAGATAGATAGATAGATATGAGGTAGATAGACATGAGATAGATAGATAGATAGATAGATAGATAGATAGATAGATAGATAGACATGAGATAGATAGATAGATAGATAGATAGATAGATAGATAGACATGAGATAGATAGATAGATAGATAGATAGATAGATAGATAGATATGAGATAGATAGATAGATAGATAGATAGATAGATAGATAGATATGAGATAGATAGATATGAGGTAGATATGAGGTAGATAGATAGATAGATAGATATGAGATAGATAGATAGATAGATAGATAGATAGATAGATAGATAGATATGAGGTAGATATGAGGTAGGTAGATAGATAGATAGATAGATAGATAGATAGATAGATAGATAGATATGAGATAGATAGATAGATAGATAGATAGATAGATAGATATGAGATAGGTAGATAGATAGATAGATAGATATGAGATAGATAGATAGATAGATAGATAGATAGATAGATAGATAGATAGATATGAGATAGGTAGATATGATGTAGGTAGATAGATAGATATGTAGATAGATAGATATATAGATATGAGATGTAGATCGATATGAGATAGATATGAGATAGATAGATATGAGATAGATAGATACATAGATAGATAGATAGATAGATAGATAGATAGATAGATAGATAGATATGAGGTATAAAGAGTGTTACTTAGGGGTCATTAATCTGAGTTCTAACATAATCCACAGATAGATAGATACATAGATAGATAGATAGATAGATAGATAGATAGATAGATATGAGATAGATAGATAGATAGATAGATATGAGATGTAGATCGATATGAGATAGATATGAGATAGATAGATATGAGATAGATAGATACATAGATAGATAGATAGATAGATAGATAGATATGAGGTAGATAGATATGAGGTAGATAGATAGATAGATAGATAGATATGAGGTAGATAGACATGAGATAGATAGATAGATAGATAGATAGATAGATAGACATGAGATAGATAGATAGATAGATAGATAGATAGATAGATAGATAGATATGAGAGATAGAGTATGAGGTAGATATGAGGTAGATAGATAGATAGATAGATATGAGATAGATAGATAGATAGATAGATAGATAGATAGATAGATAGATAGATATGAGATAGATAGATAGATAGATAGATATGAGGTAGATATGAGGTAGGTAGATAGATAGATAGATAGATAGATATGAGATAGATAGATAGATAGATAGATAGATATGAGATAGGTAGATAGATAGATAGATAGATAGATAGATAGATAGATATGAGATAGATAGATAGATAGATAGATAGATAGATAGATATGAGATAGGTAGATATGATGTAGGTAGATAGATAGATATGTAGATAGATATGTAGATAGATAGATAATTTATATATATGTCAAGAAGAGAGATCTCGGTGCTAAGAGACTAATACAATAGACCAGGTCTGTCCAAGTTCAGTGCTCGGCGGCCACCAACAGGCCGGGGTGTAAGGATTTCCCTGATTAAGCACGGGGGAGATAATCAGTGGATCATTCGTTGTGACTGAGTCACTTGTGATTAATCAGGGAAATCCTCACACCCCGGCCTGTTGGTGGCCCCTGAGGACTGAAGTTGGACAGCTCTGCAGAAGACCAAACTAGAAGTAATATAATTTAATATGCAAATATCAAATTAATAAAACCCCCTAATGGTAAATATATGAAAGCCCACAATAGATAATAATAAAAATACCAATGCCAAAGGTATGCGGTGGGCATCTGATATATCACTCAAGCGATGCAATCATGCTCAGTAGAGATTGCCGGAACGCACACAGTCTACTGCGCATGTCGCCTTCTGACAAGCACGCTGGTGAGTTATTACACAGGATGATAAGGGCTGTAACTAGATACACAGTGACATCACGTCTATCAGTGACATCACAATGCAGAACTTCCCTGAGGTCTACAGACAGCCTTCACCCACACACATGGCATCGGAGATGGCATACATATATATATCATATATAACAAACACAATAACCACATGAAACATAAAACCAAATACAAATATAAGGCAATACAAAACACATTAATCAATTTAAAGCAGAACTACCTCGTTAGGTAAAGTCGCCCTGCCATAATTAGGCAGATGGTGACTATCTTAACACCAGTTACATTAGCTCTCAGAAGTAGCCACTTGTACAGAAATCCTTAATCTTCAGAGACCGGGCATCAGAGCAGACATCTTGTCTGTGCACCTGCGCCATCAGTCCGGTCTCCCTTCAGAAGCGTGGCACGAATGGCACCGGCGCAGGCACGCACACTGCACTACCCTGTCCGTCAGTCTACTGAATGTTTAGTAGTTGTATCAAATCCCACAAAACACTGCATCATAACAACAGATACATTGTGATTGAATTCTGTCACGGAAGACACAACCACAACACATCTATACTTCACAAACAAACATGTAATATACATACGTGTCACTCAGAGAGCCACATACACACACACACCACGGTCACCCTAAACAACAGTATGTCACTAATACATAGGGACTCTGTGACACTGTAATCCACGTGTGTCCAGAGACCTACACAAATAATAAATTATATATGGTACAGTACTAACAAATATATATATATATATATTATATATACATAGTACAATACATAATATCACAAAACTACAAATATCCAACTGAAAAGCGGTGTCGCTAATAGAAGAAAATATAATTAATCACATGCAGATGTAGTGAAGTGTCATCTTCCTTTGACATAATTCAGTTAGATCGCTTTCACCGGTCATAATGGAACGTCCAAAGGTTCATATACATATAAGATCACTGGATCCGGTAACAGACACCCCAAAAATACATATAAGATCACTGGATCCGGTAACAAACACCCCAAAAATACATATAAGATCACTGGATCCGGTAACAAACACCCCCAAAAATACATATAAGATCACTGGATCCGGTAACAAACACCCCATATACATATAAGATCATTGGATCCGGTAACAAACACCCCAAAAATACATATAAGATCACTGGATCCAGTAACAAACACCCCAAAAATACATATAAGATCACTGGATCCGGTAACAAACACCCCAAAAATACATATAAGATCACTGGATTCAGTAACAGACACCCCATCTACATATACATAAGTATATTTATTGAACCCTCACCTGTTGTTGAGGAAGATATTTACTTAATATTTCTCACAATTACCAACACAATTTTCCACATCCTATCTCATCATACACTATATTCCACATCTTATCACACCGTACACCACTATTCCACATCTCATCACACCGTACACCACTATTCCACATCTCATCACACCGTACACCACTATTCCACATCTTATCACACCTTACACCACTATTCCACATCTCATTACACCTTACACCACTATTCCACATCTCATCACACCGTACACCACTGTTCCACATCTTATCACACCGTACACCACATCTTATCACACCTTACACCACTATTCCACATCTCATCACACCGTACACCACTGTTCCACATCTTATCACACCGTACACCACATCTTATCACACCGTACACCACTATTCCACATCTCATCACACCGTACACCACTATTCCACATCTCATCACACCGTACACCACTATTCCACATCTTATCACACCTTACACCACTATTCCACATCTCATTACACCTTACACCACTATTCCACATCTCATCACACCGTACACCACATCTTATCACACCTTACACCACTATTCCACATCTTATCACACCGTACACCACTATTCCACATCTTATCACACCGTACACCACTATTCCACATCTCATTACACCTTACACCACTATTCCACATCTTATCACACCTTACACCTCTATTCCACATCTCATCACACCGTACACCACTATTCCACATCTCATCACACCGTACACCACTATTCCACATCTTATCACACCTTACACCACTAATCCACATCTTATCACACCGTACACCACTATTCCACATCTCATCACACCGTACACCACTATTCCACATCTTATCACACCGTACACCACTATTCCACATCTTATCACACCTTACACCTCTATTCCACATCTCATCACACCGTACACCTCTATTCCACATCTTATCACACCGTACACCACTATTCCACATCTCATCACACCTTACACCACTATTCCACATCTCATCACACCGTACACCACTATTCCACATCTCATCACACCGTACACCACTATTCCACATCTCATCACACCGTACACCACTATTCCACATCTTATCACACCGTACACCTCTATTCCACATCTTATCACACCTCCACCACTATTCCACATCTTATCACACCTTACACCACTATTCCACATCTTATCACACCATACATCACTATTCCACATCTCATCACACCGTACACCACTATTCCACATCTCATCACACCGTACACCCCTATTCCACATCTCATCACACCTTACACCTCTGTTCCACATCTCATCACACCGTACACCACTATTCCACATCTCATCACACCGTACACCACTATTCCACATCTTATCACACCATACACCACTATTCCACATCTTATCACACCGTACACCACTAGTCCACATCTTATCACACCGTACACCTCTATTCCACATCTTATCACACCGTACACCACTATTCCACATCTTATCACACCGTACACCACTATTCCACATCTTATCACACCTTACACCACTATTCCACATCTTATCACACCTTACACCACTATTCCACATCTATTCACACCGTACACCACTATTCCACCCTACACCACTATTCCACATCTTATCACACCTTACACCTCTATTCCACATCTCATCACACCGTACACCACTATTCCACATCTATCCCATCATCCACCACTATTCCACATTCTGTCACATCATATACAATTATTACACCATACAGTAATAATTACTACTAATCACAATAAGACTATGGTACTAAGAGGAATTGGGTCAGTTCAGGGATAAACCAATCACATCACAAGGAAATAATAAACTTTACAGAACTCCCCCATTGATATAAACAGGAATGGGAACCAGAGCGTTGTAATGCGTTCATAGTGTCCAAACCCCAATTACATCAACCAGACCCTGTGTGTGAGTGACACTGCTGTGATCTGGTGCAGTTCCTTAGTGCATAAGGGTCAGTGTCCACTCACTCACCCAAAATAGGGTCAGTGTCCACTCACAGCGCAGTCCACTCACTCACTTACCCAGTATAGTGTCAGAGTCCACTCACAGCACAGTCCACTCACTCATCCAGAACAGGGTCAGAGTCCACTCACAGCGCAGTCCACTTACTCATCCAGAATAGGGTCAGTGTCCACTCACAGCGCAGTCCACTCACTTACCCAGAATAGGGTCAGAGTCCACTCACAGCAAAGTCCACTCACTTACCCAGAATAGGGTCAGT
Organism: Rhinophrynus dorsalis; assembly: GCA_037306005.1. Classification (NCBI taxonomy): domain Eukaryota; kingdom Metazoa; phylum Chordata; class Amphibia; order Anura; family Rhinophrynidae; genus Rhinophrynus; species Rhinophrynus dorsalis. The sequence continues at coordinate 127,161 of JBBDGT010000077.1, forward strand.
GTCCACTCACAGCGCAGTCCACTCACTTACCCAGTATAGTGTCAGTGTCCACTCACAGCGCAGTCCACTCATCCAGAATAGGGTCAGTGTCCACTCACAGCGCAGTCCACTCACTTACCCAGAATAGGGTCAGTGTCCACTCACAGCGCAGTCCACTCACTTACCCAGTATAGTGTCAGTGTCCACTCACAGCGCAGTCCACTCATCCAGAATAGGGTCAGAGTCCACTCACAGCGCAGTCCACTCACTTACCCAGAATAGGGTCAGTGTCCACTCACAGCGCAGTCCACTCACTTACCCAGTATAATGTCAGTGTCCACTCACAGCGCAGTCCACTCATCCAGAATAGGGTCAGAGTCCACTCACAGCGCAGTCCACTCACTTACACAGAATAGGGTCAGTGTCCACTCACAGCGCAGTCCACTCACTTACCCAGAATAGGGTCAGTGTCCACTCACAGCGCAGTCCACTCACTTACCCAGTATAATGTCAGTGTCCACTCACAGCGCAGTCCACTCATCCAGAATAGGGTCAGAGTCCACTCACAGCGCAGTCCACTCACTTACACAGAATAGGGTCAGTGTCCACTCACAGCGCAGTCCACTCACTTACCCAGTATAGTGTCAGTGTCCACTCACAGCGCAGTCCACTCACTTACCCAGTATAGTGTCAGTGTCCACTCACAGCGCAGTCCACTTACTTACCCAGTATAGTGTCAGTGTCCACTCACAATGCAGTCCACTCACTTACCCAGAATAGAGTCAGAGTCCACTCACAGCGCAGTCCACTCACTCATCCAGAACAGGGTCAGTGTCCACTCACTCACTTACCCAGAATATGATGCAGTAGACGATAAGCGAGAACATGAGGAAGAGGTAGGAGAGCCTGGAGCAGTGACTGACACTTTCTGGATCCACACGGGCCATTGGGAGTCACTGGCTGGGTGTAATGATCACACCCTGGGGTACAATTACAGGAGTAACAAAATGACAGTGTGTGTAAGAGAGACAGACAGACACACAGAGAGACAGACACAAAGACAGAGAGAGAAAAAGATATACAGAGAGAGACAGACAGAGGTGTAAATGTGTGTTAATCTGAGACGTCTGAGTGTGATGTAATAGTGCAGGGAGGTGTGCCTACAGTGAGCAGGGAGGAGTGTCTGCAGGTAGGCGTTCCTACAGGTGAGCAGGGAGGTGTGTCTATAGGAAGGTGTGCCAGCAGGTGAGCAGGGAGGTGTGTCTATAGGTAGGTGTGCCTGCAGGTGAGCAGGGAGGTGTGTCTATAGGTAGGTGTGCCTGCAGGTGAGCAGGGAGGTGTGTCTATAGGTAGGTGTGCCTGCAGGTGAGCAAGGAGGTGTGCCTATTGGTAGGTGTTCCTGCAGGTGAGCAGGGAGGTGTGTCTATAGGTAGGTGTGCCTGCAGGTGAGCAAGGAGGTATGCCTATTGGTAGGTGTGCCTGCAGGTGAACAGGAAGGCGTGTCTGTAGGTGTGCCTGCAGGTGAGCAGGGAGGCGTTTCTATAGGTAGGTGTTCCTGCAGGTGTGCAGGGAGGAGTGTCTATAGGTAGGTGTGCCTGCAGGTGTGCAGGGAGGCGTGTCTATAGGTAGGTGTGCCTGCAGGTGAGCAGGTAGTTGTGTTTGTAAGTAGATGTGCCTGGGGGTAGTTGAGTGGTTGTTGCTGGGGTTTCAGTCTGTGTATAGTAACGGGAGGGAGCTGACTGTATGATTACACAGTGGGAGGGTGCAGTGCTGTAGGGGTGTAAGGGTTGTGTTGTGTTGTGCTGTGCTGTAGGAGTGTAAGGGTTGTGCAGTGCTGTACAGAAGGACAGAGCAGTGTGTGTATCAGTGTAAGGGTTGTATTGTGTATAGCAACAGCTGGAAGGGTGCAGTGTGTGTAGCGGTGTAAGAGCTGTGCAGTCTATAGAGGTGTGAGGGTGTAGTGTGTAGCTGTGTATAGTAGTGGGACAGTGTAGTGTACAGCAGCCGGTGTGATGGTGTAGTGTAGTAGGGTAAAGACTTGTGTGCAGTGGTGGGACAGTGCAGTGTGTATAGTAGTGCTGTGTATAGCGGTGGGAGGGTGCAGTGTCTAGTAGTGCTGTGTATAGCGGTGGGAGGGTGCAGTGTCTAGTAGTGCTGTGTATAGCGGTGAGACAGTGTAGTGTGTATAGTAGTGCTGTGTATAGCGGTGGGACAGTGAAGTGTGTAGTAGCCGGTGGGAGGGTGTAGTGTATAGCAATGCTGTGTATAGCGGTGAGACAGTGCGGTGTGTATAGTAGTGCTGTGTATAGCGGTGAGACAGTGCGGTGTGTAGTAGCCGGTGGGAGGGTGTAGTGTATAGCAGTGCTGTGTATAGCGGTAGGACAGTGCGGTGTGTAGTAGCCGGTGGGAGGGTGTAGTGTATAGCAGTGCTGTGTATAGCGGTGAGACAGTGCAGCGTGTAGCAGCCGGTGGGAGGGTGTAGTGTGGAGCGGTGTAAGAGCTGTTGTGTAGAGCGGTGGGAGGGTGCAGTGTGTGCAGAAGCCGGCAGGGGGCGCTGGGGGTACGGTGGATCAGGTGAAGATCTGACTCGGAGGAGGAAACGGGAAGCTCAGTCCGGGATTAGTCGGGAGAGGGGGACTAATGGGGAGGGATGGTGTCACCGTGTGTTATTGTTGTGCTGTGTATAGGGGACAGCACCAGGGGCAGGACGTGGTGCCCAATGGGGGAGGGGCTGGCAGTGCCCTGGGACTAGATGCCTCAGATGTTTACTGCCCACTCCATGCCTGTGTGTGTGTGACACTGATCCCAGCTGTTAGTGCCAGTCTGTGTCACTGTCTGTATGTGTCACTGTCTGTCTGTCCCTTTGTATCCCTTGGAGTCTTGTGTATGTTTTCTGTGTGTCACCGTGTGTGAAAGTATCCTTAAATATGGGCAGTGTGTACTGTCACTGGGTTTTGTGTAGTGTGTGTGTCACTGGGTGTTGTGTAGTGTGTCACTGGGTGTTGGGTAGTGTGTGTGTGTGACACTGGGTTTTGGGTAGTGTGTGTGACACTGGGTTTGGGGTGTGTGGGTGACGCTGATATTTGGGTAGTGTGTGTGACCCTGGGTTTTGGGTAGTGTGTGTGTGTGTGTGACCCTGAGTTTTGGGTAGTGTGTGTGTGTGACCCTGGGTTTTGGGTAGTGTGTGTGTGTGTGTGTGTGACACTGTGTTTTGGGGTGTGTGTGTGTGACGCTGTGTTTTGGGGGGTGTGTGATGCTGGGTTTTGGGGGGTGATGCTGGGTTTTGGGGGGTGTATGACACTGGGTTTTGGGTAGTGTGTGTGAGACACTGGGTTTTGGGTAGTGTGTGTGTGTGTGTGACACTGTGTTTTGGGGGGTGTGTGTGTGTGACGCTGTGTTTTGGGGTGTGTGTGTGTGACGCTGTGTTTTGGGGTGTGTGTGACGCTGTGTTTTGGGGGTGTGTGATGCTGGGTTTTGGGGGGTGATGCTGGGTTTTGGGGGGTGTATGACACTGGGTTTTGGGTAGTGTGTGTGAGACACTGGGTTTTGGTGTGTGTGTGACACTGGCTTTTGGGTATTGTGTGTGTGTCACTAGTTGTATCATTGTGCATCTGTGGCCTTTTCACAGTGTGTGACACTAACCTGGATACTATTTAGGAATATTTTAGGTAAAATGAGCCTTAACCTGGAAGACTCGGGGTCTGACCCCAATCTCGGGCAGAAATAATCCAGTTTTATCTATTATATATTATTACATATTATATTATCTATTATTATTGATTATATATTATCTGTTATATATTCTGTTATATATTATTTAGTTAAATACTACTTTAGTCTGTATATTGGTGCCTCTTGTACCGGGAAAGGCAAAGGTAGAAGTCCTGATTGTCTTGTGTGTGATCATACAGGGATATGTGTAAGGCAGAGGGAGAAGTCCTGCTTGTCTTGTGTGTGATCATACAGTGATATCTGTAAGGCAGAGGGAGAAGTCCTGCTTGTCTTGTGTGTGTGTGTGATCATACAGTGATGGCTGTAAGGCAGAGGGAGAATTCCTGCTTGTCTTGTGTGTGATCATACAGTGATATCTGTAAGGCAGAGGGAGAAGTCCTGCTTGTCTTGTGTGTGTGATCATACAGTGATATATGTAAGGCAGTGGGAGAAGTCCTGCTTGTCTTGTGTGTGTGATCATACAGTGATATATGTAAGGCAGTGGGAGAAGTCCTGCTTGTCTTGTGTGTGAACATACAGTGATATATGTAAGGCAGAGGGAGAAGTCCTGCTTGTCTTGTGTGTGAACATACAATGTTAATGGTTCTGTGAAGACCGCTTGAAGCATCTCTCTATTACAGCGATAAGGGACATATAGAAGCTGGTGAGACAGTTCAGTGGTGAAGTCCCTGACTATGGAGCCTGTTCAAACTGCAAGGTTGCAGGTTCGAATCCCGGCAGGGCCAACTCAGCCCTTCATCCTTCTGAGGTGGATAAATGAGCCCCATTGATTGGGTAATAATAACATCTAGTATTTCACCTGCTGATCTGGTTAATTCCGTGCGCTGACAGCGCTTTGAGTCCCACTGGGAGAAAGGTGCTATATAAATACTAGCTATTATTATCAATGTATTTTATAGGAACTGTAAGAGTTAATATTTACAAGAAATCGGGGTCTGCTCGTTTTTTAACCCATTAATGACCAGGGACGTTCCAAGACCGTCGTGGCGGTCCATACGTTAAAGACTGGTGACGGTCCTGACAGTCATGTTTTTGTTAGTCGTTGTGCCTGCAGGTGCGCTGTGATCACGGGCAGAGTCTAAAATGGATTGTTCCAAGACCGGCGCGGTCTGTTCTAGCCTCTCCCACATGTAGCCATTGTGTGTGATCGCTCGCGTGTCCCGGCAATCCAAACAATAAAAAGGCCTTGGTCCCCTGTGCAGACTGTCCCTGTACGTGAGGGTTAATGTTCCTAGGAGTGTAAACGAGGTGGAACTGTAATTAATCCGGTGGGACAGTGACAGGGAGTCCGATGATCCTCTTATGTCTGTCTAATGTTAAAGAGATAGAGACGATTTTATTGTGAAACATTACTAATTAATCATCGTAGAATTTGGTCCATGGAGAGAGTTATTGTCACGGTTTGTTATGACTCTCAGACAGAGTGAGATAAAAATCAAACTTTATTGAAAAGTTTAATGGGAATCCTCACAGGTCCTGAACATACATATATGTCAATTACACAATCTGGGTGCAAACAGTAGTAGCAAGATACAGCAGTATAGGCTCTACCGGCCCTGCCAATATACCGGGCAAGGCAGCCAGTAAGATGGTACAACTGAATGTAAATAGGCTGTACCGGCCTTGCCAATATACTGGGCAAGGCAGCCAGTAGGATGGTACAACTGAATGTAAATAGGTTCTACCGGCCCTGCCAATATACTGGGCAAGGCAGCCAGTAGGATGGTACAACTGAATGTAAATAGGTTCTACCGGCCCTGCCAATATACCGGGCAAGGCAGCCAGTAGGATGGTACAACTGAATGTAAATAGGTTCTACCGGCCCTGCCAATATACCGGGCAAGGCAGCCAGTAGGATGGTACAACTGAATGTAAATAGGTTCTACCGGCCCTGCCAATATACCGGGCAAGGCAGCCAGTAGGATGGTACAACTGAATGTAAATAGGTTCTACCGGCCCTGCCAATATACTGGGCAAGGCAGCCAGTAGGATGGTACTACTGAATGTAAATAGGTTCTACCGGCCCTGCCAATATACCGGGCAAGGCAGCCAGTAAGATGGTACAACTGAATGTAAATAGGTTCTACCGGCCTTGCCAATATACCGGGCAAGGCAGCCAGTAGGATGGTACAACTGAATGTAAATAGGTTCTACCGGCCCTGCCAATATACCGGGCAAGGCAGCCAGTAAGATGGTACAACTGAATGTAAATAGGCTCTACTGGCCTTGCCAATATACTGGGCAAGGCAGCCAGTAGGATGGTACAACTGAATGTAAATAGGTTCTACCGGCCCTGCCAATATACTGGGCAAGGCAGCCAGTAGGATGGTACAACTGAATGTAAATAGGTTCTACCGGCCCTGCCAATATACTGGGCAAGGCAGCCAGTAGGATGGTACAACTGAATGTAAATAGGTTCTACCGGCCCTGCCAATATACCGGGCAAGGCAGCCAGTAGGATGGTACAACTGAATGTAAATAGGTTCTACCGGCCCTGCCAATATACTGGGCAAGGCAGCCAGTAGGATGGTACTACTGAATGTAAATAGGTTCTACCGGCCCTGCCAATATACCGGGCAAGGCAGCCAGTAAGATGGTACAACTGAATGTAAATAGGTTCTACCGGCCTTGCCAATATACCGGGCAAGGCAGCCAGTAGGATGGTACAACTGAATGTAAATAGGTTCTACCGGCCCTGCCAATATACCGGGCAAGGCAGCCAGTAAGATGGTACAACTGAATGTAAATAGGCTCTACCGGCCCTGCCAATATACCGGGCAAGGCAGCCAGTAAGATGGTACAACTGAATGTAAATAGGTTCTACCGGCCCTGCCAATATACCGGGCAAGGCAGCCAGTAAGATGGTACAACTGAATGTAAATAGGTTCTACCGGCCCTGCCATTATACCGGGCAAGGCAGCCAGTAGGATGGTACAACAGAATGTAAATAGGTTCTACCGGCCTTGCCAATATACCGGGCAAGGCAGCCAGTAAGATGGTACAACTGAATGTAAATAGGCTCTACCGGCCCTGCCAATCTACCGGGCAAGGCAGCCAGTAGGAATATGAGGACAGCTCCACTAAGGCTGAGATGGTAAAGCAGCAGCCCAGAGAGGAGAGTGGAGCAAACCAATTACCAGCAATGACAGTGAAATAGCCCAACCGGTTCTATGCAATGGAATCTACAACCGATGTGTGGAGTAAACCAGTACCACGTACTGGAGCAACTGGAACGCCCAACCGGTTCTATGCAACAGGTCAGCAACCGGCAAGTAGAGTAAACCAGCACCGTGTAGTGGAGCAAAGGAAAGCCCAACCGGTTCTGTGCCATGGACTCAGCAACCGGTAGATGGAGTAAACTAGTACCGAGAACTGGAGCAAATGGAACGCCCCACTGGTTCTAAGCAATGGGATCAGCAACCGTTATATGGAGTAAACCAGTACCGCGTACTGGAGCAAATGGAACACACAACCGGTTCTATGCAATGGGATCAGCAACCGGTAAATGGAGTAAACACCATGGTGAAAATGTCGCCCAGGCGACAGGCAGTCAGATGCAGTGAATCAGGATACAGCACAGGAACAGGTTGCCCTCCTGGACAACCACGGGAACGGCAGGACGGCCAACCGGGTCAGGAACAGAAGCAGGAACAACGCCAGGACCGGAGCAGAAGCAGGATCAGGAACAATAGACAACCGGATCTGGAACGAGGACAGGAACCATACAGCAGCAGCTCTGACAGCGGAGAAACGCTGACACTGGTAGCAGATACACAGGCCAAGGAAACATCAGACAGGTGCCTGCAGGTGCAGAGACACCACAAAAGGGCAACCAAAGGGTGCCTCAGGCTGGTTTAAATAGGCAGTGCTAGGCGGTCGTAAAACAGGCGGCCAATGGGGAATACACACACCTGACTGACAGCAAGGGCGAGCAATCACGGGCACCGTGATAGTTATATCAATACTGTCAGAGTTGTAGTACAAGAGTAATTAAATGATACAGTATCCCCCTCCCTCCCCTTTTACCTAGTGTAACACTACTCACCTCAGATGTGGAATCTGGTCTCTTGACCGGACAGGTCACAGCAAGGGACAATCTTCTTATTGTGATCATAAGGAAATCTCTGCCCCCCTTGACAGGTTTTTCCTTATGATCACTGAAGACTGTCCCTCTCTGTGATCCATCCGGATAGTCTTGCTGCTCTGAGGTGAGCAGTGTTACATCAGTAAAAGGGACGGGAGGGGGACACTTTATCATTCAATTACTCTTCAACTACAACTCTGACAGAACTGAAATAACACTCTCCATGGTCCAAACACTATGAAGATTAATAGGAGTGATTTTTTTTTTTTAATGAAATCCAGTGACATGTTTTTCTTTACAGGCAGATGGTAAAAACATTTTATGAACACTTTTTTTCCCACAAACTATTCAAACTTTAAATTTGGAGCGAATGCTTTATATATAAAATATTTAATGCTTCTAGAAAACACAGAAATGACACTTGTAGTCTGTTGAATATGACTGCCCATAGACAATGAAATAAGGCTGGGGTCTCAGACGGTGTATGTGTGGGTCTGTGACTACAAGTGTGAGAAGGCTGGAGTATCAGACGGTGTATATGTGGGTCTGTGACTACTAGTGGAACAAGGCTGGGGCGTCAGACAGTGTATGTATGGGTCTGTGACTACCAGTGGAACAAGACTGGGGTGTCAGACAGTGTATGTGTTGGTCTTTGACTACCAGTAGAACAAGGCTGGGGTACCGGACAGTGTGTGTGTGGGTCTGTGACTACCAGTGGAACAAGGCTGGGGTACCAGACAGTGTATGTGTGGGTCTGTGACTACCAGTGGAACAAGGCTGGGGTACCAGACAGTGTATGTGTGGGTCTGTGACTACCAGTGGAACAAGGCTGGGGTGTCAGACAGTGTATGTGTGGGTCTGTGACTACCAGTGGAACAAGGCTGGGGTGTCAGACAGTGTATGTGTGGTCTGTGACTACCAGTAGAACAAGGCTGGGGTGTCAGACAGTGTATGTGTGGTCTGTGACTACCAGTAGAACAAGGCTGGGGTGTCAGACAGTGTATGTGTGGTCTGTGACTACCAGTGGAACAAGGCTGGGGTGTCAGACAGTGTATGTGCGGGTCTGTGACTACCAGTGGAACAAGGCTGGGGTGTCAGACAGTGTATGTGTGGGTCTGTTACTACCAGTGGAACAAGGCTGGGGTGTCAGACAGTGTATGTGTGGGTCTGTGACTACCAGTAGAACAACGCTGAGGTGTCAGACAGTGTATGTGCGGGTCTGTGACTAGCAATGGCTGGTGAAACAAGTCAAGGGCCAGGGGGCAGTGTCCAGTGTATTACATAGCACTGTGATGAACACTCCTCTGACATACTTGGTGGGCTGTATTTTTCATTCTCTCAGACCTCATTGGGGTCATAAGAAACCCTCCTGATGACTCCCCTGGTATTGTCACCTATACGATTGTGTAAAAGATCAGTGCTGGCGATCAGGAAGGCCTCTCTTACACCACGGTACCTTGGAGAGATAAACGAGCTGAATCATATTTTGGCCAGATTACGAGACCAAACCCTCATTGTTTGATACAAGTGAATTAATACATTGATATAATAAATGCTCTGCACGGGGTTCAGTAATTAGTATTTAGACACATACCTCCCAACATTTCAAATGGACACACAGGATGATTTTGCTTTTGGGGGTGTGGCTTGGGTTGTGGCATTACTGAGCATTTTTATGTTATTTTATGACCAATTGACACTAGTTTATGTAAGTGAATAAGTGATTTTGATCAAAACCAAAGTATTTTATTTACACAGACTGATTTTTACACACTTTATATTGAGGTTTATACACACATTAATGTGAGTTTTATTACCCTGATACACTTATATACACACCACACAGTCTGAACTCCTAAACACAGGGACACCAGGGTGATACACTTCTATACACACCACACAGTCTGATCTCCTAAACACAGGGACACCAGGGTGATACACTTCTATACACACCACACAGTCTGATCTCCTATACACAGGGACACCAGGGTGATACACTTATATACACACACCACACAGTCTGATCTCCTAAACACAGGGACACCAGGGTGATACACTTATATACACACCACACAGTCTGATCTCCTATACACAGGGACACCAGGGTGATACACTTATATACACACACCACACAGTCTGATCTCCTAAACACAGGGACACCAGGGTGATACACTTCTATACACACCACACAGTCTGATCTCCTAAACACAGGGACACCAGGGTGATAGACTTATATACACACCACACAGTCTGATCTCCTAAACACAGGGACACTGGGGTGATACACTTATATACACACCAGACAGTCTGATCTCCTAAACACAGGGACACCGGGGTGATAGACTTATATACACACCACACAGTCTGATCTCCTAAACACAGGGACACCAGGGTGATAATATACACACCACACAGTCTGATCTCCTAACACAGGGACACCAGGGTGATACACTTCTATACACACCACACAGTCTGATCTCCTAAACACAGGGACACCAGGGTGATACACTTATATACACACCACACAGTCTGATCTCCTAACACAGGGACACCAGGGTGATACACTTATATACACACCACACAGTCTGATCTCCTAAACACAGGGACACCAGGGTGATACACTTCTATACACACCACACAGTCTGATCTCCTAAACACAGTGACACCAGGGTGATACACTTATATACACACCACACAGTCTGATCTCCTAAACACAGGGACACTAGGGTGATACACTTATATACACACACCACACAGTCTGATCTCCTAAACACAGTGACACCAGGGTGATACTCTTCTATTCACACCACACAGTCTGATCTCCTAAACACGGGGACACCAGGGTGATACACTTCTATACACACCACACAGTCTGATCTCCTAAACATGGGGACACCAGGGTGATACACTTATATACACACCACACAGTCTGATCTCCTAAACTCAGGGACACCAGGGTGATACACTTATATACACACCACACAGTGTGATCTCCTAAACACAGGGACACCAGGGTGGGACAGAGAGATTTAATGTGATACACCTATATACACACCACACAGTCTGATCTCCTACACACAGGGACAGCAGGGTGATACACTTATATACACACCATACAGTCTGATCTTCTACACACAGGAACACCAGGGTGATACACTTATATATACATCACACAGTCTGATCTCCTAAACACAGGGACACCAGGGTGATACACTTATATACACACCATACAGTCTGATCTTCTACACACAGGAACACCAGGATGATACACTTCTATACTCACCACACAGTCTGATCTCCTAAACACAGGGACACCAGGGTGATACACTTCTATACACACCACACAGTCTGATCTTCTACACACAGGAACACCAGGGTGATACACTTCTATACACACCACACAGTCTGATCTTCTACACACAGGGACACCAGGGTGATACACTTATATACACCACACAGTGTGATCTTCTACACACAGGGACACCAGCGTGATACACTTATATACACCACACAGTGTGATCTTCTACACACAGGGACACCAGGGTGATACACTTATATACACACCACACAGTCTGATCTCCTAATCACAGGGACACCAGGGTGATACACTTATATACACACCACACAGTCTGATCTCCTAATCACAGGGACACCAGGGTGATACACTTCTATACACACCACACAGTCTGATCTCCTAAACACAGGGACACCAGGGTGATACACTTCTATACACACCACACAGTCTGATCTCCTAATCACAGGGAAACCAGGGTGATACACTTATATACACACCATACAGTCTGATCTTCTAATCACAGGGACACCAGGGTGATACACTTATATACACACCACACAGTCTGATCTCCTAAACACAGGGACACCAGGGTGATACACTTATATACACACCACACAGTCTGATCTCCTAAACACAGGGACACCAGGGTGATACACTTATAGACACACCACACAGTCTGATCTCCTAAACACAGGGACACCAGGGTGATACACTTCTATACACACACCACACAGTCTGATCTCCTAAACGCAGGAACACCAGGGTGATACACTTCTATACACACACCACACAGTCTAAACTCCTAAACACAGGGACACCAGGGTGATACACTTATATACACACATCACACAGTCTGATCTCCTAAACACAGGGACACCAGGGTGATACACTTCTATACACACCACACAGTCTGATCTCCTAAACACAGGGACACCAGGGTGATACACTTATATACACACCACACAGTCTGATCTCCTACACACAGGGACACCAGGGTGATACACGTATATACACCACACAGTCTGATCTCCTAAACACAGGGACACCAGGGTGATACACTTATATACACACCACACAGTCTGATCTCCTAAACACAGGGACACCAGGGTGATACACTTATATACACACCACACAGTCTGATCTCCTACACACAGGGACACCAGGGTGATACACGTATATACACCACACAGTGTGATCTTCTACACACAGGAACACCAGGGTGATACACTTATATACACCACACAGTGTGATCTCCTACACACAGGGACATCAGGGTGATACACGTATATACACCACACAGTGTGATCTCCTAAACACAGGAACACCAGGGTGGGAAAGAGGGATTTGGGTCTCAAAGAGGGACTGTCCTGACTAAAGAGAGTCTTGGGAGGTATGGAGCTCTAATATCTCCTAAAGAGAGAAACTTCGGAGGTATGAACCCCAAATATCTCTTAAAGAGGCACACTTGGGAGGTACGGACCCCTAATATCTCCTAAAGAGGGACACTTGGGAGGTACGGACCCCTAATATCTCCTAAAGAGGGACACTTGGGAGGTACGGACCCCTAATGTCTCCTAAAGAGGGACACTTGGGAGGTACAGACCCCTAATATCTCCTAAAGAGGGACACTTGGGAGGTACGGACCCGTAATATCTCCTAAAGAGGGACACTTGGGAGGTACGGACCCGTAATATCTCCTAAAGAGGGGACACTTGGGAGGTACAGACCCCTAATATCTCCTAAAGAGGGACACTTGGGGGGTACGGACCCGTAATATCTCCTAAAGAGGGGACACTTGGGAGGTACAGACCCCTAATATCTCCTAAAGAGGGGACACTTGGGAGGTACAGACCCCTAATATCTCCTAAAGAGGGGACACTTGGGAGGTACAGACCCCTAATATCTCCTAAAGAGGAACACTTGGGAGGTACGGACCCGTAATATCTCCTAAAGAGGGGACACTTGGGAGGTACAGACCCCTAATATCTCCTAAAGAGGGACACTTGGGGGGTACGGACCCCTAATATCTCCTAAAGAGGGTCACTTGGGAGGTACGGATCCCTAATATCTCCTAAAGAGGGTCACTTGGGAGGTATGGACCCCTAATATCTCCTAAAGAGGGACACTTGGGAGGTACGGACCCCTAATGTCTCCTAAAGAGGGGACACTTGGGAGGTACAGACCCCTAATATCTCCTAAAGAGGGACACTTGGGGGGTACGGACCCCTAATATCTCCTAAAGAGGGACACTTGGGGGGTACAGACCCCTAATATCTCCTAAAGAGGGACACTTGGGAGATATGAACAGGTGCAGGAATGTCTTCTGTCTCTGGAACACTCTTGCTTTCTCCAGAATTTTCTGAACCTCTCTGTTGACTTGGAAGACCTTAAAGACCCTCGTGGGTCATTGCAGTGGGCCTTCATGGTTCTCCCACTAAACCCTTGAGGACCAGATTGATGTGAAACCCATTGCATACTGTTCTGGGTGTGGTGGTGTCAATTTTCTAACTCTAATCCCAGCTTCTCAGAGACTTCTGCCTGGTAAACAAGCAGAAAGTAAGGTGGTTTTATATATGAATCAATATTGCCACCTGCTGGTAAGACTGGTCTACAACTGACAAGTACACAGTACTTATAGACATTCATGAGTTGTATGTTTAGGTAAACACTGATATACCAATTATTCCATAACAAAATAGTGTGTATAGACTGGATCTGAATAGTAGAGAGGAGTGTAGGACAATGTGTAGGTGTTAGTGATATAGTAGTGTGTATATAGACTAGAGGATATCGTAAGTGATATAGTAGTGTGTGTATACTCTATATAGGAATAGTAGAGAGGAGTTTAGGACAATGTGTAGGTGTTAGTGATATAGTAATGTGTGTATATACTAGATAGGAATAATAGAGAGGAGTGTAGGACAATGTGTAGGTGTATGTGATATAGTAGTGTGTATATAGACTAGATAGGAATAGCAGAGAGGAGTGCAGGACAATGTGTAGGTGTTAGTGATATAGTAGTGTGTATAGACTAGATAGGAATAGTAGAGAGGAGTATAGGACAATGTGTAGGTGTTAGTGATATAGTAGTGTGTATATAGACTAGAGGATATCGTAAGTGATATAGTAGTGTGTGTATACTCTATATAGGAATAGTAGAGAGGAGTTTAGGACAATGTGTAGGTGTTAGTGATATAGTAATGTGTGTATATACTAGATAGGAATAATAGAGAGGAGTGTAGGACAATGTGTAGGTGTTAGTGATATAGTAATGTGTGTATATACTAGATAGGAATAATAGAGAGGAGTGTAGGACAATGTGTAGGTGTATGTGATATAGTAGTGTGTATATAGACTAGATAGGAATAGCAGAGAGGAGTGTAGGACAATGTGTAGGTGTTAGTGATATAGTAGTGTGTATATAGACTAGATAGGAATAGCAGAGGAGTGTAGGACAATGTGTAGGTGTTAGTGATATAGTAGTGTGTATATAGACTAGATAGGAATAGCAGAGAGGAGTGTAGGACAATGTGTAGGTGTAAGTGATATAGTAGTGTGTGTATATACTAGATAGGAATAGTAGAGAGGACTGTAGGACAATGTGTAGGTGTTAGTGATATAGTTGTGTGTGTATAGACTAGATAGGAATAGTAGAGAGGAGTGCAGGACAATGTGTAGGTGTTAGTGATATAGTAGTGTTTATATAGACTAGATAGGAATAGTAGAGAGGAGTGTAGGACAATGTGTAGGTGTAAGTGATATAGTAATGTGTGTATAGACTAGATAGGAATAGTAGAGAGGAGTGCAGGACAATGTGTAGGTGTTAGTGATATATTAGTGTGTGTATAGACTAGATAGGAATAGTAGAGAGGAGTGTAGGACAATGTGTAGGTGTTAGTGATATAGTAGTGTGTATAGACTAGATAGGAATAGTAGAGAGGAATGTAGGACAATGTGTAGGTGTAAGTGATATAGTAATGTGTATATAGACTAGATAGGAATAGCAGAGAGGAGTGTAGGACAATGTGTAGGTATTAGTTATATAGTAATGTGTGTATATAGACTAGATAGGAATAGTAGAGAGGAGTGCAGGACAATGTGTAGGTGTAAGTGATATAGTAGAGTGTATATAGACTAGATAGGAATAGTAGAGAGGAGTGTAAGACAATGTGTAGGTATTAGTTATATAGTAATGTGTGTATATAGACTAGATAGGAATAGTAGAGAGGAGTGCAGGACAATGTGTAGGTGTAAGTGATATAGTAGTGTGTGTATAGACTACATAGGAATAGCAGAGAGGAGTGCAGGACAATGTGTAGGTGTAAGTGATATAGTAATGTGTATATAGACTAGATAGGAATAGTAGAGAGGAGTGTAGGACAATGTGTAGGTGTTAGTGATATAGTAATGTGTATATAGACTAGATAGGAATAGTAGAAAGGAGTGCAGGACAATGTGTAGGTGTTAGTGATATAGTAGTGTGTGTATAGACTAGATAGGAATAGTAGAGAGGAGTGTAGGACAATGTGTAGGTGTTAGTGATATAGTAGTGTGTATAGACTAGATAGGAATAGTAGAGAGGAATGTAGGACAATGTGTAGGTATTAGTGATATAGTAGTGTGTATATAGACTAGATAGGAATAATAGAGAGGAGTGCAGGACAATGTGTAGGTGTTAGTGATATAGTTGTGTGTATAGACTAGATAGGAATAGTAGAGAGGAGTGCAGGACAATGTGTAGGTGTAAGTGATATAGTAGTGTGTATATAGACTAGATAGGAATAGTAGAGAGAAGTGTAGGACAATGTGTAGGTGTTAGTGATATAGTAGTGTTTATATAGACTAGATAGGAATAGTAGAGAGGAGTGTAGGACAATGTGTAGGTGTAAGTGATATAGTAGTGTGTGTATAGACTAGATAGGAATAGTAGAGAGGAGTGTAGGACAATGTGTAGGTGTAAGTGATATAGTAGTGTGTGTATAGACTAGATAGGAATAGTAGAGAGGAGTGCAGGACAATGTGTAGGTGTTACTGATATAGTAGTGTGTATATAGACTAGATAGGAATAGTAGAGAGGAGTGTAGGACAATGTGTAGGTGTAAGTGATATAGTAGTGTGTATATAGACTAGATAGGAATAGTAGAGAGGAATGTAGGACAATGTGTAGGTGTAAGTGATATAGTTGTGTGTATAGACTAGATAGGAATAGTAGAGAGGAGTGTAGGACAATGTGTAGGTGTTAGTGATATAGTAATGTGTATATAGACTAGATAGGAATAGTAGAGAGGAGTGCAGGACAATGTGTAGGTGTTAGTGATATAGTAGTGTGTGTATAGACTAGATAGGAATAGTAGACAGGAGTGCAGGACAATGTGTAGGTGTTAGTGATATAGTAGTGTGTATATAGACTAGATAGGAATAGTAGAGAGGAGTGCAGGACAATGTGTAGGTGTTAGTGATATAGTAGTGTGTATATAGACTAGATAGGAATAGTAGAGAGGAGTGTAGGACAATGTGTAGGTGTTAGTGATATAGTAGTGTGTATATAGACTAGATAGGAATAGTAGAGAGGAATGTAGGACAATGTGTAGGTGTAAGTGATATAGTTGTGTGTATAGACTAGATAGGAATAGTAGAGAGGAGTGCAGGACAATGTGTAGGTGTAAGTGATATAGTAGTGTGTATATAGACTAGATAGGAATAGTAGAGAGGAGTGTAGGACAATGTGTAGGTGTTAGTGATATAGTAGTGTGTATATAGACTAGATAGGAATAGTAGAGAGGAGTGCAGGACAATGTGTAGGTGTTAGTGATATAGTAGTGTGTATATAGACTAGATAGGAATAGTAGAGAGGAGTGCAGGACAATGTGTAGGTGTTAGTGATATAGTAGTGTGTATATAGACTAGATAGGAATAGTAGAGAGGAGTGCAGGACAATGTGTAGGTGTTAGTGATATAGTAGTGTGTATATAGACTAGATAGGAATAGTAGAGAGGAGTGCAGGACAATGTGTAGGTGTAAGTGATATAGTAGTGTGTATATAGACTAGATAGGAATAGTAGAGAGGAGTGCAGGACAATGTGTAGGTATTAGTTATATAGTAATGTGTGTATATAGACTAGATAGGAATAGTAGAGAGGAGTGCAGGACAATGTGTAGGTGTTAGTGATATAGTAGTGTGTATATAGACTAGATAGGAATAGTAGAGAGGAGTGCAGGACAATGTGTAGGTGTTAGTGATATAGTAGTGTGTATATAGACTAGATAGGAATAGCAGAGAGGAGTGTAGGACAATGTGTAGGTGTTAGTGATATAGTTGTGTGTATATAGACTAGATAGGAATAGTAGAGAGGAGTGTAGGACAATGTGTAGGTGTTAGTGATATAGTAGTGTGTATATAGACTAGATAGGAATAGTAGAGAGGAGTGTAGGACAATGTGTAGGTGTATGTGATATAGTAATGTGTATATAGACTAGATAGGAATAGTAGAGAGGAGTGCAGGACAATGTGTAAGTGATATAGTAGTGTGTATATAGACTAGATAGGAATAGTAGAGAGGAGTGCAGGACAATGTGTAGGTGTAAGTGATATAGTAGTGTGTATAGACTAGATAGGAATAGTAGAGAGGAGTGTAGGACAATGTGTAGGTGTTAGTGATATAGTTGTGTATATAGACTAGATAGGAATAATAGAGAGGAGTGTAGGACAATGTGTAGGTGTATGTGATATAGTAGTGTGTATATAGACTAGATAGGAATAGCAGAGAGGAGTGTAGGACAATGTGTAGGTGTTAGTGATATAGTAGTGTGTATATAGACTAGATAGGAATAGCAGAGAGGAGTGTAGGACAATGTGTAGGTGTTAGTGATATAGTAGTGTGTATATAGACTAGATAGGAATAGCAGAGAGGAGTGTAGGACAATGTGTAGGTGTAAGTGATATAGTAGTGTGTGTATATACTAGATAGGAATAGTAGAGAGGACTGTAGGACAATGTGTAGGTGTTAGTGATATAGTTGTGTGTGTATAGACTAGATAGGAATAGTAGAGAGGAGTGCAGGACAATGTGTAGGTGTTAGTGATATATTAGTGTTTATATAGACTAGATAGGAATAGTAGAGAGGAGTGTAGGACAATGTGTAGGTGTAAGTGATATAGTAATGTGTGTATAGACTAGATAGGAATAGTAGAGAGGAGTGCAGGACAATGTGTAGGTGTTAGTGATATAGTAGTGTTTATATAGACTAGATAGGAATAGTAGAGAGGAGTGTAGGACAATGTGTAGGTGTTAGTGATATAGTAGTGTGTGTATAGACTAGATAGGAATAGTAGACAGGAGTGCAGGACAATGTGTAGGTGTTAGTGATATAGTAGTGTGTATATAGACTAGATAGGAATAGTAGAGAGGAGTGCAGGACAATGTGTAGGTGTTAGTGATATAGTAGTGTGTATATAGACTAGATAGGAATAGTAGAGAGGAGTGTAGGACAATGTGTAGGTGTTAGTGATATAGTAGTGTGTATATAGACTAGATAGGAATAGTAGAGAGGAATGTAGGACAATGTGTAGGTGTAAGTGATATAGTTGTGTGTATAGACTAGATAGGAATAGTAGAGAGGAGTGCAGGACAATGTGTAGGTGTAAGTGATATAGTAGTGTGTATATAGACTAGATAGGAATAGTAGAGAGGAGTGTAGGACAATGTGTAGGTGTTAGTGATATAGTAATGTGTATATAGACTAGATAGGAATAGTAGAGAGGAGTGCAGGACAATGTGTAGGTGTTAGTGATATAGTAGTGTGTATATAGACTAGATAGGAATAGTAGAGAGGAGTGCAGGACAATGTGTAGGTGTTAGTGATATAGTAGTGTGTATATAGACTAGATAGGAATAGTAGAGAGGAGTGCAGGACAATGTGTAGGTGTTAGTGATATAGTAGTGTGTATATAGACTAGATAGGAATAGTAGAGAGGAGTGCAGGACAATGTGTAGGTGTAAGTGATATAGTAGTGTGTATATAGACTAGATAGGAATAGTAGAGAGGAGTGCAGGACAATGTGTAGGTATTAGTTATATAGTAATGTGTGTATATAGACTAGATAGGAATAGTAGAGAGGAGTGCAGGACAATGTGTAGGTGTTAGTGATATAGTAGTGTGTATATAGACTAGATAGGAATAGTAGAGAGGAGTGCAGGACAATGTGTAGGTGTTAGTGATATAGTAGTGTGTATATAGACTAGATAGGAATAGTAGAGAGGAGTGTAGGACAATGTGTAGGTGTTAGTGATATAGTTGTGTGTATATAGACTAGATAGGAATAGTAGAGAGGAGTGTAGGACAATGTGTAGGTGTTAGTGATATAGTAGTGTGTATATAGACTAGATAGGAATAGTAGAGAGGAGTGTAGGACAATGTGTAGGTGTATGTGATATAGTAATGTGTATATAGACTAGATAGGAATAGTAGAGAGGAGTGCAGGACAATGTGTAAGTGATATAGTAGTGTGTATATAGACTAGATAGGAATAGTAGAGAGGAGTGCAGGACAATGTGTAGGTGTTAGTGATATAGTTGTGTATATAGACTAGATAGGAATAGTAGAGAGGAGTGTAGGACAATGTGTAGGTATTAGTTATATAGTAATGTGTGTATATAGACTAGATAGGAATAGTAGAGAGGAGTGCAGGACAATGTATAGGTGTAAGTGATATAGTAGTGTGTATATAGACTAGATAGGAATAGTAGAGAGGAGTGCAGGACAATGTGTAGGTGTTAGTGATATAGTAGTGTGTGTATAGACTAGATAGGAATAGTAGAGAGGAGTGCAGGACAATGTGTAGGTGTTAGTGATATAGTAATGTGTATATAGACTAGATAGGAATAGTAGAGAGGAGTGCAGGACAATGTGTAGGTGTAAGTGATATAGTAGTGTGTATATAGACTAGATAGGAATAGTAGTGAGGAGTGTAGGACAATGTGTAGGTGTTAGTGATATAGTAGTGTGTATATAGACTAGATAGGAATAGTAGAGAGGAGTGCAGGACAATGTGTAGGTGTAAGTGATATAGTAATGTGTGTATATACTAGATAGGAATAGTAGAGAGGAGTGTAGGACAATGTGTAGGTGTAAGTGATATAGTAGTGTGTGTATAGACTAGATAGGAATAGTAGAGAGGAGTGTAGGACAATGTGTAGGTGTTAGTGATATAGTAGTGTGTATATAGACTAGATAGGAATAGTAGAGAGGAGTGCAGGAGAATGTGTAGGTGTTAGTGATATAGTAGTGTGTATATAGACTAGATAGGAATAGTAGAGAGGAGTGTAGGACAATGTGTAGGTGTTAGTGATATAGTAGTGTGTATATAGACTAGATAGGAATAGTAGAGAGGAGTGCAGGAGAATGTGTAGGTGTTAGTGATATAGTAGTGTGTATATAGACTAGATAGGAATAGTAGAGAGGAGTGCAGGACAATGTGTAAGTGATATAGTAATGTGTATATAGACTAGATAGGAATAGTAGAGAGGAGTGTAGGACAATGTGTAGGTGTTAGTGATATAGTAATGTGTATATAGACTAGATAGGAATAGTAGAAAGGAGTGCAGGACAATGTGTAGGTGTTAGTGATATAGTAGTGTGTGTATAGACTAGATAGGAATAGTAGAGAGGAGTGTAGGACAATGTGTAGGTGTTAGTGATATAGTAGTGTGTATAGACTAGATAGGAATAGTAGAGAGGAATGTAGGACAATGTGTAGGTATTAGTGATATAGTAGTGTGTATATAGACTAGATAGGAATAATAGAGAGGAGTGCAGGACAATGTGTAGGTGTTAGTGATATAGTTGTGTGTATAGACTAGATAGGAATAGTAGAGAGGAGTGCAGGACAATGTGTAGGTGTAAGTGATATAGTAGTGTGTATATAGACTAGATAGGAATAGTAGAGAGAAGTGTAGGACAATGTGTAGGTGTTAGTGATATAGTAGTGTTTATATAGACTAGATAGGAATAGTAGAGAGGAGTGTAGGACAATGTGTAGGTGTAAGTGATATAGTAGTGTGTGTATAGACTAGATAGGAATAGTAGAGAGGAGTGTAGGACAATGTGTAGGTGTAAGTGATATAGTAGTGTGTGTATAGACTAGATAGGAATAGTAGAGAGGAGTGCAGGACAATGTGTAGGTGTTACTGATATAGTAGTGTGTATATAGACTAGATAGGAATAGTAGAGAGGAGTGTAGGACAATGTGTAGGTGTAAGTGATATAGTAGTGTGTATATAGACTAGATAGGAATAGTAGAGAGGAATGTAGGACAATGTGTAGGTGTAAGTGATATAGTTGTGTGTATAGACTAGATAGGAATAGTAGAGAGGAGTGTAGGACAATGTGTAGGTGTTAGTGATATAGTAATGTGTATATAGACTAGATAGGAATAGTAGAGAGGAGTGCAGGACAATGTGTAGGTGTTAGTGATATAGTAGTGTGTGTATAGACTAGATAGGAATAGTAGACAGGAGTGCAGGACAATGTGTAGGTGTTAGTGATATAGTAGTGTGTATATAGACTAGATAGGAATAGTAGAGAGGAGTGCAGGACAATGTGTAGGTGTTAGTGATATAGTAGTGTGTATATAGACTAGATAGGAATAGTAGAGAGGAGTGTAGGACAATGTGTAGGTGTTAGTGATATAGTAGTGTGTATATAGACTAGATAGGAATAGTAGAGAGGAATGTAGGACAATGTGTAGGTGTAAGTGATATAGTTGTGTGTATAGACTAGATAGGAATAGTAGAGAGGAGTGCAGGACAATGTGTAGGTGTAAGTGATATAGTAGTGTGTATATAGACTAGATAGGAATAGTAGAGAGGAGTGTAGGACAATGTGTAGGTGTTAGTGATATAGTAGTGTGTATATAGACTAGATAGGAATAGTAGAGAGGAGTGCAGGACAATGTGTAGGTGTTAGTGATATAGTAGTGTGTATATAGACTAGATAGGAATAGTAGAGAGGAGTGCAGGACAATGTGTAGGTGTTAGTGATATAGTAGTGTGTATATAGACTAGATAGGAATAGTAGAGAGGAGTGCAGGACAATGTGTAGGTGTTAGTGATATAGTAGTGTGTATATAGACTAGATAGGAATAGTAGAGAGGAGTGCAGGACAATGTGTAGGTGTAAGTGATATAGTAGTGTGTATATAGACTAGATAGGAATAGTAGAGAGGAGTGCAGGACAATGTGTAGGTATTAGTTATATAGTAATGTGTGTATATAGACTAGATAGGAATAGTAGAGAGGAGTGCAGGACAATGTGTAGGTGTTAGTGATATAGTAGTGTGTATATAGACTAGATAGGAATAGCAGAGAGGAGTGTAGGACAATGTGTAGGTGTAAGTGATATAGTAGTGTGTGTATATACTAGATAGGAATAGTAGAGAGGACTGTAGGACAATGTGTAGGTGTTAGTGATATAGTTGTGTGTGTATAGACTAGATAGGAATAGTAGAGAGGAGTGCAGGACAATGTGTAGGTGTTAGTGATATAGTAGTGTTTATATAGACTAGATAGGAATAGTAGAGAGGAGTGTAGGACAATGTGTAGGTGTAAGTGATATAGTAATGTGTGTATAGACTAGATAGGAATAGTAGAGAGGAGTGCAGGACAATGTGTAGGTGTTAGTGATATAGTAGTGTTTATATAGACTAGATAGGAATAGTAGAGAGGAGTGTAGGACAATGTGTAGGTGTTAGTGATATAGTAGTGTGTGTATAGACTAGATAGGAATAGTAGACAGGAGTGCAGGACAATGTGTAGGTGTTAGTGATATAGTAGTGTGTATATAGACTAGATAGGAATAGTAGAGAGGAGTGCAGGACAATATGTAGGTGTTAGTGATATAGTAGTGTGTATATAGACTAGATAGGAATAGTAGAGAGGAGTGTAGGACAATGTGTAGGTGTTAGTGATATAGTAGTGTGTATATAGACTAGATAGGAATAGTAGAGAGGAATGTAGGACAATGTGTAGGTGTAAGTGATATAGTTGTGTGTATAGACTAGATAGGAATAGTAGAGAGGAGTGCAGGACAATGTGTAGGTGTAAGTGATATAGTAGTGTGTATATAGACTAGATAGGAATAGTAGAGAGGAGTGTAGGACAATGTGTAGGTGTTAGTGATATAGTAATGTGTATATAGACTAGATAGGAATAGTAGAGAGGAGTGCAGGACAATGTGTAGGTGTTAGTGATATAGTAGTGTGTATATAGACTAGATAGGAATAGTAGAGAGGAGTGCAGGACAATGTGTAGGTGTTAGTGATGTAGTAGTGTGTATATAGACTAGATAGGAATAGTAGAGAGGAGTGCAGGACAATGTGTAGGTGTTAGTGATATAGTAGTGTGTATATAGACTAGATAGGAATAGTAGAGAGGAGTGCAGGACAATGTGTAGGTGTAAGTGATATAGTAGTGTGTATATAGACTAGATAGGAATAGTAGAGAGGAGTGCAGGACAATGTGTAGGTATTAGTTATATAGTAATGTGTGTATATAGACTAGATAGGAATAGTAGAGAGGAGTGCAGGACAATGTGTAGGTGTTAGTGATATAGTAGTGTGTATATAGACTAGATAGGAATAGTAGAGAGGAGTGCAGGACAATGTGTAGGTGTTAGTGATATAGTAGTGTGTATATAGACTAGATAGGAATAGTAGAGAGGAGTGTAGGACAATGTGTAGGTGTTAGTGATATAGTTGTGTGTATATAGACTAGATAGGAATAGTAGAGAGGAGTGTAGGACAATGTGTAGGTGTTAGTGATATAGTAGTGTGTATATAGACTAGATAGGAATAGTAGAGAGGAGTGTAGGACAATGTGTAGGTGTATGTGATATAGTAATGTGTATATAGACTAGATAGGAATAGTAGAGAGGAGTGCAGGACAATGTGTAAGTGATATAGTAGTGTGTATATAGACTAGATAGGAATAGTAGAGAGGAGTGCAGGACAATGTGTAGGTGTAAGTGATATAGTAGTGTGTATAGACTAGATAGGAATAGTAGAGAGGAGTGTAGGACAATGTGTAGGTGTTAGTGATATAGTTGTGTATATAGACTAGATAGGAATAGTAGAGAGGAGTGTAGGACAATGTGTAGGTATTAGTTATATAGTAATGTGTGTATATAGACTAGATAGGAATAGTAGAGAGGAGTGCAGGACAATGTATAGGTGTAAGTGATATAGTAGTGTGTATATAGACTAGATAGGAATAGTAGAGAGGAGTGCAGGACAATGTGTAGGTGTTAGTGATATAGTAGTGTGTGTATAGACTAGATAGGAATAGTAGAGAGGAGTGCAGGACAATGTGTAGGTGTTAGTGATATAGTAATGTGTATATAGACTAGATAGGAATAGTAGAGAGGAGTGCAGGACAATGTGTAGGTGTAAGTGATATAGTAGTGTGTATATAGACTAGATAGGAATAGTAGTGAGGAGTGTAGGACAATGTGTAGGTGTTAGTGATATAGTAGTGTGTATATAGACTAGATAGGAATAGTAGAGAGGAGTGCAGGACAATGTGTAGGTGTAAGTGATATAGTAATGTGTGTATATACTAGATAGGAATAGTAGAGAGGAGTGTAGGACAATGTGTAGGTGTAAGTGATATAGTAGTGTGTGTATAGACTAGATAGGAATAGTAGAGAGGAGTGTAGGACAATGTGTAGGTGTTAGTGATATAGTAGTGTGTATATAGACTAGATAGGAATAGTAGAGAGGAGTGCAGGAGAATGTGTAGGTGTTAGTGATATAGTAGTGTGTATATAGACTAGATAGGAATAGTAGAGAGGAGTGTAGGACAATGTGTAGGTGTTAGTGATATAGTAGTGTGTATATAGACTAGATAGGAATAGTAGAGAGGAGTGCAGGAGAATGTGTAGGTGTTAGTGATATAGTAGTGTGTATATAGACTAGATAGGAATAGTAGAGAGGAGTGTAGGACAATGTGTAGGTGTTAGTGATATAGTAGTGTGTATATAGACTAGATAGGAATAGTAGAGAGGAGTGCAGGACAATGTGTAAGTGATATAGTAATGTGTATATAGACTAGATAGGAATAGTAGAGAGGAGTGTAGGACAATGTGTAGGTGTATGTGATATAGTAGTGTGTATATAGACTAGATAGGAATAGTAGAGAGGAGTGTAGGACAATGTGTAGGTGTATGTGATATAGTAGTGTGTGTATAGACTAGATAGGAATAGTAGAGAGGAGTATAGGACAATGTGTAGGTGTTAGTGATATAGTAGTGTGTGTATAGACTAGATAGGAATAGTAGAGAGGAGTGCAGGACAATGTGTAGGTGTTAGTGATATAGTTGTGTGTATATAGACTAGATAGGAATAGTAGAGAGGACTGTAGGACAATGTGTAGGTGTTAGTGATATAGTAGTGTGTATATAGACTAGATATGAATAGTAGAGAGGAGTGTAGGACAATGTGTAGGTGTATGTGATATAGTAATGTGTATATAGACTAGATAGGAATAGTAGAGAGGAGTGCAGGACAATGTGTAAGTGATATAGTAGTGTGTAAATAGACTAGATAGGAATAGTAGAGAGGAGTGCAGGACAATGTGTAAGTGATATAGTAGTGTGTATAGACTAGATAGGAATAGTAGAGAGGACTGTAGGACAATGTGTAGGTGTTAGTGATATAGTAGTGTGTATATAGACTACAGGATATAGCAAGTGATATAGTAGTGTGTATATAGACTAGATGATATAGTAAGTGATATAGTAGTGTGTATACACTGTATAGGAATAGTAGAAAGGAGTGTAGTCTGGCTGAATGCACAGTACATACCTCCCAAGTGTTCATTTTTAGGAGATATTAGTGCCTTATACCTCCCAAGTGTCCCTCTTTGGGAGGGAGAGTCCCTTTTTTAGATACAAATCCCTCTGTCCCTCTTTTCTACCCTTTTGTCCCTCTTTTCTGGAGATCACAATAAGTGGTGTGTATCACATTGCTCCACATCAATAAAACTCACTGAAATGTGTAGTTCATCTTCATTATCTGTGTGTATAAATTAGTCTGTGTAAATAAAATACTTTATTCTTGCGGTAAATAATTTATTCAGTTACACAGAGAGGTGCCAATAGGTGTTGAAAAAGCCAAAAAATTATTGTCAATGCCCCGCCCACCAGCCACTCCCCTATAAACACCACTTAGGACACAAGTGTCCCTCTTTGGCTGTTTGATATGTTGGTAGGTATGCTGCTATGTACTAGAGTGTATGATGTGTGTAGTACAGACCACTGGATACAGTGCTACATAGTTAGACCTATGCAGTGTGTCTGTATGTGTGTGTGTATACGGGTAATAGAGTCTATGTATACATCTGTACATGTAAATGTATGTATACAATATATATATATATATATATATATATATATATATATATATATATATATATATATATATATATATATACTAGCAATGTGGGACGGCGTTGCCCGTCAGGATATATAGGGAATTAATGCACACACACGGATGCGAGACAAACACAGAGACACACACGCAAATGCACACGCATGCACTGAGATGCTTAAAGAGCGACAGTCATACACACATACATGCAGACACATAGAGTGTGATACAGACATGCAACACACACAGTGAGAAACACACAGGCACACACAGAAACACACACACAAGTGAGTCATAAGGGGGTGACTTATGTGTCATTGTAATGAGTTTGTGTTTGTACTTATGCCTCCACTGTGGCATTCATTCATATAGTTGAAATGCATGTTGTAATTGCACATACTATGGTGGAAGGTGGATCGTGCTGGCTCCCGGGATGTGAGTGACTGGCATTCATTCATGTAATTGAAATGCGTGTGGTAATTGCACATACTATGGTGGAAGGTGGATCGTGCTGGCTCCCGGGGTGTGAGTGACAGTGAGACTATGGTGGAAGGTGGATCGTGCTGGCTCCCAGGGTGTGATTACGTGTGAGTGATTGCATTTGAGTGCGAGATTGAGTGATTGCGTGTGAGTGATTGAGTGAGTGTGTTAGTGAGTGTGTGTGATTGAGTGAGAATGTGTGAGTGAGAGTGTGTATGATAGTGAGAGGGTGTGAGTGATTGAGGGTGAGAGTGTGATTGAGGGTGTGAGTGTGAGAGTGTGATTGAGTGTGAGACTGTGAGAGCGTGAGACTGTGAGAGTGTGATTGAGTGATTGAGTGTGAGTGAGACTGTGTGTGAGTGTGACTGAGTGAGACTGTGAGAGTGTGATTGAGAGTGTGTGAGTGTGATTGAGTGAGACTGTGAGAGTGTGATTGATTGTGAGAGTGAGACTGTGTGTGAGTGTGACTGAGTGAGACTGTGAGAGTGTGAGTGAGAGTGTGTGAGTGTGATTGAGTGAGACTGTGTGAGTGTGATTGAGTGTGTGAGTGAGTGGGTGTGAGACAGAGAGTGAGAGAGACTGTGTGAGACTGAGAGTGTGAGAATGTGAGTGTGAGAGAGAGTGTGAGAGACTGTGAGACAGAGTGTGAGAGACTGTGAGACAGAGTGTGAGAGACTGTGAGACAGAGTGTGAGAGACTGTGAGACAGAGTGTGAGAGACTGTGAGACAGAGTGTGAGAGACTGTGAGACTGAGAGTGTGAGATACTGTGAGACTGTGTGAGACTGAGAGTGTGAGAGAGTCTGTGAGAAAGAGTGTGAGAGAGAGTGTGAGAGACTGTGAGAGGGTGTGAGACTGCGAGAGTGTGTGTGAGACTGAGAGTGTGTGTGAGACTGAGAGTGTGTGTGAGACTGAGAGTGTGTGTGAGACTGAGAGTGTGTGAGAGACAGAGAGTGTGAGAGAGACTGTGTGTGAGACTGTGTGTGTGAGACTGTGTGTGTGAGACTGTGAGTGCGAGACTGTGAGTGCGAGACTGTGAGTGCGAGACTGTGAGTGCGAGACTGTGAGTGCGAGACTGTGAGTGCGAGACTGTGTGTGCGAGACTGTGTGTGCGAGACTGTGTGTGCGAGACTGTGTGTGCGAGACTGTGTGTGCGAGACTGTGAGAGTGCGAGTGTGAATGTGAGCGAGTGTGAATGTGAGCGAGTGTGTGTGAGAGAGAGTGTGTGTGAGAGAGAGTGTGTGTGAGAGAGAGTGTGTGTGAGAGACAGTGTGTGTGAGAGACAGTGTGTGTGAGAGAGTGTGTGCGTGAGAGAGTGTGTGCGTGAGAGAGTGTGTGCGTGAGAGAGTGTGTGCGTGAGAGAGTGTGTGCGTGAGAGAGTGTGTGTGTGAGAGTGTGTGAGACTGTGTGAGAGACTGTGAGACTGTGAGAGAGACTGTGAGACTGTGAGAGACTGAGTGAGAGTGTGAGTGAGACTGTGTGTGAGTGAGACTGTGTGAGTGTGTGAGACAGAGTTTTTGAGAGTGAGAGAGACTGAGACTGTGAGTGCGAGACTGTGAGTGCGAGACTGTGAGTGCGACAGTGTGAGAGTGAGAGAGAGACTGAGAGCGTGAGACTGAGAGCGTGCGAGACTGAGAGCGTGCGAGACTGAGAGCGTGCGAGACTGAGAGAGTGCGAGTGTGTGAGACTGAGAGTGTGAATGTGACAGACTGTGTGAGCGAGTGTGTGTGAGCGAGACTGTGTGAGTGAGACTGTGTGTGAGACTGTGTGTGAGTGTGAGACTGTGTGTGAGTGTGAGACAGAGAGTGCGAGACAGAGTATGCGAGCGTGTGAGAGTAAGAGAGTGAGTCTGTGTGAGAGAGTGAGTCTGTGTGAGAGAGTGAGTCTGTGTGAGAGAGTGAGTCTGTGTGAGAGTGAGACTGTGTGAGAGAGAGAGAGAGAGAGAGAGAGAGACTATGTGAGAGTGAGAGAGACTGAGAGTGAGAGACTGTGTGAATGTGAGACTGTGTAAGACAGTGTGTGAGAGAGAGAGAGAGAGAGTGAGAGAGAGTGTGAGAGTGTGAGGGACTGTGAGAGTGTGAGGGACTGTGAGAGCGTGAGGGACTGTGTGAGACTGCGAGAGAGAGTGTGAGACTGTGTGAAAGTGTGAGACTGTGAGAGACTGTGAGACTGCGAGAGAGACTGTGTGAGACTGCGAGAGAGACTGTGTGAGACTGCGAGAGAGACTGTGTGAGACTGTGAGAGTGTGAGACTGAGAGTGTGAGACTGAGAGTGCGTGAGACTGAGAGTGCGTGAGAGTGTGAGGGACTGTGTGAGACTGCGAGAAAGACTGTGTGAGACTGAGACTGTGTGAGACTGCGAGAGAGACTGCGAGAGTGTGAGACTGTGTGAGACTGTGACTGTGTGAGACGGTGTGTGAGAGAGTGTGAGAGTGTAAGAGACTGTGAGAGTGTGAGGGACTGTGAGAGTGTGAGGGACTGTGTGAGACTGCGAGAGAGACTGTGTGAGACTGAGAGTGTGCCTGTGTGAAAGTCTGAGACTGTTTGAAAGTGTGAGAGTGTGAGAGACTGTGAGACTGCGAGAGAGACTGTGTGAGACTGAGAGTGTGCCTGTGTGAAAGTGTGAGACTGTTTGAAAGTGTGAGAGTGTGAGAGACTGTGAGACTGCGAGAGAGACTGTGTGAGACTGCGAGAGAGACTGTGAGAGACTGCGAGAGAGACTGTGTGAGACTGCGAGAGAGACTGTGTGAGACTGCGAGAGAGACTGTGTGAGACTGCGAGAGAGACTGTGTGAGACTGCGAGAGAGACTGCGAGAGAGACTGTGAGAGAGACTGTGAGAGACTGAGACTGTGAGAGACTGAGACAGAGTGTGAGAGACAGAGAGAGACTGTGTGAGACTGTGAGAGAGACTGTGAGAGACTGTGAGAGTGTGAGACTGAGAGTGTGAGACTGTGTGAAAGTGTGAGACTGAGAGTGTAAGAGACTGTGAGAGTGTGAGGGACTGTGAGAGTGTGAGGGACTGTGAGAGTGTGAGGGACTGTGTGAGAGTGTGAGGGACTGTGTGAGACTGCGAGAGAGACTGTGTGAGACTGCGAGAGAGACTGTGTGAGACTGAGAGTGTGACTGTGTGAAAGTGTGAGACTGTTTGAAAGTGTGAGAGACTGTGAGACTGCGAGAGAGACTGTGTGAGACTGCGAGAGAGACTGTGTGAGACTGCGAGAGAGACTGGCGAGAGAGACTGTGTGAGACTGCGAGAGAGACTGTGAGAGACTGCGAGAGAGACTGTGAGAGACTGCGAGAGAGACTGTGTGAGACTGCAAGAGAGACTGTGTGAGACTGCGAGAGAGACTGTGTGAGACTGCGAGAGAGACTGTGAGAGACTGAGACTGTGAGAGACTGAGACAGAGTGTGAGAGACTGAGAGAGAGACTGTGTGAGACAGAGAGAGACTGTGAGAGTGTGAGACTGAGAGTGTGAGACTGTGTGAAAGTGTGAGACTGTGTGAGACTGAGAGTGTAAGAGACTGTGAGAGTGTGAGGGACTGTGAGAGTGTGAGGGACTGTGAGAGACTGCGAGAGAGACTGTGAGACTGCGAGACAGACTGTGTGAGACTGCGAGAGAGACTGTGTGAGACTGAGAGTGTGTGAGACTGAGAGTGTGTGAGACTGAGAGTGTGTGAGACTGAGAGTGTGAGGGACTGAGAGTGTGAGGGACAGAGTGTGAGGGACTGTGTGAGACTGCGAGAGAGACTGTGTGAGACTGCGAGAGAGACTGTGAGAGACTGAGAGTGTGAGAGACTGAGACTGAGCGTGTGTGAGACAGAGAGAGACTGTGTGAGACTGCGAGAGAGACTGTGTGAGACTGCGAGAGAGACTGTGTGAGACCGTGAGAGTGTGAGACTGAGAGTGTGAGACTGTGTGAGACTGAGAGTGTAAGAGACTGTGAGAGTGTAAGACTGTGAGAGTGTGAGGGACTGTGAGAGTGTGAAGGACTGTGAGAGACTGCGAGAGAGACTGTGAGACTGCAAGACAGACTGTGTGAGACTGCGAGAGAGACTGTGTGAGACTGAGAGTGTGTGAGACTGAGAGTGTGTGAGACTGAGAGTGTGTGAGACTGAGAGTGTGAGGGACTGAGAGTGTGAGGGACTGTGTGAGACTGCGAGAGAGACTGTGTGAGACTGTGAGAGACTGAGACTGAGAGTGTGAGAGACTGAGACTGAGAGTGTGTGAGACTGCGAGAGAGACTGTGTGAGACTGCGAGAGAGACTGTGTGAGACTGTGAAAGTGTGAGACTGAGAGTGTAAGAGACTGTGAGAGTGTAAGAGACTGTGAGAGTGTGAGGGACTGTGAGAGACTGCGAGACAGACTGTGTGAGACTGCGAGAGAGACTGTGTGAGACTGAGTGTGAGGGACTGAGAGTGTGAGGGACTGAGAGTGTGAGGGACTGAGAGTGTGAGGGACTGATAGTGTAAGGGACTGTGTGAGACTGCGAGAGAGACTGTGTGAGACTGCAAGAGAGACTGTGAGAGACTGAGACTAAGAGTGTGAGAGACTGAGACTGAGACTGAGAGTGTGTGACTGCGAGAGAGACTGTGTGAGACTGAGAGTGTGAGACTGTGTGAAAGTGTGAGACTGTGTGAGACTGAGAGTGTAAGAGACTGTGAGAGTGTAAGAGACTGTGAGAGTGTAAGAGACTGTGAGAGTGTGAGGGACTGTGAGAGTGTGAGGGACTGTGAGAGACTGCGAGAGAGACTGTGAGACTGCGAGACAGACTGTGTGAGACTGCGAGAGAGACTGTGTGAGACTGAGAGTGTGTGAGACTGAGAGTGTGAGGGACTGAGAGTGTGAGGGACTGAGAGTGTGAGGGACGGAGAGTGTGAGGGACTGAGAGTGTGAGGGATTGTGTGAAACTGCGAGAGAGACTGTGTGAAACTGCGAGAGAGACTGTGTGAGACTGTGAGATAGACTGTGAGAGTGTGAGACTGAGAGTGTGAGACTGTGTGAAAGTGTGAGAGTGTGAGAGACTGTAAGAGACTGTGAGACTGAGAGTGTGAGGGACTGTGAGAGTGTGAGGGACTGTGTGAGACTGCGAGAGAGACTGTGTGAGACTGTGAGATAGACTGTGAGAGTGTGAGACTGAGTGTGAGACTGTGTGAAAGTGTGAGAGACTGTGTGAGACTGAGAGTGTGAGGGACTGTGAGAGTGTGAGGTACTGTGTGAGACTGCGAGAGAGACTGTGTGAGACTGCGAGAGAGACTGTGAGAGTGTGAGACTGAGAGTGTGAGACTGTGTGAAAGTGTGAGACTGTGAGAGACTGAGAGTGTAAGAGACTGTGAGAGTGTAAGAGACTGTGGGACTGTGAGGGACTGTGTGAGACTGCGTGAGAGACTGTGAGAGTGTGAGGGACTGTGTGAGACTGCGAGAGAGACTGTGAGAGACTGTGAGAATGTGAGACTGAGAGAATGTGAGACTGAGAGTGTGAGACTGAGAGTGTGAGACTGAGACTGAGAGTGTGAGACTGAGAGTGTGAGACTGAGAGTGTGAGACTGAGTGTGAGACTGCGAGAGAGACTGTGTGAGACTGTGAGACTGTGTGAAACTGTGAGAGAGTGTGAGAGACTGTGTGAGAGTGTGATAGACTGTGTGAGAGACTGTGTGAGAGTGTGAGAGACTGTGTGAGAGACTGTGTGAGAGTGTAAGACTGTGAGAGTGTAAGAGACTGTGAGAGTGTAAGAGACTGTGAGACTGCGAGAGTGTGAGACTGTGTGAGACTGCGAGAGTGTGAGACTGTGTGAGACTGCGAGAGTGTGAGACTGTGTAAGTGTGAGACTGTGTGAGACTGCGAGAGTGTGAGAGACTGTGTGAGACTGCGAGAGTGTGAGAGACTGTGTGAGATTGCAAGAGTGTGAGACTGTGTGAGACTGCGAGAGTGTGAGACTGTGTGAGACTGTGAGAGTGTGTGAAAGTGTGAGACTGTGAGAGTGTAAGAGACTGTGAGAGTGTAAGAGACTGTGAGAGTGTAAGAGACTGTGTGAGACTGCGAGAGACTGTGTGAGACTGTGTGAAACTGTGAGAGAGTGTGAGAGACTGTGTGAGAGTGTGAGAGACTGTGTGAGAATGTGAGAGACTGTGTGAGAATGTGAGAGACTGTGTGAGAATGTGAGAGACTGTGTGAGAGTGTAAGAGACTGTGAGAGTGTAAGAGACTGTGAGAGTGTAAGAGACTGTGAGAGTGTAAGAGACTGTGTGAGACTGCGAGAGTGTGAGACTGTGTGAGTGTGAGACTGTGTGAGACTGCGAGAGTGTGAGAGACTGTGTGAGACTGCGAGAGTGTGAAAGACTGTGTGAGACTGCGAGAGTGTGAGACTGCGAGAGTGTGAGACTGTGTGAGACTGCGAGAGTGTGAGACTGTGTGAGACTGCGAGACTGTGAGACTGTGAGAGTGTGTGAAAGTGTGAGACTGTGAGAGTGTGAGAGACTGTAAGAGTGTAAGAGACTGTGAGAGTGTAAGAGACTGTGAGAGTGTAAGAGACTGTGTGAGACTGCGAGAGAGACTGTGTGAGACTGTGAGACTGCGACTGTGAGACTGCGACTGTGTGTGAGAGACTGTGTGAGAGACTGTGTGAGAGACTGTGCGAGTGTGAGACAGAATGTGTGCTTTGCAATGCGTTGCTTACCCCTCTGGCACTCAAAGGGTTAAGTTGAGCTAACATAGCAATATAACACACGGTGGCTCTTCAGTTGAGGCAATGCAGCAATATGCTGAGGGATCAAATAGAAAGTGGTGTTTGAGGCTTGCCCTCTGTAACATACAGCAAAGCATCAATCTCCCTTTAAGGAGAAAGGGCGGGAATTAGGAAGCAGGAAGTGGAGGAGTGACAGTTGAGACAGTGAGGTGACTGAAGAGATGATGAGTTAAATAAGAGTTGCTATTAAGTTTGTATTTTATGGGAACATTACACCCTCATACTGAAACAGAGTGTATGGAGGGTTACAGTTATCTGTGGGAGGTGAAACAGTGTGTTTGTGGGGTCATGATCCTGAGTGAGAGTGTGAGTGGACCGGGAGAAGTTACTGATATCCCTACCTCAGGAGCAAGTGGCAGTTATATTTTTTTTTTTTTTTTGTCAGTTGAATACTGGTGGGTGGGCTGGAGGAGGCGGGCCAATTCCCTGTATGATAAATACGCCCCCATTGAATCACCCAATGAGAGCAGTAAAGTCCCCATTCAATCACCCAATAGGAGTTGTGTCTCCTAATGAGACATAAATTATGTAATTAGACATTCTGTTCAATGCGAGTTTCTTTTCTGAGGAGACATAAATTATGTTCTGTGTGTGGGGTACCATAAATTATGCAATGAGGCTTATTCTTTTATATATATAGATATATACACTGTATGTTTATGTATTTGAGTATATACTGCATGTATATGTTTGCTCTATACATAATTATGTTTTTGTATACAGATAGGTAGATAAATACAGTATGTGGGTTTATGTATATATTAGTTGAAGAGCCCGTGTACTGTCAGAGACTTTGTCCTGGTGGAGAGTAGAGGGTTAACATTTTGGATCCAGTATGGACTTTATAAAAATCCTTTTTCTATCCTAAATGTGTGTAAATTATCTCATGTTAAAACAATGACCCTTTGCTTCAAAGTATTGGATGAAAATAACTGAATGTCATTTTTATGGGTATATACGACTCTGTGCTAGACACCAAGTCTAAAGGAAGATATACTCCCATGTGGGAAAGTCTAGTAAGGTGACATATTTATGTCAAATCCAATGCACTTGTGGCCATTCTTATCTTATGATATGAGACAGATACAGATGCCATATGTAAAATTTTAATGTGGAGTAAGAGCGACATCTCCAGGCGTTATTACTAGTGCTTGGAATTTTTTTCATAAATTATGCGTGATGTCATATGAAAATTAGGAATTAAGGGTGTCCAATCAGGTAATACTGATGATGTCACTGCATAATGAGAGGAATCTTTATCCAGTCAGAGGAGATTCTGATAAGGGTAACTTTACATTATAAATATGTAGGTTTTGAGAGAGAAGGGTTTTTTTCCTCTTGGTTTCCTGGCTGTTGAATTCCTGTTCTGTTTCCTGAAATGTACGTCTGGCTGTTAGAGATGCTAAGAAACACTTATTGGACTGGTATTTATATCTTTCCTTATTTTAATTCTGCATAATTCAGAATCAGCTATATATTTCTTCTACATTTGAAGAAATATAATTTTTCTTATAATTTGTCTTAATCGGACTGGTCACCCAATTGTGACCAATTATATTAAGCTGTATTGGCTCTAGTAATTCAGAATTAAGCAGAATTCATTAATTAATTGGTAAATTGTTATATTTTGCCAGATAAATGTAAATAGTTGATAGCAGTGAGAGTTATATATCCTTGTTTATAAATTAGTTAACATAATCTTTGATATTACTAGAATATATTGTTTTTGTAGAAAGGTTATTATCCTATATAATAATTTGCTAAAAAGTGTGTAACAACGAAGTCATGCGCAGTAGAGACTGCCCGCACCACGGCTGATACAGAGAGCTGGGGGAATTCTTTGAATTAGTTTATTAACCCTTCAACTGCTATTTGTCTATTTAATTTGATTACCATTTACAAATACATTCAAGGTCAATACAAAGAACTATCCAATGAATTATTTATACAAAGAGCTGAGCTAAGAACAAGAGGTCATCCATTAAGACTTGAGGAAAGGCGCTTTTGACTAAAACACAGGCAGGGATTCTTTACAGTAAGGGCGGTAAGACTATGGAATTCTTTGCCTCGGGATGTTGTGCTTGCAGATAATGTAACTGCATTCAAAAAAGCAATGGATGCCTATCTAGCACAGAACAATATTGACAGTTATGATAGGATATTGAGCCGGGGAACTATTTGACACACACACACACACCTACACTGGAAATTGCTCCAGAGGGCTTTTTTGTTGCCTTCCTCTGGATCAACAGGGGTGTTATTGGCATGGGCTGGACTTGATGGACGCATGTCTTTTTTCAGCCTTATCTACTATGTTACTATGTAGGTGTTTCTTTGTGTGTGTTTTGGGTCTAAACTTTTGTACAGTGAGAAGTTTATTTAAACCTCGCACTAGACTATGGTCATGTGTATGATATATGTTGCATGAAGTTTGGTATACTGTCTAGATATTATTAGATTAATTCTGAGTATATTCTTGGTATAATATATTACTGACTATATTAAAGAGATAGTAATACTTCGTTGTAACTTTATTTTATTTTGTAGGCATTAAAAAAACATGAAGAACGATATATAAGTCTTATCTCTCAGACCTTTATGGTTTAAGAGATATTCACAAGCAAATTATCCCCCCCCCGTTCAGCCAGATCAGAAGGGAGGTGCCCAGGTAGACTGCAGAGAGGAACAATCTTCAATTAAGATAAGAGAAAAACCTGAAAAGCTTGTCAAAGGGGGCAGGGCTTTCATTGTTCTCATAGGAAGAAGATTGTCCCCTTCTGTTATCTGTCTGGTCTATGGACTGGATTCACATCTGAGAAGAGATGGCTTACACTAGGAAAAAGGGGCGAGAGGGGGAAACTTTGCTTGTGGATATCTCTTAAACCATAAAGGTTTGAGAGATAAGACGTATATCGTTCTTCATGTTTTTTTAATGCCTACAAAATAAAATAAAGATAAAACAAAGTATTACTATCCCTTTAAATGCAGTTTATATGTTTTATTCAGAAGGTATGCAATATTTGAAATCGGTAGATAATTTAAATTATTGTGATTTAAGTCTGGGATTTTATTCCAGTTAGTTTCTCTAAATTTGGTTATTGCATATGGTACAAGGAGAATTGTCAGAGGACCTGGCTTAATATTAAAGCTGACTCACCTGACAACCTACCTTAAACCTCAATTAGTATAGCTTATACAGTTTCTGGGGCAGAGGTATTTATATGCTGCTGCCAACTGTATTTTAATTAATTGTAAGGATCAATTATCCTTTTCTGTGCTGCTGGTTTCAATTATTGTTATTTAATACCTCTGAATATACCTCTGTGTGGTTAACCCTTTAATTGCTGGTAATCCTAATGGTTATAATTGCGGTTTGAGCTACTGTGTATCTTTTGAAATTGGTGTTCACTCATTTGTCATTGTTGCTTACATTTTTTTTTATATATATAGTATTTACTTAAATAAATTATATATATTTTTGCACAAATATGCGTAATTGATTATTTAATCAATTCTTTACTGTGAATTAGCGTGTCAATACCTAGTATTGTGTAAAGTTCTCAAAATTATATTATTAGTTATCTATTTATGTGAAGATATCCAGCATAATTGGTTCTCTTGTTTAACCCTTTCTTGGATACCTTTGACAGTACACGGGCCACAGTGCCACCCAGCAGCGGCCGCAGTGCAGTTATGCACAGTACAGACTGCCCTCGCCATGGCTGATACAGAGCGGGGGTGCTCCAAATTCAGATTGAGGTGTACAACAAAATGGCGACTGAAGACGAAAACACGAGAGCGGACGTGACACGGACAAACTCAGTTTGCAAATTATAATATAGAATGTATGTCTATATGTGTGTGTGTGTGTGGTGGAATTGTGGCTCACACATTGATATGTTGACCTTTCTTCAGTAAAGATTGTTTGATACACGTGTTACCTTTTGTATTTATTTGTATCATGGATCCCAACGGTATTTGCACCCAGGCTTTTGAAGTTGGAAAGTGAGATTTCTTTAGGACTAACATGCTATTACATGGACAAATGTTCAAGAGCAATGCTCCCTTTTTCACGTGTGTTGTGTGTACATCTGTGTGTTTGTGTGTCTGTGTGTTTTTATGTCTGTGTGTATGTACATCTGTGTGTCTGTGTGTTTGTGTGTCTGTGTGTTTGTGTGTCTGTGTGTTTGTGTGTCTGTGTGTTTGTGTGTCTGTGTGTTTGTGTCTGTGTGTTTGTGTCTGTGTGTTTGTGTCTGTGTGTTTCTGTGTCTGTGTGTTTGTGTCTGTGTGTTTGTGTCTGTGTGTTTGTGTCTGTGTGTTTGTGTCTGTGTGTTTCTGTGTCTGTGTCTGTGTGCTTGTATGTCTGTACGTCTGTGTGTCTGTACGTCTGTGTGTCTGTACGTCTCTGTGCTTGTATGTCTGTGTGCTTGTATGTCTGTGTGTCTGTACGTCTGTGTGTGTCTGTACGTCTCTGTGTGTTCTGGATTCGGGCGAGTGTAATGAGGATGCTAACTCATCTTTTATTTCCAGAATTCGTTAGGTCAGGTAAGAACCAGGAATTGGTTGAAACCTATAGGCCAGTCAGCTGATTAACTGTGATATTAATATTTTGGTGAAGGGTCTGGCTCTCAGACGGATGCTCCTGGGACTGTTCATAAGGACCAGTGTGGATTTGTCCCTGACTATCAAACAGGTGATTGTATTATGTGAGTTTTGAATAGTAGGATTTTCATGAAAAGAAGGGTTTACCGGACTTAATCTTGCTGAGTTTGGACATTATATTATATTATTAATAAAGATTTTGATAGTTTGATAGGTTTGAAGTTGATTCATTCTTCTTTTACTGCAGTACTAAGAATTAAGTGTTCAAAGAGTGAAAAAATATTTATAGGAAGGGGCACTAAGCAAGGTTGTCCTCTCTCCCCTTTAGTTTTTGCCCTTGTTTGGAGTGTGTGTGTGTGTGTGTTTTATGCATGTGTGTGTATTGTGTGTGTATTTTTTTACTGTATGTTTTTGTATATATATGTATAGTGTGTATAGAAGAGTTGGAGACGTGTTGCTCTGTCATTGTGCTTGTTGCCACTGTATTATAAACAAGAGGAATTGTGATAACTTGGTGACAGTAGTATCACGGTGCCCATGCTTTGTGCTGCGGGCGGTGACATTCTGACTGCTAGTTTGCATTACCTTTTGCTGATTGGCTAGTACCTTTTGTCGCCGCCCAGTGATGGCCTTTATATACCCTGTCATTTCCACGTTATGGTGCCCTTTCGTGGTGTACTAGTTCCTGCATTTTGTTCCGTTATTGCTGATCGTGTATGATCTGACCTGCCTAACGATGTTCCTGAGTTTGCTGTTCTTCGACTACTCCATTGCTGACCATATCCGGCTGAGAACCCTCTCTGTTGCTGACCGTATCTGGCTGAGACCCGTTTCCGTTACCGACTGTATCTTGCTGAGAACCTGCTCCGTTGCTGACCTGGTCTGGCTGAGACCCGTTTCCGTTACCGACTGTATCTTGCTGAGAACCTGCTCCGTTGCTGACCTGGTCTGGCTGAGAACCCGCTTCCTTTACCGACTGTATCTGCTGAGAACCCGCTTCCATTACCAACTGTACCTGGCTGAGTATCCGTTCGGTGTCTGACCATACCTGGCTACGAATCTACTCTGTGTCCTGCCTTGTCACACAGTACCTTGCGTTTCTAGCATACCGCCTGGTGGTCTCCGTTTTGCTCTCACTATACTTGCGGTGGCTTGCTGTTACGCTAGTTGGTTGCACCGCGTGGCGCTATTTCTCTGTCAACCATTAGCTAAGCATTCGTGCTGTAGCTACTCTCCATACCGCCGTTGGCGGAGTGCACAAGCGAAGTACCGGTACAGTGTTCATAGCACTGACTGCGTTACTCTGATCTCTCTGTGTCCACCTCTCTTACATCACTGGGCTCACTCCCTTGGGGAGTTGCAGTATATCTCAGGGCGTTACCTATTGACCCTTTGCGTACCTGGATGTTCCAGGTAGGGTTGTGCATATTCCCATCTGCAGGAGCCTTTGGCTCAAGAGCCAGTGGTGTGTTGTACCATCCTCAGTAGAGGGGACACTGGTTGCCTACATCTCACATCTATATATTCCATTGTGCTGCGATCCACCCCTAGCATTCTAGGGATTTCCCTGGGAGAGTTAGCTTGGTCTGTTGCCATCCGGTGCCAGCGTCAGTGTTGCCTCGTCCTCTGGATTCTGTGCCTTCCAGGCGTCTGGGTTGTGCCAGCGTCAGTGTTGCCTCGCTCCTTGGGTTCTGTACCTTCCAGGCGTCTGGGTTGTGCCAGCGTCAGTGTTGCCTCGCTCCTCTGGGTTCCATGCCTCCCAGGCGTCTGGGTTGTGCCAGTAGTGTTGCCTCGCTCCTCTGGGTTGTGTCAGTCACTTCCTCCTGGACCATCTACCATCAAGGTCCTGTGGTCAGCTCTCAGTCTGTTACTCCTGCTGTCCGTTCTGGTCCAAGCTAGAACCTTCGTTGCCAGAGATTGTCATTATTCACATACATCGCTATTACTAGCTTGCTATTATTGTATATACCTGCCTGTATTTCTGCTCTGTTTGTGTGGGCCCATAGGCCTATCTATGTGTTTGAACTTCAATAAAGTTATTTTAACCTTACCAAACTGTTCTGAGTGTTCATCAAAAACCATGACAAGTAGTTCATCTACCACTTTGAGCTTTAATCCCGGATTGTTCTACAAACCTGTTTTAATCCATTGGATTCAATCTGGTCTCAGGGCAACGATCCATACAGAGGCTGCTTTCCTGGGACCTACAAATCCAGTCACCCCCATTCTCCACCACCTACCCAAGGTCCATGTCTCCTCCCAGTAGACCAATTGTTTCCGGCATTGGCTCCTTAAGCCTCCGGTAGGGAAACCTGACTGGAAAGGCTCAAAGATGTTATAGCTTGATATTTGGCCGTCCAGCTGAGTTGCCACTACTTTGTCAATGATTTTCCCCAGAAATGGAAGGTTGGATACTGGTCTGCAGTCTGGGTCTAATGAAGGTTTCTTTAGGAGGGGTTTTACCACTGCTTCTTTTAGAGGATCCAGGAAGTGTCCAGTTTTTAGTGAACACTCCACTGTTGTTGTGAGGGTTGGAGCAAGAGTTTCAGTGCATACGGACATAAGACGAGTTGGGGCAGGGTCTAAGTCACACATGGTGGAGCGCAACTTTTGCATGGTTCTTTTAACTTCCTTTATATCCACATTTGTAAAAGTAGACCATAAACTGGGGAAATCTGGCGTTCCACTGTAATGGTTCTGGTGGGTAACTGGTTGGCCTGCCGTGATGGAGGTTCGGATGGAGGAAATCTTGTCTGTGAAGAAGATCACAAATTCTTCACACTTATCCTGAGACAAGCTGGTGGGTATATGCATGCATGCTGGTTTGCAGATCCTTTCTACTGTGCGAAACAGTTGCCTCGGTCTGTTGTTGGAGAGTGTAATTTCGCATGACAAAAATGAAGATTTTTTCTGAGTTATCTCAAATTGATGTTCATTGAGGTGTTTGGTAAATGGAGTTCATTTCTTTTTGTTCCAATCTGTCAGTACCTACCATCCCACAATGTCTATTCGTTTGTTGGCATTTTCTTTCTCCAGAGGTGTGGGGGTCACGATAGGGGGACCCTTTACCCCTTCTCTCGACAACCTTTGTTTAGATTGGTATGAGATTACACACATTTTGGGGAATAGAAAATGTTATTGGGATATGATTTTGTGGTATGGGAGGTGCATCGATAACTTGCTGTTCTTTGGGAACTAAGGAGGATGCTAATAATTGTATTAAGTTTTTAAATTGTAACTCCTTTAATTTGAAATTTATCTCATCCCACAGTTCTATTTCTATCCTATTTTTGGATGTTTATCTTACTGGGGACCCTGCACATCTGGAAATCCCTGTCTGCCTTGAAATTTCTTCCTAGGAGAGACCTTGCTGGTGCAGTATAACTGCCTTGTGTCTTGTGCTGTGCTCAGTCTTGCCATGGTATATGATTTTTGACATTAAATGGTCTTCAGCAACCTCACCTTGTTAGCGGAGTTTGGCTGTTCTTCATTCAGTTTTATTCCTCCTACACAGCTGTTTCTGTTTCACTTCATGAACTGCTTCAACCCACATATTACATTGATGATCATTAGCACCTGTTTGGTATAATTATTTAATCATAAATCTGACTATATGCTTACAATATACCTGACTGTGTACAAGTGTACCTAGAAGAATTGAATGCTGTTTTGAAGGCAAAGGGCGGTCACACCAAATATTCACTTGATTTTAGATTTTTCTCACTATGCATTTTGTTAATTGATAATAATAAACTATAATATGTCTATCTTTGAAAGCATTCTTACTCTACATCACTTTTCACATCTGCCTAAGACTTTTGCACAGTACTGTATGCATGTATATGTATATTTTTTTACATTTATTTGTTGATGGAATTTAAATAATTTCTCTGTTTTGTGGGTTAGGATTTAATCATCAATCCTAATGATTTGATATCATCATAATATTTTTCTTTTATTGTAATACATTTTGGCTCATCCTTCCCCTTTAAGTATTTTATCAGTCATGTTAGTTACATTTTGAACTGTTCCCCTTTAAGTGAAGTCTATAAATGTGACTACTTCCTGCTTTACCCTCGGCTCTATGATTAAGAGCTAGTTTTAGAGTGAAATGTGTAAGACGGTGGGGGATCGGGTTTTTTTCCCGTTCTCCAGCACCCTTATGTTTTGTGTTTTTAATGCTTCAATTAATCATTTTTATGAAGTGATTATAACTTATTATTGTTTGCAGTGCGTCCAGCAGCTCTGTATATATTGTATGTATAGAAGGCCCGACATTTCCTTACAGGTACCTTCACAGGAGTGGCCGGGGGGGGGGGGGGGCTGTGCACCGCGAATGGACGTTAGGGAGCGCCAGTACAGAGGACATCTGAGTAATTCCCCCCTACTGATGCCCCTGTGTGTGCGTGCGCCAGACATGCAAAATTTTGGTGGCATGACCAGCTTCTTTTATATTTATATATATATATATATATATATATATATATACAACTTTACCAGCCCTACAACCCCAGGATCAAGCACTCCTAGGCAACGGAAGAAACTTAGGGGAACAGTCATCATGTAGCTTCTCTGATTGGCAGCCACTATCACCGCTTCAT
Source organism: Rhinophrynus dorsalis (assembly GCA_037306005.1). NCBI lineage: Eukaryota > Metazoa > Chordata > Amphibia > Anura > Rhinophrynidae > Rhinophrynus > Rhinophrynus dorsalis. The sequence goes on from JBBDGT010000077.1 coordinate 170,093, forward strand.
CATTGACACCTTCACAGTGGGACAAGCTTGGGGGTCAGTATGTGTGGGTCTATGGATACCAGTGCAGTGGGACAAGGCTGTGGGTCAGTATGTGTGGTTCTATGGATACCAGTGCAGTGGTACAAGGCTGTGGGTCAGTATGTGTGGTTCTATGGATATCAGTGCAGTGGGACAATGTTGGGGGTCCGTATGTGTGGGTCTATGGATAACAGTGTAGTGGGACAAGGCTGGGGGGTCAGTATGTGTGGTTCTATAGATATCAGTGCAGTAGGACAAGGCTGGGGGTCAGTATGTGTAGATCTATGGATACCAGTGCAGTAGGACAAGGCTGGGGGGGTCAGTATGTGTGGTTCTATGGATATCAGTGCAGTGGTACAAGGCTGGAGGTCAGTATGTGTGGTTCTATGGATACCAGTGCAGTAGGACAAGGCTGGGGGTCAGTATGTGTGGTTCTATGGATACCAGTACAGTGGTACAAGGCTGGGGGTCAGTATGTGTGGTTCTATGGATATCAGTGCAGTGGTACAAGGCTGGAGGTCAGTATGTGTGGTTCTATGGATACCAGTGCAGTGATACAAGGCTGGGGGTCAGTATGTGTGGTTCTATGGATATCTGTGCAGTGATACAAGGCTGAGGGTCAGTATGTGTGGTTCTATGGTACCAGTGCAGTGGTACAAGGCTGGGGGTCAGTTTGTGTGGTTCTATGGATACCAGTGCAGTGGTACAAGGCTGGGGGTCAGTATGTGTGGTTCTATGGATACCAGTGCAGTGGTACAAGGCTGTGGGTCAGTATGTGTGATTCTATGGATACCAGTGCAGTGGTACAAGGCTGGGGGTCAGTATGTGTGGTTTTATGGATACCAGTGCAGTGGTACAAGGCTGGGGGTCAGTATGTGTGGGTCTATGGATACCAGTGCAGTGGGACAAGGCTGGGGGTCAGTATGTGTAGTTCTATGGATACCAGTGCAGTGGTACAAGGCTGGGGGGTCAGTATATGTGGTTCTATGGATACCAGTGCAGTGGGACAAGTCTGGGGGTCAGTATGTGTGGTTCTATGGATATCTGTGCAGTGATACAAGGCTGAGGGTCAGTATGTGTGGTTCTATGGTACCAGTGCAGTGGTACAAGGCTGGGGGTCAGTTTGTGTGGTTCTATGGATACCAGTGCAGTGGTACAAGGCTGTGGGTCAGTATGTGTGGTTCTATGGATACCAGTGCAGTAGGACAAGGCTGGAGGTCAGTATGTGTGGGTCTATGGTACCAGTGCAGTGGGACAAGGCTGGGGGTCAGTATGTGTGGGTCTATGGATATCAGTGCAGTAAGACAAGGCTGGGGGTCAGTATGTGTGATTCTATGGATACCAGTGCAGTGGGACAAGGCTGGGGGTCAGTATGTGTAGTTCTATGGATACCAGTGCAGTGGTACAAGGCTGGGGGGTCAGTATATGTGGTTCTATGGATACCAGTGCAGTGGGACAAGGCTGGGGATCAGTATGTGTGGGTCTATGGATACGAGTGCAGTGGGACAAGGCAGGGGATCAGTATGTGTGGGTCTATGGTACCAGTACAGTGGGACAAGGCTGGGGGTCAGTATGTGTGAGTCTATGGATATCAGTGCAGTGGGACAAGGCTGGGGGTCAGTATGTGTGGGTCTATGGTATCAGTACAGTAGGACAAGGCTGGGGGTCAGTATGTGTGGTTCTATGGTACCAGTGCAGTGGTACAAGGCTGGGGGTCAGTATGTGTGGGTCTATGGATACCAGTGCAGTGGGACAAGGCTGGGGGTCAGTATGTGTGGGTCTATGATACCAGTGCAGTGGGACAAGGCTGGGGGTCAGTATGTGTGGTTCTATGGATATCTGTGCAGTGGGACAATGTTGGGGGTCAGTATGTGTGGTTCTATGGTACCAGTGCAGTGGGACAAGGCTGGGGGTCAGTATGTGTGGGTCTATGGTACCAGTACAGTAGGACAAGGCTGGGGGTCAGTATGTGTGGGTCTATGGATACCAGTGCAGTAGGACAAGGCTGGGGGTCAGTATGTGTGGTTCTATGGATACCAGTGCAGTAGGACAAGGCTGGGGGTCAGTATGTGTGGTTCTATGGATATCTGTGCAGTGGGACAATGCAGGGGGTCAGTATGTGTGGTTCTATGGATACCAGTGCAGTGGGACAAGGCTGGGGGTCAGTATGTGTGGGTCTATGGATACCAGTACAGTAGGACAAGGCTGGGGGTCAGTATGTGTGGGTCTATGGATACCAGTACAGTAGGACAAGGCTGGAGGTCAGTATGTGTGGTTCTATGGATATCTGTGCAGTGGGACAATGTTGGGGGTCAGTATGTGTGGTTCTATGGTACCAGTGCAGTAAGACAAGGCTGGGGGTCAGTATGTGTGGTTCTATGGATATCAGTACAGTAGGACAAGGCTGTGGGTCAGTATGTGTGGATCTATGGATACCAGTGCAGTGGGACAAGGCTGGGGGTCAGTATGTGTGGTTCTATGGTACCAGTGCAGTGAGACAAGGCTGGGGGTCAGTATGTGTGATTCTATGGTACCACTGCAGTAGGACAAGGCTGGGGGTCAGTATGTGTGGGTCTATGGATACCAGTGCAGTGGGACAATGTTGGGGGTCAGTATGTGTGGTCTATGGATATCAGTGCAGTGGGACAAGGCTGGGGGTCAGTATGTGTGGGTCTATGGATACCAGTGCAGTAGGACAAGGCTGGGGGTCAGTATGTGTGGGTCTATGGATACCAGTGCAGTGGGACAAAGCTGGGGGTCAGTATGTGTGGGTCTATGGATATCAGTGCAGTGGTACAAGGCTGGGGGTCAGTATGTGTGGGTCTATGGATAACAGTGTAGTGGGACAAGGCTGGGGGTCAGTATGTGTGGGTCTATGGATACCAGTGCAGTGGGACAAGGCTGGGGGGTCAGTATGTGTGGTTCTATGGATATCAGTGCAGTGGGACAAGGCTGGAGGTCAGTATGTGTGGGTCTATGGATACCAGTGCAGTGGGACAAGGCTGGGGGTCAGTATGTGTGGTTCTATGGATATCTGTGCAGTGGGACAATGTTGGGGGTCAGTATGTGTGGGTCTATGGATACCAGTGCAGTGGGACAAGGCTGGGGGTCAGTATGTGTGGTTCTATGGATACCAGTGCAGTGGGACAAGGCTGGGGGTCAGTATGTGTGGTTCTATGGATACCAGTGCAGTGGGACAAGGCTGGGGGTCAGTATGTGTGGGTCTATGGATACCAGTGCAGTAGGACAAGTCTGGGGATCAGTATGTGTGGTTCTATGGATATCAGTGCAGTGAGACAAGGCTGGGGGTCAGTATGTGTGGGTCTATGATACCAGTGCAGTGGGACAAGGCTGGAGGTCAGTATGTGTGGTTCTGTGGATACCAGTGCAGTAGGACAAGGCTGGGGGTCAGTATGTGTAGTTCTATGGATACCAGTACAGTGGGACAAGGCTGGGGGTCAGTATGTGTGGGTCTATGGATACCAGTGCAGTGGGACAAGGCTGGGGGTCAGTATGTGTGGTTCTATGGTACCAGTGCAGTGAGACAAGGCTGGGGATCAGTATGTGTGGTTCTATGGATACCAGTGCAGTGGGACAAGGCTGGGGGGTCAGTATGTGTAGTTCTATGGATACCAGTGCAGTAGGACAAGGCGGGGGGTCAGTATGTGTAGTTCTATGGATACCAGTGCAGTAGGACAAGGCTGGGGGTCAGTATGTGTGGTTCTATGGATACCAGTGCAGTAGGACAAGGCTGGGGGTCAGTATGTGTGGTTCTATGGATACCAGTGCAGTAGGACAAGGCGGGGGGTCAGTATGTGTAGTTCTATGGATACCAGTGCAGTAGGACAAGGCTGGGGGTCAGTATGTGTGGTTCTATGGATACCAGTGCAGTAGGACAAGGCGGGGGGTCAGTATGTGTGGTTCTATGGATACCAGTGCAGTAGGACAAGGCGGGGGGTCAGTATGTGTGGGTCTATGGATACCAGTGCAGTGGGACAAGGCTGGGGGTCAGTATGTGTGGTTCTATGGATATCTGTGCAGTGGGACAATGTTGGGGGTCAGTATGTGTGGGTCTATGGATACCAGTGCAGTGGGACAAAGCTGGGGGTCAGTATGTGTGGTTCTATGGATACCAGTGCAGTGGGACAAGGCTGGGGGTCAGTATGTGTGGTTCTATGGATATCAGTACAGTAGGACAAGACTGGGGGTCAGTATGTGTGGGTCTATGGATATCAGTACAGTGGGACAAGGCTGGGGGTCAGTATGTGTGGTTCTATGGATATCAGTACAGTAGGACAAGGCTGGGGGTCAGTATGTGTGGGTCTATGGATATCTGTGCAGTGGGACAATGTTGGGGGTCAGTATGTGTGGGTCTATGGATATCAGTGCAGTGAGACAAAGCTGGGGGTCAGTATGTGTGGTTCTATGGATACCAGTGTAGTAGGACAAGGCTGTGGGTCAGTATGTGTGGTTCTATGGTACCAGTGCAGTGGGACAAGGCTGGGGGTCAGTATGTGTGGTTCTATGGATACCAGTGCAGTGAGACAAGGCTGGGGGTCAGTATGTGTGGTTCTATGGATACCAGTGTAGTGGGACAATGTTGGGGGTCAGTATGTGTGGGTCTATGGATACCAGTGTAGTGAGACAAGGCTGTGGGTCAGTATGTGTGGTTCTATGGATACCAGTGTAGTGAGACAAGGCTGGGGGTCAGTATGTGTGGTTCTATGGTACCAGTGTAGTGGGACAAAGCTGGGGGTCAGTATGTATGGTTCTATGGATACCAGTGCAGTGGGACAAAGCTGGGGGTCAGTATGTGTGGTTCTATGGATACTAGTGCAGTGGGACAATGTTGGGGGTCAGTATGTGTGGTTCTATGGATACTAGTGCAGTGAGACAAGGCTGGGGGTCAGTATGTGTGGTTCTATGGATACCAGTGTAGTGGGACAATGTTGGGGGTCAGTATGTGTGGGTCTATGGTACCAGTGTAGTGGGACAAAGCTGGGGGTCAGTATGTGTGGTTCTATGGATACCAGTGTAGTGAGACAAGGCTGGGGGTCAGTATGTGTGGTTCTATGGTACCAGTGTAGTGGGACAAAGCTGGGGGTCAGTATGTGTGGTTCTATGGATACCAGTGCAGTGGGACAAAGCTGGGGGTCAGTATGTGTGGTTCTATGGATACTAGTGCAGTGGGACAATGTTGGGGGTCAGTATGTGTGGTTCTATGGATACTAGTGCAGTGGGACAATGTTGGGGGTCAGTATGTGTGGTTCTATGGATACCAGTGCAGTGATACAAGGCTGGAGGTCAGTATGTGTGATTCTATGGATACCAGTGTAGTGATACAAGGCTGTGGGTCAGTATGTGTGGGTCTATGGATACCAGTGCAGTGGGACAAGGCTGGGGGTCAGTATGTGTGGTTCTATGGATACCAGTGCAGTGGGACAAGGCTGGGGGTCAGTATGTGTGGGTCTATGGATATCAGTGCAGTGAGACAAGGCTGTGGGTCAGTATGTGTGGTTCTATGGTACCAGTGCAGTGGGACAAGGCTGGGGGTCAGTATGTGTGGTTCTATGGATACCAGTGTAGTGATACAAGGCTGTGGGTCAGTATGTGTGGGTCTATGGATACCAGTGCAGTGGGACAAGGCTGGGGGTCAGTATGTGTGGTTCTATGGATACCAGTGCAGTGGGACAAGGCTGGGGGTCAGTATGTGTGGTTCTATGGATATCAGTGCAGTGGTACAAGGCTGGGGGGTCAGTATGTGTGGGTCTATGGGTACCAGTGCAGTGGGACAATGTTGGGGGTCAGTATGTGTGGGTCTATGGTACCAGTACAGTGGGACAAGGCTGGGGGTCAGTATGTGTGGGTCTATGGATACCAGTGCAGTGGGACAAAGCTGGGGGTCAGTATGTGTGGTTCTATGGATACCAGTGCAGTGAGACAAGGCTGGGGGTCAGTATGTGTGGTTCTATGGTACCAGTGCAGTGGGACAATGTTGGGGGTCAGTATGTGTGGGTCTATGGATACCAGTGCAGTGGGACAAAGCTGGGGGTCAGTATGTGTGGTTCTATGGATATCCGTGCAGTGGCACAATGTTGGGGGTCAGTATGTGTGGGTCTATGGATACCAGTGTAGTGGGACAAAGCTGGGGGTCAGTATGTTTGGTTCTATGGATATCAATGCAGTGGGACAATGTTGGGGGTCAGTATGTGTGGGTCTATGGATATCAGTGCAGTGGGACAAGGTTGGGGGTCAGTATGTGTGGTTCTATGGATATCAGTGCAGTGGGACAAGGCTGGTGGTCAGTATGTGTGGTTCTACAGATATCAGTACAGTGGGACAAGGCTGGGGGTCAGTATGTGTGGTTCTATGGTACCATTACAGTAGGACAAGGCTGGGGGTCAGTATGTGTGTTTCTATGGTACCATTACAGTAGGACAAGGCTGGGGGTCAGTATGTGTGGGTCTATGGTACCATTACAGTAGGACAAGTCTGGGGGTCAGTATGTGTGTTTCTATGGTACCATTACAGTAGGACAAGGCTGGGGGTCAGTATGTGTGGGTCTATGGATACCAGTACAGTAGGACAAGGCTGGGGGTCAGTATGTGTGTTTCTATGGTACCATTACAGTAGGACAAGTCTGGGGGTCAGTATGTGTGTTTCTATGGTACCATTACAGTAGGACAAGGCTGGGGGTCAGTATGTGTGGGTCTATGGATACCAGTACAGTAGGACAAGGCTGGGGGTCAGTATGTGTGTTTCTATGGTACCATTACAGTAGGACAAGTCTGGGGGTCAGTATGTGTGTTTCTATGGTACCATTACAGTAGGACAAGGCTGGGGGTCAGTATGTGTGGTTCTATGGTACCATTACAGTAGGACAAGTCTGGGGGTCAGTATGTGTGTTTCTATGGTACCATTACAGTAGGACAAGGCTGGTGGTCAGTATGTGTGGGTCTATTGTACCAGTGCAGTAGGACAAGGCTGGGGGTCAGTATGTGTGGGTCTATGGATACTAGTGCAGTGGGACAAGGCTGGGGGTCAGTATATGTGGTTCTGTTAATACCAGTACAGTAGGACAAGGCTGGGGATCAGTATGTGTGGTTCTATGGTACCAGTGCAGTGGGACAAGGCTGGGGGTCAGTATATGTGGTTCTGTTAATACCAGTACAGTGGGACAAGGCTGGGGGTCGGTATATGTGGTTCTGTGGATACTAGTGCAGATGGACAAGGCTGGGGGTCAGTATGTGTGATTCTGTGGCTACTAGTGTATTGGAACAAGTCTGGGGGTCAGTATGTGTAGTTCTATGGATACCAGTGCAGTGGGACAAGGCTGGGGTCAGTATGTGTGGGTCTATGGATACCAGTGCAGGAGGACAAGGCTGGGGGTCAGTATGTGTGGGTCTATGGATACCAGTGCAGTGGGACAAGGCTGGGGTCAGTATGTGTGGGTCTATGGATACCAGTGCAGGAGGACAAGGCTGGAGGTCAGTATGTGTGGGTCTATGGATACCAGTGCAGTAGGACAAGGCTGGGGGTCAGTATGTGTGGGTCTATGGATACCAGTACAGTGGGACAAGGCTGGGGGTCAGTATGTGTGGTTCTATGGATACCAGTGCAGTAGGACAAGGCTGGGGGTCAGTATGTGTGGTTCTATGGATACCAGTGCAGTGAGACAAGGCTGGGGGTCAGTATGTGTGGTTCTATGGATACCAGTGCAGTGGGACAAGGCTGGGGGTCAGTATGTGTGGGTCTATGGATACCAGTGCAGTAGGACAAGGCTGGGGGTCAGTATGTGTGGTTCTATGGATACCAGTGCAGTGGGACAAGGCTGGGGGTTGGTATGTGTGGTTATAAAGATACCAATGTAGTTGGACAAGGCTGGGGGTCAGTATGTGTGGTTCTATGGATACCAGTGCAGTAGGACAAGGCTGGGGGTCAGTATGTGTAGTTCTATGGATACCAGTGCAGTAGGACAAGGCTGGGGGTCAGTATGTGTGGTTCTATGGATACCAGTGCAGTGGGAGAAGGCTGGGGGTCAGCATGTGTGATTCTGTGGCTACTAGTGTAGTGGAAAAAGGTTGGGGGTCATTATGTGTGGATCTATAGATAACAATACAGTAGGAGAAGGTTGGGGGTCAGTATGTGTGGTTATAAGGATACCAGTGCAGTGGGTCAAGGCTGGGGGTCAGTATGTGTGGTTCTATGGATACCAGTGCAGTGGGAAAAGGCTGGGGATCAGTATGTGTGGTTCTATGGATACCAGTGTAGTAGGACAAGGCTGGAGGTCAGTATGTGTGGGTCTATGGTACCAGTACAGTAGGACAAGGCTGGGGGTCAGTATGTGTTGGTCTATGGATACCAGTACAGTAGGACAAGGCTGGGGGTCAGTATGTGTGGTCTATGGTACCAGTACAGTGGGACAAGGCTGGGGATCAGTATGTGTGGTTCTATGGATACCAGTGCAGTGGTACAAGGCTGGGGTTCATTATGTGTGGTTCTATGGATACCAGTGCAGTGATACAAGGCTGGGGGGCAGTATGTGTGGTTCTATGGATAACAGTGTAGTGGAAAAAGGTTGGGGGTCAGTATGTGTGGTTCTATAGCTGCTGTAGTATCAGTAATGTACCTACAATTAGTTGTAAGATCTGTGGTATACTTTGTGGCTCTGTTTCAATAGCACACTCTGTGACATTGTTAGTAAAGCTATATTTCAATTGTAAGCTCCGTGGTATCACTGGTGTACCTCCATTTCAGTTGTAAGCTCTGTGGTATCACTGGTGTGGCTCTTTTTCAGTTGTAAGCTCGGTGGTATCACTAGTGTAGATCCATTTTAGTTGTAAGCTCTGTGGTATCACTAGTGTAGATCCATTTCAGTAGTAAGCACTGTGGTATCACTAGTGTAGACCCATTTCAGTAGTAAGCTCTGTGGTATCACTAGTGTAGATCCATTTCAGTAGTAAGCACTGTGGTATCACTAGTGTAGACCCATTTCAGTAGTAAGCTCTGTGGTATCACTAGTGTAGACCCATTTCAGTAGTAAGCTCTGTGGTATCACTAGTGTAGACCCATTTCAGTAGTAAGCTCTGTGGTATCACTAGTGTAGATCCATTTCAGTAGTAAGCTCTGTGGTATCACTAGTGTAGACCCATTTCAGTAGTAAGCTCTGTGGTATCACTAGTGTAGATCCATTTCAGTAGTAAGCACTGTGGTATCACTAGTGTAGACCCATTTCAGTAGTAAGCTCTGTGGTATCACTAGTGTAGATCCATTTCAGTAGTAAGCACTGTGGTATCACTAGTGTAGACCCATTTCAGTAGTAAGCTCTGTGGTATCACTAGTGTAGACCCATTTCAGTAGTAAGCTCTGTGGTATCACTAGTGTAGACCCATTTCAGTAGTAAGCACTGTGGTATCACTAGTGTAGACCCATGTCAGTAGTAAGCTCTGTGGTATCACTAGTGTAGATCCATTTCAGTAGTAAGCTCTGTGGTATCACTAGTGTAGATCCATTTCAGTTGTAAGCTCTGTGGTATCACTAGTGTAGACCCATTTCAGTAGTAAGCTCTGTGGTATCACTAGTGTAGATCCATTACAATTACAAGCTCTGTGGTATCACTAGTGTAGACCCATTTCAGTAGTAAGCTCTGTGGTATCACTAGTGTAGATCCATTTCAGTAGTAAGCTCTGTGGTATCACTAGTGTAGATCCATTTCAGTTGTAAGCTCTGTGGTATCACTAGTGTAGATCCATTTCAGTTGTAAGCTCTGTGGTATCACTAGTGTAGATCCATTTCAGTTGTAAGCTCTGTGGTATCACTAGTGTAGATCCATTCAGTAGTAAGCTCTGTGGTATCACTAGTGTAGATCCATTTCAGTAGTAAGCTCTGTGGTATCACTAGTGTAGATCCATTTCAGGTGTAAGCTCTGTGGTATCACTAGTGTACATCCATTTCAGTTGTAAGCTCTGTGGTATCACTAGTGTAGATCCATTTCAGTTGTAAGCTCTGTGGTATCACTAGTGTAGATCCATTTCAGTTGTAAGCTCTGTGGTATCACTAGTGTACATCCATTTCAGGTGTAAGCTCTGTGGTATCACTAGTGTACATCCATTTCAGATGTAAGCTCTGTGGTATCACTAGTGTAGATCCATTTCAGTTGTAAGCTCTGTGGTATCACTAGTGTAGATCCATTACAATTACAAGCTCTGTGGTATCACTAGTGTAGATCCATTACAATTACAAGCTCTGTGGTATCACTAGTGTAGCTCAACTGCATTTGTAATTTTAATTGGTTTTTAGTTATTTTTTTGTTCTAAACTCCCTTCATCACACCTCCCCCCCCACCCCCCACTGTGAATTACTTATCACCAGGCCCAGTGTGTTATATGTGTGTGTATGTGTGTCCACGTGCTATGTGTGTGTGCACTTGTGCTGTGTGTGTGTATATATGTGTATGTGTGTCCACGTGTTATGTGTGTGTGCATGTGTTAAGTGTGTGTGTGTGTGTATGTATGTATGTGTGTGTTTAAGTGCGTGTGTGTGTGTAAGTGTGTGTGTGTGTGTGTATGTGTGTGCATACATGATACAGAAAGAAGAAGCGGAGGATGAGAAGTTCAGTCGGTTTGCAGTGTCAGGAAACAGAAGTGAGTTTAGTCACCTCCCAGCAGTGTGCGGAGGGGTGGTCCCTGCTCACACTCACCGCTCTGGTGCAGTTGTACCCAGGCAGCCTGCAGGATGGAGGTGCAGGGGAGGCTGGCGCTGGAGATATCTAGCAGGGATCCCCAAGACGACTTTGAACTGATCCAGCGACTGGGCAGTGGGAGCTACGGTGAAGTTTATAAGGTGAGATGGGAAAGGGCAAGGCCACTGGACATAAACCAGGGTGACTGCAGGGGTCTAGGAAATGCTGAAATGCAGAAGCAGCCCAGGAGTGCAGAGCTGACTGGAAAGGGTTAATGTCATTGTACTGATGTGGACAGTAAGATCCCTGCAAAGCGTATATACCTACACCAAGGAAGACCTTTCTACGTGAGTGAGACTGGTTTTTATAGAGTACTATTGCTTCAAAGTGAGTAGGACAGTCCAGAACGGAGTTGGACAGTCCAGAAGTGAGTAGGAACACCCCAAAGTGAGTAGGACTGTCCAGAACGGAGTAGGAACACTCCAAAGTGAGTAGGAACACCCCAAAGTGAGTAGGAACACCCCAAAGTGAGTAGGACTGTCCAGAACGGAGTAGGACTGTCCACAAGTGAGTAGGAACACCCCAAAGTGAGTAGGACTGTCCAGAAGTGAGTAGGAACACTCCAAAGTGAGTAGGACTGTCCACTAGTGAGTATGATTGCATTAAAGTGTGTCATTCCCTCAAATTGAGTAGGATTGGCCTATAGTAAGTGGAATTGCTCAGTAGTATGAATGGCCAAGTGAGTGGGACAGCCAACAAGAGGGTGTCACAAGTTTGTTTTCCAGTATTATTCCCTGGACTACCCCCCCAGTGAGTTGGACTACTAGTGAGTGAAGTACTCTGTGAGTCACACTCCCACTGAGTGAACGGACCCCCAAGGACACAACATGCTGATAAGCTGGATTCACATTAGGAAACATCAGCGTTTAAATGTGTTACTAACACTGAGCGTTTGGATACAGCGACCCCTGTGAGGACTGGAAATGGTTTAACCCTTTGAGTGCCAGAGGGGTACGCAGCGCATTGCTCTGCAATGCGTTGCGTACCCCTCTGGCACTCAAAGGGTTAATACAACTGGATTTGTGATTCTTTACACATTGTTCATCTTTAATGAAAATGTAGCAACATTTTTGTATCTTTTAAGGATAAATTATAGTAACACAAAAGGCTGTAACGATCTAATAGTTCACTTTTCACTAAACAGAGAAGAGTTTTTACTAGTCCTTGTGAACACTGATACATAGTGACGCGTCACCTTTACTAATAATAACCTGGTAAGGAACAAGCTAGTGACATGTGAGATACACATTGATACAGATACACCATAATAAGGACTAATAGGACTAGGGGACCCCAGACAGACCCTGGATGTGACAGTCAGTGAATTTAGGTAAAATACACCATGTGAGTCAGTTGTCCCACTTGCACTGTAATGTAGGAATGGGGTGAGCGGAGGTCATCTGCCCCCACTGTCACTATGACATCATAACATCGGCAAGGCTTTCATGATGTCATCTACTACAAGTTCCATTTTCCCCCAAAATAATGGGCAAACTGTGTCTCTTCTCCAGCTGTCATTGTACTAAAACTTCCATCATGCTTAGGCAGCTATTGTCTGAATGAGGAATGACAGAAGTTGTAGTCCAACAGCAGGTGGAGTGGAGCGTCCCCTGCAGGAGACAGAAGGGTCGTCCTCATTGCACTTTTTGCACTGAAGACTTTGGCCTCAGGTCTCCCTTCTCTTGCAGTATCCCCCCTCCCAACGAGTCAATGCGGTGTATGTGGCTTTCACACAGCAAGTGTTATATGAGGCATGATGGGAGTTGTAGTGCAACAGCAGCTAATGTAGAACCAAAGATCAGCTGCAGACAGGAGGGTCCTTCTCACTGGAAGTTTATGCACTGATGACTTTGACCTCAGCAGTTGCTTTTCTTGCAGGACCCCCCCCCCCCCCGTGTCCGTGCTGCGTCTGTGGCTTTTACACAGCGAGTTTCCTGTGGTTCTCTCACCAGGTGCACAGCATCCTCTGGGCTTCCTGTAACACTGCGCTCTGCTGATCTTACAGCTCGGCTCCTCCCTCATCAGGGTAACACTGCGCTCTGCTGATCTTACAGCTCGGCTCCTCCCTCATCAGGGTAACACTGCACTCTGCTGATCTTACAGCTCGGCTCCTCCCTCACCAGGGTAACACTGCGCTCTGCTGATCTTACAGCTCGGCTCCTCCCTCACCAGGGTAACACTGCGCTCTGCTGATCTTACAGCTCGGCTCCTCCCTCACCAGGGTAACACTGCGCTCTGCTGATCTTACAGCTCGGCTCCTCCCTCACCAGGGTAACACTGCGCTCTGCTGATCTTACAGGTCGGCTCCTCCCTCATCTGGGTAACACTGCGCTCTGCTGATCTTACAGCTCGGCTCCTCCCTCATCAGGGTAACACTGCGCTCTGCTGATCTTACAGCTCGGCTCCTCCCTCATTAGGGTAACACTGCGCTCTGCTGATCCCTCACCAGGGTAACACTGTGCTCTGCTGATCCCTCACCAGGGTAACGCTGCGCTCTGCTGATCCCTCACCAGGGTAACGCTGCGCTCTGCTGATCTTACAGCTCGGCTCCTCCCTCACCAGGGTAACGCTGCGCTCTGCTGATCTTACAGCTCGGCTCCTCCCTCACCAGGGTAACACTGCGCTCTGCTGATCTTACAGCTCGGCTCCTCCCTCACCAGGGTAACGCTGCGCTCTGCTGATCTAACAGCTCGGCTCCTCCCTCACCAGGGTAACGCTGCGCTCTGCTGATCTTACAGCTCGGCTCCTCCCTCACCAGGGTAACGCTGCGCTCTGCTGATCTTACAGCTCGGCTCCTCCCTCACTAGGGTAACACTGCGCTCTGCTGATCTTACAGCTCGGCTCCTCCCTCACTAGGGTAACACCGCGCTCTGCTGATCTTACAGCTCGGCTCCTCCCTCACCAGGGTAACGCTGCGCTCTGCTGATCTTACAGCTCGGCTCCTCCCTCACCAGGGTAACGCTGCGCTCTGCTGATCTTACAGCTCGGCTCCTCCCTCACCAGGGTAACGCTGCGCTCTGCTGATCTTACAGCTTTGCTCCTCCCTCACCAGGGTAACGCTGCGCTCTGCTGATCTTACAGCTTGACTCCTCCCTCACCTGGGCAACACTGCGCTCTGCTGATCTTACAGCTTGACTCCTCCCTCACCTGGGTAACACTGCGCTCTGCTGATCTTACAGCTCGGCTCCTCCCTCACCAGGGTAACACTGCGCTCTGCTGATCTTACAGCTCGGCTCCTTCCTCACTAGGGTAACACTGCGCTCTGCTGATCTTACAGCTCAGCTCCTCCCTCACCTGGGTAACACTGCGCTCTACTGATCTTACAGCTCGGCTCCTCCCTCACCAGGGTAACACTGGGCTCTGCTGATCTTACAGCTCGGCTCCTCCCTCACCAGGGTAACACTGCGCTCTGCTGATCTTACAGCTCGGCTCCTCCCTCACTAGGGTAACACTGCGCTCTGCTGATCTTACAGCTCGGCTCCTCCCTCACCAGGGTAACACTGGGCTCTGCTGATCTTACAGCTCGGCTCCTCCCTCACCAGGGTAACGCTGCGCTCTGCTGATCTTACAGCTCGGCTCCTCCCTCACCAGGGTAACACTGCGCTCTGCTGATCTTACAGCTCGGCTCCTCCCTCACCAGGGTAACACTGCGATGTGCTGATCTTACAGCTCGGCTCCTCCCTCACCTGGGTAACACTGCGCTCTACTGATCTTACAGCTCGGCTCCTCCCTCACCTGGGTAACACTGCGCTCTGCTGATCTTACAGGTCGGCTCATCCCTCACCAGGGTAACGCTGCGCTCTGCTGATCTTACAGCTCGGCTCCTCCCTCACCTGGGTAACACTGCGCTCTGCTGATCTTACAGGTCGGCTCATCCCTCACCAGGGTAACGCTGCGCTCTGCTGATCTTACAGCTCGGCTCCTCCCTCACCTGGGTAACACTGCGCTCTGCTGATCTTACAGCTCGGCTCCTCCCTCATCAGGGTAACGCTGCGCTCTGCTGATCTTACAGCTCGGCTCCTCCCTCACCAGGGTAACTCTGGGCTCTGCTGATCTTACAGCTCGGCTCATCCCTCACCAGGGTAACACTGGGCTCTGCTGATCTTACAGCTCGGCTCCTTCCTCACCAGGGTAACACTGCGCTCTGCTGATCTTACAGCTCGGCTCCTCCCTCACCAGAGTAACACTGCGCTCTGCTGATCCCTCACCAGGGTAACACTGTGCTCTGCTGATCCCTCACCAGGGTAACGCTGCGCTCTGCTGATCCCTCACCAGGGTAACGCTGCGCTCTGCTGATCCCTCACCAGGGTAACGCTGCACTCTGCTGATCCCTCACCAGGGTAACGCTGCGCTCTGCTGATCTTACAGCTCTGCTCCTCCCTCACCAGGGTAACGCTGCGCTCTGCTGATCTTACAGCTCGGCTCCTCCCTCACCAGGGTAACGCTGCGCTCTGCTGATCTTACAGCTCGGCTCCTCCCTCACCAGGGTAACACTGCGCTCTGCTGATCTTACAGCTCGGCTCCTCCCTCACCGGGGTAACACTGCGCTCTGCTGATCTTACAGCTCGGCTCCTCCCTCACCAGGGTAACGCTGCGCTCCGCTGATCTTACAGCTCAGCTCCTCCCTCACCAGGGTAACACTGCGCTCCGCTGATCTTACAGCTCGGCTTCTCCCTCACCTGGGTAACACTGCGCTCTGCTGATCTTACAGCTCGACTCCTCCCTCACTAGGGTAACGCTGCGCTCTGCTGATCTTACAGCTAGGCTCCTCCCTCACCTGGGTAACACTGCGCTCCGCTGATCTTACAGCTCGGCTCCTCCATCACCAGGGTAACACTGCGCTCTGCTGATCTTACAGCTCGGCTCCTCCCTCACCAGGGTAACACTGCGCTCTGCTGATCTTACAGCTCGGCTCCTCCCTCACCAGGGTAACACTGCGCTCTGCTGATCTTACAGCTCGACTCCTCCCTCACCAGGGTAACACCGCGCTCTGCTGATCTTACAGCTCGGCTCCTCCCTCACCAGGGTAACACTGCGCTCTGCTGATCTTACAGCTCGGCTCCTCCCTCATCAGGGTAACACTGGGCTCTGCTGATCTTACAGCTCGACTCCTCCCTCACCAGGGTAACACTGCGCTCTGCTGATCTTACAGCTCGCCTCCTCCCTCACCAGGGTAACACCGCGCTCTGCTGATCTTACAGCTCGGCTCCTCCCTCACCAGGGTAACACTGCGCTCTGCTGATCTTACAGCTCGGCTCCTCCCTCACCTGGGTAACACTGCGCTCTGCTGATCTTACAGCTCGGCTCCTCCCTCATCAGGGTAACACTGGGCTCTGCTGATCTTACAGCTCGACTCCTCCCTCACCAGGGTAACACTGCGCTCTGCTGATCTTACAGCTCGGCTCCTCCCTCACCTGGGTAACACTGCGCTCTGCTGATCTTACAGCTCGGCTCCTCCCTCATCAGGGTAACACTGGGCTCTGCTGATCTTACAGCTCGACTCCTCCCTCACCAGGGTAACACTGCGCTCTGCTGATCTTACAGCTCGGCTCCTCCCTCACCAGGGTAACGCTGCGCTCTGCTGATCTTACAGCTCGGCTCCTTCCTCACTAGGGTAACACCGTGCTCTGCTGATCTTACAGCTCGGCTCCTCCCTCACTAGGGTAACACTGCGCTCTGCTGATCTTACAGCTCGGCTCCTCCCTCACTAGGGTAACACCGCGCTCTGCTGATCTTACAGCTCGGCTCCTCCCTCACCAGGGTAACACTGCACTCTGCTGATCTTACAGCTCGGCTCCTCCTTCACTAGGGTAACACCGCGCTCTGCTGATCTTACAGCTCGGCTCCTCCCTCACCAGGGTAAACACTGCACTCTGCTGATCTTACAGCTTGGCTCCTCCCTCACTAGGGTAACACTGCGCTCTGCTGATCTTACAGCTCGGCTCCTCCCTCACCAGGGTAACACTGCGCTCTGCTGATCTTACAGCTCGGCTCCTCCCTCACTAGGGTAACACCGCGCTCTGCTGATCTTACAGCTCGGCTCCTCCCTCACCAGGGTAACACTGGGCTCTGCTGATCTTACAACTCGGCTCCTCCCTCACTAGGGTAACACCGCACTCTGCTGATCTTACAGCTCGGCTCCTCCCTCACCAGGGTAACGCTGCGCTCTGCTGATCTTACAGGGCCGTATTTGTAATTAGGCAGAGTAGGCTTCTGCCTACAGGTGCACCCCACAGAGGGGCGCCTGTTATTGGGTTATTTTGCCTCCCCTGCCCGGTGCCGCAACATCACAGTGAGGTCTGCGCCTTCTCCGGCACAGACTTGTAGCTGATGAGCTCACTCGTCGGCTCTTTAGTATTACAGAGTGCTAGGAGCTGACATCATCTCCCAGCGCTCTGCATTACTAAAGAGAAGACCGCGCGGGAACTCCTGCAGCTACAGGTCTGTGCAGAAGGAGGCACAGACCTCTCCTGCCACTGGACCACCAGGGAAGAGGTAGGAAACGAATACTGGCGGAGGGGTGGCAATTTGAGAGTAATTTGGAGATGATGGGGGGGAAAGTTGGAGCTGATGGGGGCAATGTGGAGATGATGGGGCAATATGGAGCTGAAGGGGAGCAATGTGAGGGCAATATGGAGATGACTGGGGCAATGTGGAGATGATGGGGGCAGGTTGGAGCTGATGGGGGACAATGTGAGGGCAATATGGAGATGATGGGGGACATTGTGAGGGCAATATGGAGGTGATGGGGGCATTGTGAGGGCAATATGGAGCTGACAGAGGACAATGTAAGGGTAATATGGAGATGATGGGGGGCAATGTGGAGATTAGGAGCTTTGTGGAGGTGTCCACTGGAGATGACCAATGGGGGTTGGTGCTTGAGATTTCGCTGCCTACAGGCTCCTGAGATGTAAATCCGGCCCTGTCCCTCACCCGGGTAACTAATCTGCACCATGCAATTATTCCTGTAGACACTCACCTATAATAATAATAATATAATGGGTATGGCGATAACAAAATCACTTAGTTTGGTGCAAATATTCATTTTTTCATCACTAGTACTGTGTGCACGTGTAGTGTATGTGTGTAGTGTCTGTATGTAGTGTGTGCAGGCAGAGTGCTTGTGTAGTGTGTGTATATATATATATATATTTATGTAGTGTGTGTAGGCAGAGTGCGTGTGTAGTGTGTGTGTGTATATGTAGTGTGTGCAGGCAGAGTGCGTGTGTAGTGTGTGTGTGTATATGTAGTGTGTGTGGGCAGAGTTAGCATGTAATGTGTGTGTGTGTGTATATGTAGTGTGTGTGGGCAGAGTTAGCGTGTAATGTTTGTGTGTATAGTGTAAATTATAAATGATGTAATGATGCTTCCTCTTTTATATAAATACTAGCAGTGTGGGACGGCGTTGCCCGTCATGTCATGACCGTTGGGCGCACGTGTGTGAAATGCAGACACACTGAAAAACACAGACATATGCAACACACAGGCAGACACATACCATACATCCCAAGTGTCCCTCTTCAGGAGGGATAGTCCCTCTTTCCCACCCTGTTGTCCCTCTTTTTAGTAGGTCAGACTGTGTGCAGGGCGGCTCCACCTATAGGCGAGGTAAGCGCCGGCCTAGGGCGCACACGTACTGGGGGCGCGGGCATGCAGTGGAGAAGAGCTGCGCCCGCACACACCACCGCCGGGAACCACAACACAGTCAGGTCTGTGTTGCTACAGCGCTCCCTCATCTGGTCGGATCTTTAGTAATGCAGAGCGCGCTGGGAGTCATGATCTCCCGCCACGCTCTGCATTACTGAAGAGAAGACTGAGTGGGAGCTACAGGTATGTGATGGGGGGCAAGTTGGAGCTGAGGGGGCATACTGGAGCTGCTGGGGCCAAGTTGGAGCGGATGGGGGGCAAAGTGGAGCTGCTGGGGGCAAGTTGGAGCTGCTGGGGGCAAGTTGGAGCTGATGGGGGTAAGTTGGAGCGGATGGAGGTGAAAGTGGAGCTGATGGGGGCAAGTTGGAGCTGAGGGGGCAAGTTGGAGCTGATGGGGTAAGTTGGAGCGGATGGAGGTGAAAGTGGAGCTGATGGGGGCAAGTTGGAGTGGATGGGGGTCAAAGTGCAGCTGATAGGGCCAAAGTGGAGATGATAAGGGGCAAGTTGGAGCTGGTGGGGGGCATCTCTTACAGGCATCTCTAGATCAGGGGCAGACTGGGCCAGGGGGCAGAGAGAGGACAATCATGAAAAGAGGTGGGGTATAAGTAGGCGGGGTATAAAGGGGTGGGACACAAGGGGCGGAGCGAAATGGGCAGCAAAATTAGGTTTTGCCTAGGGTGGCAAAAATCCTTGCACCAGCCCTGACTGTGTGGTGTGTATTACTTTGCTCTACAGCAATAAAGCAATAAACTTCCGTATATGTGTTTATACATTAGTCTGTGCAAATAAAATACTTTGGTCTTGCACTAAATCATTTATTCAGTTACATAAATAGTCAGTAATAGGTCATGAAATAACCTAAAAAATTATTACTAATGCCTCGCCCACCAGCCACGCCCCAACAATATCTCCTAAAACTACAGTGTCCCTCTTTGGCCATGTGAAATGTTGGGAGGTATGCACATACACACAGTGAGCGGCAGAGACATGCAAAAGACACGCACACACACACAGACACACTGGAGATGGACACACATATGTAACAGAGATGTACACACACACGCAACATATATGCACAGAAACACATGCGCGCATGAGTTGTGCACTCCTCTGGCACTCAAATGGTTAAGGTATAGAGAGGCATGTCAGAGATAAATAGCAGTGGGAAGTGTGTTCATACCTGGGAACACTGACTTGTGGAGTCCCTAGAGGGGACTGATATAGTGCTGATGTGGAGAGACAAATGGGGCAATCTGGGTTAAAAGGGGGCGGGGCTTAATCGCGAGTATGGGCGGGGCTTAACAGAAATGTGGAAAAGTGTTAGTAATAGGCTGGGGAAGGAGGAGAAGTGGGAGGGAAATGCAAGTTTACAGTGTGAGGGGTTTGAACACACTCCTGAGGGGTAAAACCTGATACACAACCCTGTGGCAGTCAGTGGGTTAAGTGTGAATGTGATGGCTGTCTGTCCTGTGTCTTGCATGGCAAATGATGACAGTGAAGAAATAATTGCGCAGTGAGGACCTACCTTAACCTTTGAGTGCCATATTGTTCCTCAGTGGCTGTAGTACAGGTCCTGCTGAGGCCACTGGGAGTCAGGGTGAGTGACTGTGTGTCAGCCATATTTCTTTCTGACTGTGTGTGTGTATGGGTGTTTGGTGCTGTGTGAGTGGGGCATGTGTGTGTAATACCTGTGAACTTTTACTTGTGGAGTCCCTCATGTGGTGCTGATGTGGAGAGAGCAATGGGGCAATTTGGGTTAAAAGTGGGTGGGGCTTAATCACGAGTAGGGGGTGGGGCTTAATATAAATGAGGAAAAGTGTTAGTAATAGGCTGGGGAAGGAGGAGAAGTGGGAGGGAAATGCAAGTTTGCAGTGTGAGGGGTTTGAACACACTCCCTGAGGGCTAAAACTTGATACACAACCCTGTGGCAGTCAGTGGGTTAAGTGTGTACCTGATGGCTGTCTGTCCTGTGTCTTGCATGGGCAAATTATGACAGTGAAGAAATAATTCAGCTGAGGGCCTACCTTAACCCTTTGAGTGCCATTTTGTTCCCCTGGTGCTTCACTACAGGTCCTGCTGAGGCCACTGGGAGTCAGGGTTAGTGACTGTGTGTGTGTGTGTGTGTTTGTGTGTGTGTGTGTCAGCCATATTTATTTCTGGCTTTGTGTGTGTATGTGGTTCTGTGTGTGTGACTGGGGCATGTGTGTTTGGTGCTGTGTGAGTGGGGCATGTGTGTGTGGTGCTCTGTGTGTGTGAGTGGGGCATGTGTGTTTGGTGCCGTCTGAGTGGGGCATGTGTGTGTGTGGTGGTCTGTGCGTGTTTGTTTGGTGCTGTGTGAGTGGGGCACGTGTGTTTGTCTGTGGTGTAGGAGCAAGTGGCGGCCATATTGTTTTTTTCTGACTTTCATAGTGGTGGGCAGCTGCATAGTGGGGGCGGGCCAACTCCCTGCATGACTGAATCACCCAATAGGAATAGTAACTCATGCTTTATGCCTCCCCTGGGTGTGTTTTGGCAGGCACAAAGTCTTCTTTTATATATATAGATACTATATAATAATTCAATAGGATGTTTGTCATGATACAGTCATGCACAGTGTCCGCATTCGGAAGTCTCTACTGCGCATGATTGCATCCCGTGAGTGAGGTGCGTGAGTGAGTGAGGCGACACAAGACTGCATCGTGTGGAGCAGTGAGGTAGCGGCCTCTTAACATTACCCGGACCTTGGCCCCGTGTACACAGGTTTTTACACTAATGTACAATAATGTGCAAACGTTCTAGGGAAGTGTGAAAAAATGCTGTAAAGTAAGAATTCCTTCAAAATTAGACATGAAGAGAGAGAAGCAACTGAGGCCTAAATCCACAGAAGAACTGCGGTTAGTTCTCCAAGATGTCTGGAACAACCTACCTGCTGAGTTCCTTATAACTGTGTGTAAGTGTACATAGAGGAACTGATGTCTTTTGAAGGCAAAGGGCGGTCACACCAAATATTAATTTGATTTTTCTTCTGGTCACCCACTATGTATTTTGTTAATTGATGAATATAAACTAGTAACATGTCTATTCTTGAAAGGATTCTTTACAGCGTTTTCTCACACCTGCCTTGTGCACATTACTGTAGATAAACACGGAACTCAGCCGTCTTCTTCTCAGGAATAGGAGCGGATCAGAGTAATTTGGGATTATTACCAGTTGGAGTGGAATGGGTCCTTGGGAATGAAGATTCCAGGATTCCCGTTTCGTACTCTGACACTTGTCAAGGGGTAAAATATTTATAATTAATTGTCAGGTTCCCATGAGTGAACACCCTGTAGTGAATGTGCCCTTGGACAGTAAGCCGCTGTTGTGTGGCCGGGGGGGGGGGTATAACCAATTCTGTACGATGACGCTGTGTAACATCTCTACTGATCTCTGTGTGAGGTTGTCATTGTACAGAAGGGGTAACAGTTCCTGATTTAGTAAACTTTTTCTTGGTACATATGGCCCAGTGCATGTAAGCTGTAATCTTGCAGGTGTAGACACCAGTGACCTTTCAGGGAGCGAGGCGGCTGGCCCAGGAGGGATGATGGGGTTTGCCTCAGACAGACTGTGTGGGAGGTGCAGGAGATGACGCACTGACACGCTGGAACTGAACTCCAGACCAGGGGTAGGTAACAGCTGCCTCTCCAGCTCTTGGACTACAGCTCCCATCCGTTGGGTAGTTGGGGAGTGATGGGAGATGTAGTCCAGAAGAGTTGGAGAGATAAAGTCTGCTTGTCCCTGGTGTAGAGGTTACAGAGCTCCACAGCTTGGTGTGTAACACAGTACAGATGTCACTCCCACCCCCCCCGTACCCACAGTCCTAACCATCCGGACACCTCCTCCTACACTAGGGCTCCTCCCCCCGTACCCACAGTCCTATCCATCCGGACACCTCCTCCTACACTAGGGCTCCCCCCCCGTACCCACAGTCCTAACCATCCGGACACCTCCTCCTACACTAGGGCTCCCCCCCCCCGTACCCACAGTCCTAACCATCCGGACACCTCCTCCTACACTAGGGCTCCCCCCCCCCCGTACCCACAGTCCTAACCATCCGGACACCTCCTCCTACACTAGGGCTCCTCCCCCCCGTACCCACAGTCCTATCCATCCGGACACCCTCCTCCTACACTAGGGCTCCCCCCCCCCCGTACCCACAGTCCTATCCATCCGGACACCTCCTCCTACACTAGGGCTCCCCCCCCCCGTACCCACAGTCCTAACCATCCGGACACCTCCTCCTACACTAGGGCTCCCCTCCCCCCGTACCCACAGTCCTAAGTCCTAACCATCCGGACACCTCCTCCTACACTAGGGCTCCCCCCCCCCGTACCCACAGTCCTAACCATCCGGACACCTCCTCCTACACTAGGGCTCCTCCCCCCCCGTTCCCACAGTCCTAACCATCCGGACACCTCCTCCTACACTAGGGCTCCCCCCCCCCCGTACCCACAGTCCTAACCATCCGGACACCTCCTCCTACACTAGGGCTCCCCCCCCCCGTACCCACAGTCCTAACCATCCGGACACCTCCTCCTACACTAGGGCTCCCCTCCCCCCCCCGTACCCACAGTCCTATCCATCCGGACACCTCCTCCTACACTAGGGCTCCCCTCCCCCGTACCCACAGTCCTAACCATCCGGACACCTCCTCCTACACTAGGGCTCCCCTCCCCCCCCGTACCCACAGTCCTATCCATCCGGACACCTCCTCCTACACTAGGGCTCCCCTCCCCCGTACCCACAGTCCTAACCATCCGTACACCTCCTCCTACACTAGGGCTCCTCCCCCCCCCGTACCCACAGTCCTAACCATCCGGACACCTCCTCCTACACTAGGGCTCCTCCCCCCCCCGTACCCACAGTCCTAACCATCCAGACACCTCCTCCTACACTAGGGCTCCCCCCCCCGTACCCACAGTCCTATCCATCCGGACACCTCCTCCTACACTAGGGCTCCTCCCCCCCGTACCCACAGTCCTAACCATCCGGACACCTCCTCCTACACTAGGGCTCCCCCCCCCCCGTACCCACAGTCCTAACCATCCGGACACCTCCTCCTACACTAGGGCTCCCCTCCCCCCGTACCCACAGTCCTAACCATCCGGACACCTCCTCCTACACTAGGGCTCCCCCCCAACCGTATCCACAGTCCTAACCATCCGGACACCTCCTCCTACACTAGGGCTCCTCCCCCCCCCCGTATCCACAGTCCTAACCATCCGGACACCTCCTCCTACACTAGGGCTCCCCCCCCCCGTACCCACAGTCCTAACCATCCGGACACCTCCTCCTACACTAGGGCTCCCCCCCCCGTACCCACAGTCCTAACCATCCGGACACCTCCTCCTACACTAGGGCTCCCCCCCCCCGTACCCACAGTCCTAACCATCCGGACACCTCCTCCTACACTAGGGCTCCCCCCCCCCCGTACCCACAGTCCTAACCATCCGGACACCTCCTCCTACACTAGGGCTCCCCCCCCCCCGTACCCACAGTCCTAACCATCCGGACACCTCCTCCTACACTAGGGCTCCCCCCCCCCCGTACCCACAGTCCTAACCATCTGGACACCTCCTCCTACACTAGGGCTCCTCCCCCCCGTACCCACAGTCCTAACCATCCGGACACCTCCTCCTACACTAGGGCTCCCCCCCCCCCCCGTACCCCACAGTCCTAACCATCCGGACACCCTCCTCCTACACTAGGGCTCCCTCCCCCGTACCCACAGTCCTAACCATCCGGACACCTCCTCCTACACTAGGACTCCCCCCCCCCGTACCCACAGTCCTAACCATCCGGACACCTCCTCCTACACTAGGGCTCCCCCCCCCCCCGTACCCACAGTCCTAACCATCCGGACACCTCCTCCTACACTAGGGCTCCCCCCCCCCCCGTACCCACAGTCCTATCCATCCGGACACCTCCTCCTACACTAGGGCTCCCCCCCCCCGTACCCACAGTCCTAACCATCCGGACACCTCCTCCTACACTAGGGCTCCTCCCCCCCGTACCCACAGTCCTATCCATCCGGACACCTCCTCCTACACTAGGGCTCCCCCCCCCCCGTACCCACAGTCCTAACCATCCGGACACCCTCCTCCTACACTAGGGCTCCCCCCCCCCGTACCCACAGTCCTAACCATCCGGACACCTCCTCCTACACTAGGGCTCCCCCCCCCGTACCACAGTCCTAACCATCCGGACACCCTCCTCCTACACTAGGGCTCCCCCCCCCGTACCCACAGTCCTACCCATCCGGACACCTCCTCCTACACTAGGACTCCCCCCCCCCCGTACCCACAGTCCTATCCATCCGGACACCTCCTCCTACACTAGGGCTCCTCCCCCCCGTACCCACAGTCCTAACCATCCGGACACCTCCTCCTACACTAGGGCTCCCCCCCCCCCGTACCCACAGTCCTAACCATCCTGGACACCTCCTCCTACACTAGGGCTCCCCCCCCCCGTACCCACAGTCCTAAACCATCCGGACACCTCCTCCTACACTAGGGCTCCCCCCCCCCCCGTACCCACAGTCCTAACCATCCGGACACCTCCTCCTACACTAGGGCTCCTCCCCCCCTGTACCCACAGTCCTAACCATCTGGACACCTCCTCCTACACTAGGGCTCCCCCCCCCCGTACCCACAGTCCTAACCATCCGGACACCTCCTCCTACACTAGGGCTCCCCCCCCCCCCCGTACCCACAGTCCTAACCATCCGGACACCTCCTCCTACACTAGGGCCTCCCCCCCCCGTACCCACAGTCCTAACCATCCGGACACCTCCTCCTACACTAGGGCTCCCCCCCCCCCGTACCCACAGTCCTAACA